>JALJCO010001627.1:0-370000 GCA_023101725.1 Atherinomorus stipes | reverse complement strand
ACCTTCACATAGAGGTTGAGCTAGGATCATGTGAAAATCAGGTCTTCTTATGAAGCTATACTATATATCCGTTATGATATATAGACATACACGCATTAGATCTGCACTTGCATTTATTTTAATTTATTGTTATCATGTTATTCAGGTTTTACTCTGGATATTCTTCTGTCGATGTTATTGCTGCTTACATTTCAGAAGATGCTAATTTTAAAAATTCACTGCATGAATTTTATGAAAATACCAGTAGTTACCTGACAAAAATAACAACATGACTTTTTAATAAAGTCAGCGATTCTGCACAGACATCGTAGGGGTCGGCAACCTGTCAAAGAGCCATTTGGACACGTTTTCTCCAAGAAAACACTGAGAGCCATAACTGACTTTTGACATTGAAATGAAATGAAAAAAATTCTGCATGCAGCAAAAACATTTCAAACTAAAAAAAAAAAAAAAAATCGGGTTGAAGGATACTTTCAAGAATGTATGTCTAGTTTAGTCCTTGTATTTATGGAGGGTAAAAAGGATACAGCTTGAATCATCCATCAGCAGCAATTAACCAAACATACCGCCCTTTTACTGACTAAATAACCTTTTGCCCGTTTATTATTCACCTTAAATGCCGTAACAGCAGCAACAATGGCGCAATGCTGCGATCTTTTTGTACAGTAGTGACGGCACTGAGACTCCAACCACACCAGAGATGCTCTGCTCGGAGACATTCCTGGAACAGGACGTGAGGAGGAAAGCTCGGCGCCCCGCAGCACATCCACAATCAGTTCCGTGATATCACATTATTAAAGCAAACGAACCAAATAAAACACATTTTAATTAAATAGTCAATTATTTTTCAAATGCCAGGGAGCCACATCAGAGGGACGAAAAAGCCGCAAATTGCCGACCCCTGCTCTAGAAACATATGAAAAGACATCCTGGTGGCTACTGTACAAAGCCTTGCAACTTCTCCATTTTGGACATTGGGACTATATTTTATATCCTCTTCATACCAACTTAGTCACAGTCTATAAAACTAAGGTTTGCAAAAGAAATGATAAAAAAAAAAACCTTTGATGCACAGTACTATTTAGGTTCAGTCTGCTGTGATTCAAAGGTGTCCATTTAGGAACCAATCGGATCTCTGATCTGGTTGCACTAACTGGATGGTTTTCTCTATAATTGAATATTATTTATCATTTTATTCTTCTTATTGTTATTTATCATTTTGTTATTCAGCAAACAAGTGAAATAACTTAAATAAATTTTATTCTGTTCAAAGATTAGAAATGAGCTGAAATGTATGAAGCCGTCTCCTCCTGCTACAATACATGATATTCTGACAATGCCTGCAACACTGGACCTGTGCTGCAGTCTGCTGAGACTCCACGAGCTGGATGAGGCTTCGTCTTACACACTCAAAAATAGAGGAACCAGTTTGTACTTAAAAGGGTACAAAGCTTGTCGCTGGGGGTGTTTCTTTCTGAAAGACATTTCTGTACCCTTCGGCCCTGGTCCATTTTTGTACCTGATCAAGCCGTACCAGTTAAAGTACAATTAAACCAATCAAAAATGATGAATAAAAGTCAATAAAATAGAGATTATGACAACAATCAAAGATGCTGATAATAAATGATTAGTATATAAATATTAGGCCAAACACATATAATCTAATTATACATATAAGTATTACTATGATTGTTATGAAAATCATAATATAATAACTATAATTATGCTACTGTTTAGAAGTACTGCTAATTATAGTTATTGTACAAGCTACACACATTTTTCAATGCTGCAGGTAGCCTTAGGGTTGACATGGCACAAATTTGTACTTTATATCTCTTTGGACCCTTTTTCATAGTATATAGGTTCACTTCTGGCCTCATTAAGACCAATATTGTACTTTTGAGTATTTGTAAAAAATGTACCTACAGGTACAGAAACGTTCCTGTGTCGTGCCTCTAGAGTGTATGCTGAGGTCAGATCTCTCTGTGTAAGGACATCTGTACACATGTTTAACATCAGAGGACATGCTCGCTATTTTGTGCCGTCTCAGGAAGCTTTTCTGTGACAGAGACGGATGCTTGTCATCGTGCGACTGCCCAGATCTTTCTGCACGACTGAACAATAAAAGAAGAAATCCATCAGTGGTGACAGCAAAGGTCCGTCATCTTCCACTCCGTGTTCAAATTGTCTTATTTCAAGGAAAGCTCTGTTTACTCTGATCCGTCTTTTCCTGGATGATAAACAGCTTTACCCTGGAGGTAAAATTCTACACGACTCCTGCTGTCACTGCTCGGACTCCTTATCCTCCTCTCTAACTATGATCAAATTGAATTAAGGATGGAGTCATAATGACTAAATGCTTCTCTGAAGAGACTCGCTTGCAAAAACAAACAAACAAACAAAGCAGAAGATCACTTTTCTTGTTGAATTATATTCTAACATTACTAACATGGGTTGTATCAATTTCACAAAATACTTTGTTTTTATGTTGTAACCGTGGTACCTAGCCATGCTTAGCCTCGGGTCTTCAGCTGTCTAAGCCGATTGTTGTGAAAAAACAATGAAGATGAATGATATAAAATCCAATAACAGGTAAAGTAAATACACTTTTTGAACTTGACAGAAAGGCACAGGTGAAGGAGATCAGTCTGTTCTTGAAGCTTATGTATTTAAGACAGGAAACATTGACAAATATAACATTCAGAGTGACTGACATCATCAGTTGCTGGATTACTGAGTCAAAACATTTTCAAAACAGCAGATCAACCATCAACTGACATCAATACTTTAGCTGGACACAGTCGTGTATCTGCAACAGGTAAATCATATTTACTACTTACAGTAAAGAACAGTGTGTAGCAGTTTTTGAAGTTATGGTGAAGGCCTTTAACCCCATGTACTGTACCATTATATCTTGCTTGGTAGGCTCCGAATCGTGGGTTCACTGATCCATTGCACCACAAATGTGGGTGATATCAGTTTGAACATTCCCAGTCCATCCCTGAACACTTGCCTACTTTCCTTACAGCGCAGTTTCAAGAGCTTACTGTTAGCGTTCACAAACCATCTTCACTTAAAGAAAAATGTTAAACATGACGGTTGAATTTTTAAAAAAGATGCAAAAAACTTCCCTAATGGCAGCGCCATCTGTTGGCAAGATAACACCCCTGCCATACTGAAAAAATTGTAAATAGTTTGAAGAACATAGCAACCAACAAGTTCCACTTGGCATATTTTAAGGATCCATGGAGGCATCCCAGTACAGCTTACTGGATCTCTAAGCTGGTGTCACAGGGCACTTTCAGATGTAACCCCACCACAGGAGGACAGCTGCTTGGCACTCTGTCCAACACTTCCCTACCAGCAGGTCTATCCTGTACAGGTCTGCAAACAAATCCTCTGTTCCATGGCTGGCACTAAAACCTGATCTTGACCCTAAACCTGATCCCAGTTCTGAGTTGCCCCCCCCCCCCCCAAAAAAAATCTTGAACGAAATCTGGTATGAATTATGACAGAGCAACAGGGTCAAAACCAACCTGGCCAAAAGACTCTCTGATTACACTCTTCTGAGACCAGAGGAGAAAGAACAGTGTGATGAAAGAATAAATAAATAAACAAATAAATAAATAAAAGGTTAAACAATCATTCAATATTTAGGGGTTGACAGATAAAGTTTTGGGTCAAATTTAGCACAGGTAACCAATTTTATTCCTATCATTTTCTTCATCTTCTCATCAGATATATTTTAAATAATGAAATATAATCATGTTTCTACTGTTTTTGGTTGGATATTTCTGTACACCTGATGTTTAGGAAAAAATCAGCCGTCCTTAACGTGTACAGTGCTGTTTTGATTCAATTATTTCAGTGGATTTATTTTAAAAGCAAAATTGAAGGCATAATTGCACGGCCACATCTGCTGCTTGTCTATGCAGAAATATCACATTTTGTTCAGAACACAAACTTGATCCAGCAGCTTTATATCCACAGAAGTTTTCAGGCTTCAACAGCACGCACACATGAACAATTAGAGCTGCAGCAAATAAATGAAAATAAATGACTAAATACCCTCAAACTCACAACTTTGACATCTCTTGCTGTAACAGATGACTGATCCCTGTGGTTGTTAATCATCCTGGATCTGACCTGCATGCATATGTCCGCACAGTCTTTTCTTATACACACACATGCACACACACACATAGTATATCTAGACATTTAATCTCTCACCAGACTAAACCACCTTTCCTGTTAGTTAAATTTTACATAGTAAAGCTATTTTCCACAGCTAATGCAGCTTAATGTAAAAGGTAAACACACAAATTTCCAAATTCAATATGTTTTTGTGAAGAATTTTTCTCATTTAAAGAATTTAAATTAAACAAACAAAAACATTGCAACCCCCATCCCAGATAATCTTCCTGTAGAATGCAGCCTGGTCTCACAGCTGCATTTGAAATGTAAAGCAAAAAACAGAAGCTATTCAGATTTAAGAAGACATTTTCGAGGAAAAAGAAGAAAAAAATCTAAATACAAACTGGTTTTGGTTGCATATCATTCATTCATTTAGCTGCTTATTCCACTTCAGGGGTCCCAGCAGTTACCAGGCCAGAGGCAGGTACACCCTGGGCAGGTCGCCAGTCAACTGCAGGGTTGCACATCGTGCAGAAAAACAAAAGGAAGGCTTCCTCTGACAATAAATCTGTAAAGAGATTTCAATATCCAATATAAACTTATTTTAAAAATAGAAAAAATTACATTAAATTCTATCTAAATCTGCATGTAACCTTTTGCCCTTAAAAAATAAGTTTCTTGCCTATTTTGATGGCACAGTGACATTTATCACGTACTGTATGTACCTGGAGCTGTTGTTGTCCCTAGGCTGAGAAACCACACGTCACAACTTTTGCTTCTGGTACGCTGCATCACTTTACAGATGAGCTTCACTTTAGGCTACTACACTGCGTCACACACCAGCAACTGGATGTCAACACACTGGCTGTTTTAACAGCACACTCTGGCTGATACAAAGAAACGTAACAAAACATTAGTGGAAGAGAGGAAAGGAATGAGAGAAAGGGACAGAGGAAGAGATAAGATAAGAGTCAGCATCAGATGACTTTAACTGGCTGGAGAGAACTCAGAGAAGAGACAGGATGAAGATGGATGCTGCATCAGTATGGGTGCCTCACTGAGAAAATCAAAGTTCAGTCGTGCTTCTTTAAAAGGCAAAGCAAGTTTATTTGTACAGCACATTTCATTTAGAAGATTATTCAAAGAGCTTTAGTAAAGGTACAAAATGCTGCAGGAGAAAAGGAGGAAAATAAATTGCAAACATTTACAGTAAATGAAGAGTTTGTATACAACATGCATAAAAGAACATTTAGAAAGAATTTGTACAAAAGAAGAAAATGCAGTGTAAAGAATAGGGGAAAATGTTTAAGCGCTAAATGGCCCATAATCATAGTCTGAGAGGGGAATCTGAAATATGCAGTGATAAGACAATTTTAAAGTATCTGTGAAATGATAAAAATCATACACAAAATCTACTAATTTACATTTTTCTTCCCTTCCTAGTTATCACATCGTAAAGAAATTGGCTTTTTTAAATAATAACTAAGTTTGTTTGTTTTGTTTTTTCTCTTGAATGAGAAATTAGAAAGCAGTGAGCAGTTATAGTTTCCCACAACAATGTAGAATTTGTGGAGCTTACAAACAGCCTGAGAAGATGTTGCGTCCACAACCAAGCTACTTTCAGCTTTCATACATTTTGTTCAGGTAACCATGGCAACTTTTATTTACTATCATGGTCTAGATATGAACATAAACATTTTTTTTCTTCTCTGCTTCATTTCCCTGAACATTAAATCAGCCTTGCCAACCCGCAAGTTGCTCTCCCAGGTTTTATGTGGGCTTGTGGTCTTGCTTGAATACTGAGAACTGACGTAAAGGACAAGACAGACTCCATTAATATTTTAATGAAACCCATCATCCTTTGCCCTCACATTAACCAAAGTGTTTTTGCTGTCCAAACTTTACCACATGCTTCGTATGATGGGTTGAAATAAGTCCTGATATCTGACCTACAAACTGGATTACAGTTTAAACCCTCTAAATAACGGAGATGGAGCATCAATGTTGACAGGATTTACAGTCCCTGATTTATAAATGAGCTTTTATTTCTTCTTAAAGGCTTCTCACCTGAGAACCAGAAGCCAATATGACTCTCTGAGCTCTGTCCTGTCTTGGACCAGTGTTTGCTCTGCATCCCAGCCAGCTGGTGCTGATGCTGCCAGCTTGCTTTTTGAACTCCAGCCCTCACCTGTTTGTCGGCAGCGAGGAGCTGGAGCCACCAGATAACAACCAAATGAGGTGGCAAATGTCTCAAACAGCCAGTCAGCACCTCATTTTCCATCTGAACTAGCACACTACAACCCAATTCCAAAAAGTTCTCATAACTTGCAGGCTTTAAGTTGTGCATTAAGATTCTCCCTACATCCTAGCGAGGACGGTAAGCGTTTATCTCATCTCCACCCTGAGGGAATTATGTAATGTGCTCAGCTTTAAGGACCATCCTTCAGTTTAGAAACATTTTCTCCACTCATGTTCGGCATGTCAGCTCAGTGGAGTGTGGCGAGGAGCTGCTGCATTATGCATACACAGGCAGATATTTCAAGTATGTATGTGGGTGTTTCTCACAATAAGAGAGTACAGTGTGGAGTGGTGTTTAGAGCGCACTGCGTGTATTTTGTGTGTGTCAACAGCTGCTCTGCAGGCTGTCGCTGTGTTCACATCCTCCGTCTGTGTGTATTTTACAAATGAAGCTTTTATTTCTCAAAGGATATAACCTAAAACCAGAGGTTTGTAAAACTTTTTCACCTGCAGATAATTTCTTTTTAACCACGTTTGGTACTGTAAGTCCCATCAGTCGATTTTTTTCTAATTTTATAGTTGAACAGATTTAAGCTTCAAATACCAACAGACTTGCTGTTCTAAAACCAAACAAACTAAGATTCTTCCTCTTGTTAACTGAGATGGCACAATTAGGATGATATGTGAGAAACAGAAATGTGACGTTGCAACAATATTCCTTTTATAACTATTTTTGTTTGCTTTAATCTTAAAGGTACAGCTTGCATCCTGCTGTAATCTAATTATTTTATCAAAATCTTGAAAAGATTTAATTTAATTTTCATACAATTTACCAATTCATATTTTTCCTATTATAATTTTAGAAGCATTTCTTTTAATTAGTTATGTTCATAAGTTGTTGTTGTTTTTTCTTTCTTTCTTTCTTTTTTGTACATGCATGTGATTTTCTTGGGACAAAAACAATCAGTTTTAATTACAAAGTACCATAAAGTAAAGGTATTGTATTGAAAAGAAAAGGTTGGCATCATCCACTCTTAACTTGGCATCAGTATTTCTATTACACTGTTCTGTGATATCAGTCCTGAATCTCTATCCCAAGACAGCGGTGGGAGGAAAGAGCTGCCTTTACCCGATGACAAAGGGAACCTGGTAAAGCCACCAGGTAGCCAAGGATTTAGGGAGAAAGCCATCCTCACCATTGGATAATATGACAATCCATGTGTGTGTGTGTTCCTGTACTTTCTACATTGTGAAGACTATTTTGCACTTTTAACCGGCAAAGTGAGGACATTTTGGCTGGTCCTCACGAAAAGAGCCTCAGAAAAACCCATTTTTGAGGGTCACGATTTGGTTTTAGAATTCAGGTTACAGTTAGGTTTTGGTTAGGGTTAGGACAAGGGTTAGGTTTAGGCACAGGCGTAAGTATCGATGGTGCAGCTGCATCAGGGCCCAGACACAATCAGAGGCCCATGATGGAAGGGGAAAAAATAAGCTGCTGTCCTTCAGATCGGGATTAAAAAGGCCCGAGTCCATGTAGTATTGCCTCATGCACACCGCTTTACCTTTTCCTTATCTTAAAAAAACACACATGCACATTAAAACCTCTGAAAACCAAACAAAGCTGACGGTGTCTGATGCATTTTAATGGCCGCCCACGCAGAGAATGCCCACGTGTATGGAAACAGCTATACGCACTCTGATTGGCTGAGTCCCACCCTTATAAGTAATGAGCCAAAGGTTCAATCCCACATGTTGCTGTTTTTGTGAATGGACCTCAGGTGGGTCAGTAAAACAAGAGGAAGTCATGAGCCCATTTTCTACTGAGCTGGTTCTGGTTCAGAGCCAGAAGCACAGCGTCTTTGGCTTTCCACCACCAATCACACGCTCCTCGCCCTCCAAACTGGTCTTAAACAGGCTCCAGTTCATTGCTAGGCCAGAGTAAAGAACCATTTTACAAAGCTTGATTCAGCAGGTGGACGGAGCACCTGCCCACATGAGAGGGTTTAAATATGGACGTAATCTTTAAGCCAGCGGCGCAACGGATTATAAAAGTGATCAGAGGAGGAAACCTGGTGCTTAGGATTCAGAGATTGCTGCATAAAGAAGGTGGGATGTTCTCCACCATCCTGGTTTCAGCTGTTCTGCTCCTGCACCAGCAGCAGAAACGTCTCCCTCACTGCTGGACGCTGGTGAAGTGCAACACAAAAAGTCACACCAGCACCAAGTAAAACACTCGTGCCCACAAAGAATGGAATAAAATTTCTGTTATCCGCGACCCGCACGCACCTATGAAGTTTAACGTAATTAAGTTTTTATCCTAAATGCAGGAACCTGACCGGCTGCAGCACTGCAGCATCTTTGGTAGAAAAGGAATCCATCACAGTGACAACAGCAGTTATCTCATAGCTGTGCGTGTGCTAGTCCCAGAATGCGTATGTTAGTGTGTGTCTGTGTTTGTGTGCGCGTGCATCCACGAGCGCTCGTGCATGTCCATGTGCATGAGCATGTTTGTGTTTACAGCGGAGGTGGGGCACCGGGGCCTTTCACCATGTTACGCTACTCTAGGCAAACAGTTGTGCTAGGTTAGGGTAAGGGGCTAAGGAATGCATTATGTCCTCTATCTTTGTGAGTGTCCTCACAAAGACAGAAGTACAAGGATGGGTGTATGTGTGTGTGTGTGCCACACCACTCAGCCCCAGTACACCTACTGTATGTATCATATTTGGCAGATACTGTTTCTGAGACCTGTCACATTACTTTATAGTAAAACCTTAGCACAAAATCCTGTTGTTTACAATGGATGGACGTGCACGCCACAGCACAGATTGATTCCTTGGGTTCATTAGGTCAAGCGATCACAGACAATCCATAAAATTTCTTAATTGAAGCCACTTTACCTCCTCTAGCAGTGCAGCAGTGATACGATAGCCTACTCTGCTGTCAGATAGCTAGATATCTGTTCTGGAATGAGTCGATGCGCCACAGAGGTAACCACCAGGTTTGGTGGGAATTGGCCATGATGCTTTGAAGAAATCAGAAACTTCATAAATACTTTAAGGAGATGTAGTGTTTTTTGTTTGTTTGTTTTTATGACTTCTGCTTGACACATAGTTTGGTTGATTAAAGGGACTAGAGGCAAGATTAAGAAATGAAACTCGCAACTGCTGCGACTGGAGCTTCAGGTAACTGCAGCCACGAGCCAAGCCGTCACGGCAGCGTGCACAAACTGAAGCTATAATGTTGTTTACTACGCTTTTTCTTTGTAGTTATACTTTTTAGTGTCTTTCAGTTGATCTGGATCGTTTGCTGACGGCAGAAGAATCCATAACTATCCCTTAGAGTGTTTGAATTCACTGAGACCATCTCCTTCCTGTATCAAAACTGTCAGGGACCTGGATGCAGCGTCTATTGACGTCACATCCGCAGGACTGCGCGGGAAATTTGACCACCAAATTGCAGTGAAGTATGCAGCACACAGCCTGTTCAAGGCAAGGGAGAGAGACGTGTGCGGGCTCGTTCTTTGGGTTTTTAACACTTCATCACCCACTAGCATTAAAAAACTGGACATGCATGTGTATTCTTTCACAATTCCTGCCTCTAGTCTCTTTAAATGCCACATGTGTTGTTTACATTTTCGTACTTTCTCACCACCTCGATCAGCTGTTTATTAAAACTATATGAAACCTCACATCTGTGGAAATGTGGAGGTGACAACTCTGCTTCAAGCAGTTCCGCGTTAACCCCGCCCACCTCAAATGTCCGGCCAATCACACAATACTTCTCGGAGCTCCACGAGAAGAAAGTTCTAGCCTTTTTTTTCCATTCTCTTTGCATCTCAAGCCGAGAGACTGTCTCCACCTAATGTACAGTATACAGTCAACAGCTTCAAAAGTCAAATATGTGCTTATGTTGAAGTAACATTTTTTTGTAGTTTGCCGTTTGCCTGTTTCACATTTTATACTGAAGTGCCGGTCCTCCTGCAGAGGGGAAGGATGACTGAGTCAGTGTCGAGAGAAAAACAGGATCCAATGTGAATCAACCCTCGACGACCTCTCCTGCCACTCACAATTAAATAGCAGCAGTTTGAAATTGCTGCAAATCTTTTAGTTAAACACTCAAGTTATTCTCCAGTGTATGTAAGAGCTCATCAGAGAAGATAAACTGATGACTAATTATGATAAAGACCAAATTGAAAACATGAATTAATGAAAGGACTGGTTAGCAAACAAAATCAAAACAGCATTTTCATGGTTATCAAGCACTTCTTGTACCATCTTGATCCTAATCTTACATGATCCTGCAGGCTAAATGAGATGCTGTTAGGTTTTCCTGTCACTTCACCTCGGCGTGAGAGTGACTGTTTACAACATTTATCTTCATCATTGCCAGTCATTAGCTTGTGGCTGGCAATTCTAATTTATGACAGAGTGAAGAAGGCAGGAAGTGCCTGCTTCTCATTCCTCCCCCTGGAATCCATCCACATCTCACCACGTCAGGTCGGATGATTTCTCTGCCCTAATGACACCACGATGCGACATAAGCTCTCCCCAAAACAACGCTTATTTTACAACCCCTTTCTAGGGATGGGCTACATGGACTAAAAAATATATCACAATAATTTCTGTTTTTTAATCACAATAACGATAAGTGACAATGAAAAAATATCAGCCTAATCATTTGTATTATAAATCTGTTTATACATTCTGTTTTGAGTCCTAAAATAATACAAGAAGCCACTAAACTTCATCAATTAAGTCGAAGTAGTACACCTGTATTGCAAAACTGTAGTGACACCTGCCAAACAGGTCTGAAATATGTGAACAAATTTGACATCCATTCAAATGGTGCAAATAACCCCAAAAAACAACCTATATATGAATTGAATACATGATAAATTGAATTTATCATTTTCATTGTAAGATGAAAAGTTATTACCATGGAGAATTTCTTTGATGATATATAGCGCACAATAACATATCGCCCATCCCTACCGCTTTCCCTTGTTTTTTTGTTTTTTTTACAAAAACACTCAGCTGTTTTTCCAGCTTATTTCAAACAGTTTTTTTTGTCAAATTAAAAAGATAGATATGAAAGATAATTAGTTAGTGTACTGTATCTTGTTTGACTCAAGTGATCGGCAAGTTAAAAGGGTTTTCTTTATTATTTTATAACACATGGGGCTTTAAAGAAGCCCGACTTGACTTAAGCAGCTTTTCATTCTTCGGAGGGTTATTTCTACATCCATCTTACATCCTGTCTCCAGCCAGTAAGGCACTCTGATGTTGACTCCTCTCTCTTCACTTGCTTTGTCGCTTTCTCTCTCTCTTCTACTCATACTGTCCTCTTGTGTGATGAACCAGCCATCGTGCGCATTCAGAACAGCCAGTATGTTGATGTGCAGTTGCTGGCGTGTGACGCCATATCATAAAGCAAAAATGCAGCTGTCATGCCCTGGGCTGGGAAAAAATTGTGAAGTGCAGTTTTTTGGCTTGAGGACTCAACAAGACAATGACAGCTCTGGGAATGTAGATAAGCATCATCAGTCACAATTAGTCAGAAACAGAGTTTTAGATTGGTAAGTTATTTAGTGTTGGTGGAACACCAATAATACTGAACCAGAAAAGATGGCATTTGTTTTACTGTCACTGAGGTGAAGATTCAGATCTTATAAAGTTTATGTAAAATTAATTTATTGAATAAAGTGTGCAGATAAAAATATTTAAAGATTTAAGCAAGAGCTAAACTGATTCATGTCTACATGATCCATTACAATGCTACAAGAAACAAACAGCATCCTGCTTTCATGTGGTTGTTTATGAAAACTTATACTGTTACTGGTTGAAAGCTGTGATCATTATTAGAATGAACTGGATGCAACGTCACAAAGTCACCTGCAGCATTGGCAACTTTTGTTTCTGATTGGTGCAGGTACTAATTAATCGAGCTAAGTAAATCTGACTCTGGTTGTAACTTATTCTGTACTCATTTATCTTTGTCTTATCTCAAACACATACAAATCTTTAATGTGGGAAGGTGCTGCATTAACGTATTTTATGTGAAAGGTCAATTTTATGACAGAAGCTGACATTTTTTAGTCTATATCGTAAGATATTTGCAAACCGATGCCAAACTGAAGGTGACACTTCTGCATCATCTTCCAACCCTAAAGTAGCTTCATCCATTATTTATATATTATTTAGTAGCTTAAGAAGTGATTATGCTTATCTCTCTAAAAGTTTTGATTTTTATAGGAATAATATGCTTAGTGTGCTTTTAGTTAAACCAAAGTTATTTCCAAAGTCGCCATCAGTCACTTCTTGCTGTTTGGTAACTTCCAACAAAAATGAGCAGAAAATATGGAAACTTAATTCTGTGCCTAAAAGTGAGAGTCTGTGTAACATTTAAACAGGAATAGAAAACCCTAAAATTATTTATATAACTGACAACAGTACAATAACGTCAAATGTCAGAACTTTGGGGGGGTTGTTTTTGTTGCTGTTGTGATAAAAGCGTCCTCGTTCCGCTTTTTCTTCTTTCCTGAGAACTGAAAAAAAAAAAAACAAGTGCTGGAGCTTTTAAGGCAAACATATTTTCATTTGCACAATACAGAATTACAGTTCGACATGAAAGTTTTCTTTTTTTTCATAAAACTCCAAGTTACCAACGGATAACAGGTTTGGGCTGCAGTCAGACGAGTCATGTAGCGAGGGGTTGAGCGCTGAGTTGATGAACTAAGGAACAGCTTATCAAAACCGATTATCACATAGACACGTGCAGCCTTCATGTGTATGAATCATAACGGACTAAATCACCAAGTATCCACCAGAGGTGGAAAAAGTACTTAAAATTTGTAATTAAGTAAAAGTATCTTTACTTTTCTTAAATTCTACTCAAGTAAAAGTACCCATCTAAAAATGTGAATCTAAAATTTACTTTGAGTAAAAGTTACTTAGTTATTTTTAGTTACTTGCTGTTAAAAAGGACAAATTTTAAATCCAGTCCAACACTGTTTTTTATTAACGTTTACTACAATAAAAGAGAGAAAATAAAACCAAATCAAAGCTTCCAAGATGGAAAAAATGTTGAGCTGTCCTTATTTAAAAATTAATTGTGCTCTTTTTTTTTTTGTATTTTCATCGCAAAAATCTGTCATGAAGATGAAATATTAATAAATAAATCAGTCTGAACAAATGAGCCACTGCTTATTTAAGAAATTAAACAAAGGTTGAGGCTCCACAGAACATTCTGCCCACTGAAAACTTGTGTTAGACACATTTGTAGCATCTGCACGATGAATTATTGTCTTGTGTTTGAACTAGAAGAACTGGCTGCGATATGCTCGAGGATTTCCTTCTGCATCTCTTTAACATGAAGAGAAACCCTGGTTCAGGATGATTTTTCTCCCCCTGCATTTCATTTTTTACTCAGGACGTGTTCAAAGTTATGAAGTAAATTACTTGGGTTAAAAAATGTAACTGAGTCAAAGTGAAATTACCTATTTCAAAAACCACTCAAAAATTACAAATGTATGTCAAATAATACTTAATTACAGTAATTTGAGTAAATGTAACTAGTTACTTTCCACCTCTGGTATCCACAGCACATTCACATTTTTGGTTTGTCTGTTAGTGAAAAGAGAATCGTGTTCAGAAAATGTCTGTTTCAGATGTACAACCCCAGTTCCCATAAAGATGGGACGTTGTGTAAAATGTAAAAAAGCAGAATTCAATGATTCATACTGTAAATCTAATAAACCCATATTCTATTTTTAATAGAACATTACACTGTAAATGCAAACAGTGTCCTATTAATTAGTACATTAAGCTTAATTAATGCTGGTTTTTCCAGTGAACTTACTCACATGGAATTTTCTACTCTCTTCTGCCACTTGGCTTATCAAGTACTATGTACTTGGTTTTTCTGGGTGTGTACATCTCCTGTGCTCAATAGTTTCTGATAGATGGGCTTATTCACATATTTCCCATTGTGCTTTGTGGTACCCTCTGTTCTGTTCTGCACCATGAGTAAAATGTTCATGTGATCCCATAACTCCCTTCCGGTTTAACATTTACAATGTGTACAGAGCCAGTTGACACTGATGAGGTCATGTGTACATGCCAGCATATCTGGAGTGGAGGGTTGCTGTGAGTGCAATATGCTGCTCTTGCCTTATGAAACTTGTGGAATGTCTAATCAGCATTGAGGAAAGTATAATTCCAATAGTATTGATAACTTATTGGTGGGCCTAACCTTGGGCATCCTCCTTTAGTGTAGTCTGTAATGCCCACTCATTTTGGCAGAACATATAAAGTTCTTGTGTCTTCAAGAACTTAAGTTGTAACAACTTGATTTGAATTTAACTACACTGAGATATAGTAAGTGGTCACAACTTCAAAAAAGTACAGCTCACTCAAATATACTGATTTCACAAGCTTATTTAGCTACTTTTTTCCTCAATATTTTCATGTAAACTTAACTTGCTAGAATTTACAGCGTATTAGATGTTTAAAATTTTATCATTTAATGTGAAATATTAGCTCACTTTGAATCAGATGGCACACATCTGTTAAAAGTTGGGACAGGAACAGCAAACGGTTGGAAAAGTAATTGGTAGAAATCAAAAACAACTTGAGAAGAATTTGACAGCTAATTAGGTTAATTGGCACCAGCCTAGTAACATGACTGGGTATAATAAAACATACCGAAGGCAGAGCCTTCCAGATGTGAAAAATGTACAGAGGTTTGTTAATCTGAGACAAACTAGGTCTAAAAATTGAGGAACAATTTTCAAATAAATGTTCCTCAACAAAATAATGTGACTTTGAAGATCCTACCATTTACAATTTATAATATCAAAATATACAGAATCAGGAGGAATCACTGAGCACAAGGGACAAGATTGAAGCTCAGAACTGGACAGTAATGACCTCGGGGCCCTCAGGCAGCACTGCTTTAAAACAGAGATATTTCTCTTCTGGAAATCATTGCATGGGCTCAGGAGCGCTTCCAGAAATCACCATGATAATTCACAAATGCAGGTTAAAGCCTAAGCAACAAAAAACAAGTAATCAAACCACGGACACTGTGTACTGCAGACTAAAGAGGAGAGGGAGCATCCAACTTTTCATCAGTGGACAGTTCAAAAACCTGCATCTCTGATGGTATGAGGACACGGTACATCAGTACTTAAAGTGTTGGCAGCTTCCAGATCTGTGAAGCTCCATCAATGCTGGAAAGTACACTGAAAAAAGTATTATTTAGCCTTGTAAAAATCACTTTGATGTGAAAAGCAAATTCTACAAGATTTTTGTATTACCCTGATTTTACTTTCAAAACTATTTCTGGGAACTCCCTCACATTTTAAAATATTAACATCAAATTTAAAAGTGCAAACACTTTTTCTTTTTTTTGCCTTTTGAGTTCATCAATTGGAGTAGATGAATTAGTTTATCTTGAGAATTTGTCTTCAGTGATCTGTGTATGCATACAAAACATTTCTGGAAATAAACACCATACCTGTAGTTGCACTGTTGGATGTCTGCAGTGCCATGTCAACCACTGCATTCATGTCATGGCCTGTTTTCAGCCCTTGTGAAGAGGTATCTGATATTTGATTCCTTTTATCATTGAAGGTTTGTGAAAATAGGAATATCTCTACAAACTTTGTTGAAACGCTCATTGATCATGTCTGTCATTACCATCACATTCCTCTTGTCCGCTTTCAAACATAGCTAAATGAAGATCAGGATTTTAGTCTGCCATAGCTTTTCTGACTATCTTTAGTAATTAGGCAGGACTCATGCTTCAGAGGAAACACATGCTTGGTTCAACACACCTAATTACCAACTATTATTCAAATAACAATGGGCAGAGATATTTAATTGGGAAGAGAATAGAGGCTCATTATGAGGGAGTCCTGGATTTCAGCAGGTTTGGGGGGATTTAGAGAAAATCACAGGTGCAGCTGTTCTGTTTTTGCTAATTAATGATAAACTAAAGAAGAGAGTGGGACATGATGGTGTCACACAATGTTTTTATATCATTCAATTATCTAGTCTGGTCAGTGAGACCCTTTTCAAAGTCCTCTCCTCCAGTAGCCAGTCACCATCTGATTGAGGGGGACAATCTCAAAGCCACATTAAGTTTGGCACTCTGTAAAAAGTTTACACACTAAACAACTCAGCTTCGCCTAACCATGCCCATTCTGCATGGCCGACCACTTCCTGAATGAGTTGGGGTTGTTCCCAGTCGCTGCTGCTTTGGTGTAACACCACTACAGTAGATAGTGGATTAGAATTGAAGAAATTTCCCAACTGAGCTTGCAGAGGTGGCATCCTATCCTGGTGCCACGCTGAAATTCACTGAGCTCCTGAGAGTGACCCATTCTTTCACAAATATTTGTAGAAGTAGTCTGCATGCCTTGGTGCTTGATTTTATACACCTGTGGCCATGAAAGTGATTGGAACACCTGGATTCAATCATTTGGATGGTTGGGTGAATATTCAAAGCAATATTCACCATGTTACATACAACCCCACACTGCTAGTGCTGGGAAAAAAAACAACACTATGATTGAGTATCATGTTTGTTATCAATAGGTACAGGTATTGCCACTTAAATGACACTTCGGTGTCTGCTGGTTCAAGGAAAACACCAGTCACCTCTACCTATTTTTACCAGACACCGGAAGTCAGCAATGGGATCAATGGCATCCAGTGTTCCTTTCCTAGCTGTTATGTAAAAGACAACAAGTTAAGGTTAGGCCTGGGATGATAAATTTTGCTGGTCGATATACTGTCCCACATATTTTTGACGATAAACGATAGTATTGTCGACATCGCTGGGACCAAAATAACCACTCATGTAATGTTAATACATATATCATAATAATGCAAGAACATCTTTTCAATTGCAAAGATCCTTAATGACTGACGATGATTCACTCCCCTCTGTTCATTCTGCTAAGCAGCAGGCGATGAGACCGATCAGAGTGAACCCTCTTGTCATCCAGCGTGTTTGGAGGCGAGAGACGAGGAAAACAAATACACACATGCACAAGTCAATATATCGAGGCCGCAAAACTTATTGCTGGTGAAATTTTCATTTTTGATTAATAATGTGGGGGAAAATCTGTGCTTAGCTTAAAAAACTAGCACAGACTTACATTTCTTGAGAGTGGAAATAAGTGGTTAAACAGGTAAAAAAGGTTAATCTATTAATGGTAAATCCGCTGAAGCAATTATGCTGTAAAAATCAGCCCCTTTCAGCAGTCTGGATTTCAGTGATTTGGCAACCGATTCAAACAAACACCTTCCCTGCTATCTCCCCTTCCTTCTCCTTTACTCCTACCTGTGACTTAGCTTGCAGTTTGTGCCTCCACCATCAGAAACTGGCACTGTAATCCCAGATTATTTCATCACAGACAAGCACATGTGGGTAGTGCTGGATGTTTTGTTATTGTTTGTTTGTTTTTGTTTTTTCTGAAACACAGTTTGGGCAGCATATGGTACAAAAATAGACCCAGGCTTGAGTGTTCGGTCACAGGAGATGAAGCATACTGTTCCCTGAAGAAAGTTCAGGACTCATCATGCATCATTCGATTTGGATAATGCATGATGAGACTGGAAACACACATTATATAAGGACTGAGGTCTGAACAGACATTACATCTCTAAGGAAAATATAGTGGGAAAAACTTACAGGAGAAGGACAAAAGCACATCAGCACCAGTCAAGAAATAACAACACTGGTGCTCAGACATCATAACAAACATCATGTTGGTTCCATTACTGACATTTTGACATCTATGGAAATTAATTACTTGCCTTTCAGAGACCAACGCAACTCTTTCAGACTGATGGATTCACATTTTCCAAAAATGACACTGGCAAACACTGGAATCCCAGTGTGACATACAGTATCATTTGAATTGGGTGTTTTACAGATTTCCGTTTACGTATTTATACATGTTTTGGTTGATACAAGAATCATAATATATGGAAAGAGAAAAGTGCAAGAATCAAACAAATATGGCTTTGAATAATTGATCAAATCTGTAATTTATTTATGAAAGTTGGAAACAAATAATTTAAATAAACCAATCAATCAATAACTACTTGAATGTAAACAATAAATGCATATATAATTAATTACTTGAATATGTCTGAGGTTTAAAAAAGAAAATAAATCAAATAAATAATTGATTAACTTTATGATAGCTGAAAGTGCTTTTAACCTTTTATCAGGCAATGAACCACATATGATCATTCATTGGACATACGAAATGCCTCAACCTGAAGTCATTGAACTATCAATCACCACCAACCATCAAGGCAAGGCAAGTTTATTTGTATGGCATATTTCATGTACAGGACGCCTCAAAGTGCTTTACATAAAACATTATAAGCATTACAGCGGGGTACAACAGTGAAAAGAAAAAGGACATTTTTAAGAAGAAAAAAGTAGAGGCATGATTTAAAATTAAAACCTTAAAAACAATTAAGATTAAAAAGAGAATATAGAGCCGTGCAAATTTGAATTTTAGTAAAATCTATAAATGCAGCTGAGAACAGGTTCATGTCCCAGATATTTCATGAAGATAGTCTTTCAACATTAAAATGAGAAGAAACTGTTAGTACTGACCACAAAATAGTTTAGCACTTGTGTTATTTCAGAAAAAAAGAGGTCTATTCTCCTATAAAAGATTATGGGGTTAAAATGTTAAATTTCCAAATATTTAAAAAAGTGTCTGATAGAGGGCAAAGTATTTTTGAATTAATAAATTGATGTTAAAACATAAGTAATTATTTTATGATTCAATCATTTATGTTTCAATTAAATTAATGATATATTTAATCATTTGTTTATATATTTATTTCCAATTTTAATAAATCTAAACAAATTATTTAGTGCTGTATTTGTGTATTTCACTTTTCCCCTCCATAATTATGAGGATGTGTATTGTAAATATTGTGTGTGTGTGTGGGTGTGTGGGACTTCTTGCAGCAAGCTTGCTAAAATGTGTGTTAAGACATTTAAGTTATTTAAGAACATTTAATGTGTTAAATTTAACAACTGAATGTGATAATTTCCTGATCTAAGGTTCATTTAGGTGCTCGCAACAGCAAAAGTTGGTCTGATGTGTGATAATACAAAAATAAATGTGATGGGATCTCTCACATGAAAAGTTACTGTTTGCCCATGCATCAAGCTTGGGCGCATGACTTACTCTGCACATCTGTGTTCAGAGAGGGAGACAGTCTCATAGCAGAGCAAAGCAGCATATAGGGGAAAACAAACATAATCTACCAACTGTTTCCCCAAAGCAGAAAATAAACATATCCTCATCTCCACACACCTCCACACAACCCCGCGGGAAGGTGCAGCATTGTCAGATTTATGTGTAAGTCCCTTTTCTGCCAACAGAGCTGGAATGTTTGATTAGCACAGACGTCTACACAGAGAACTGAGATTAAAAAGCTATTTGTGCTAATCCATTTTTATACATTTTTGGAGTCTTCACTTTCCTCACTTCTCTGCCATCAGTCTACATACACTCTGCCCAATAGCTTCCAATCCAAAACACACTTAAATAATGCTAAATAAGAGTTAAAACTCAATGCCAAGTTTAATTTAAGCCTATTTCTGTGCCAAAATATGCAACGTGCATCAAAAAAAACTGAACGAAAGCTGTCTTTTTTGTTTGTTTGCTTTTGCTTTTTTTTTTTTTCAGGTCAGGCTGAAATAGCCCCTTCTTCAGAATGAGAAGACATCCACAAAACATTTTTAACTTTCTTTTCCAGCTTTACTTCAGGCTTAACATCTAATTTCCTCAGCAGTACTGTTTTACTTTCCCCATAGCCGACCTGTGCGACCTCACACTGCGCCAGCTTTTAAAGAGGTCTGTTTTAAACACGACTCACAGCTTCATGTCTGTTCTGGAGCAGGGGAACAAAGATGAAATGAAATATGTCAGAACAAGGAGCTGCCAAAGAGCTGTAAATGTTGTTAGTGACTCACACAAAGTGGTTCTGCTCTCAGGTAAGAGAATCACACGAATTTGTTGGTAATAACACAAAAATATCTGCATGCAGAAAGTCTGCACTTGTACGTTAAAGCTCTACTGATTTCAAAATGCATAAATTCCACATTAACCGCAGTCAGACAAATTTTGAAGAGCAGGAAGTGCTATGTTTGCACATGTACACATGTATTTCACGCTCCGTGGCGGCGGCAGGACGAGAAACGACAGCGAGTCCGACTAAAGAGAGGGAAGTCGACTGAAGAAAGATATTTAACCACTGGTTGAAACACTTTAGGCAGTGTTTAGTTCAACTAGTTTGGAAGCTGCTCCAGTAATCAGACTGCTAGTTCTTCCATGAAGCTGGTCTCGGTACGATTCTCAGTCTGGGACCTGCTGCAGCCCCCACTCTCTGCCCCCTTTCCCTCTCCTCTCATCCTGTGATATAAAGGCCGTCAAACTTGAAGAAAAACCTGATTACGTTACAACAGTGTGCATTTATTATGTCGCCTATTTGAATTCTGTTTATTTATGTTCACTGACGAATGCGCACGTATCTGACATTGAAAAAGTTACTGCCAGCCACCGCAACACCACGCATGTCCTGTTAATCCCTTTCTTCCAGCTTGTTGTGAATAGCGTCCTTGGCAACCACCGTAGCAACAATCACAAAACCTGAAAGAATGTACGTCAACACGAAAAAGAACTATAGATTGTTTACATGAAACAAATGGATATTATGAAAACAAAGTGTATATTTGACGCTAGAAAAGTTATCAGAACAAGGCTGAAGCCGCAATCTATCTTAAGAAAAATATAAATTTCTACTGAAGATTGAAGGGATATCTGCCATTTTTCTTTTGGTAACACCAGGGAGGAACTTGGCAGTCACGTAACCACCACTAGGAGTCGCTTTTGGACGCTTTGAGTAAAAACGTAAATATAGGATGTATTTTGGTGTATGCAAAAACAACCCTATAGTACGTTTGACTTAGGAGGAGAGGTAGCAGACAACGGATGAGACGACATGCAAAACAAAAAGTTTTCAAATTAAGGAAACCAACACAAGTGTGTTTAATCAATGGGTTTGGATGAATGGGTTTGATCAAATCTAATTTATCTATATAGCCCTTTCCAATAACCAGCAGGATACTGGATGAAATGCTTCACAACAAAAACAAGAAAAGCAGTGAGGAGAAGAACATGGGACTGACAGAAAAATACAAGAAACACAGACAAAATATAACGATGCTATGTGACAGTGTGGGGTCCATGCCACTATGCCTCTGACTGATCATGCCCCGTGGGTACTTGGCCACAGAAACAAAAATCCCACCACTATACCTAAAACTTAGGCTACGTTCACACGGCGACGATCAGAAGAGAAGACGCAAAAGCGGCGTCTCATTTTCATCTTTTTATCCGCATTAACACGAGAGTCGTCATGAAGAAATGAGGACGAAAGAGAGTGTGGAATTCGATTGGATACGTACGCCCACCTACTAGGTGGTGCTGTGATGCAACTCCACCATGTCCGCATGCATGCGTAAAATCCACCTTTGATCCGCTGGGTTTACATAGTCTATGTACATGACGTACATGACGCCGGCACATGACGCACATGACGCCGGCACATGACGCACATGACGTACTTGTTTTTCCTGTTTGGGTGTGATGTCAATGCGCTTGCGAGATGAGCATGGCGTGAGCAGGTTCACTATCATTTTTGCGTTTTGGACCGTGAACGCAACAGCGTTGCGTCTTCAGGAATTCCACTTTGGAATCAGTCTTTAGATTGATGTGAACGGCCCCTTAGAGTTAAAACACCAAAACATATACCTCCACTGGGTTCTAGTCTGTGCACATTTATGCATGCATGGAGAGCAAATGCAGCGGAATAAACTCAACATGAATATTTCAGGTAATGCAATGATACTTATGCATGCAAAGTCTGCACCAGAAAACTGTACATGCAGCTCCTGATATGGTTTTCTAAACTCCAAAATACAGCATCTCCAGTTTGGAGGCAGATTTATCTTTTTGACCTGTTTGTTTGGTTTGTTTTCTTGTTTGTTTGTTTCATTATTAAAAAAAAAAAAAAAAACAGATTACTACAATAAAAATGTCCAGTCTTGTTTCTCGCTTTAAAAAAATAAAAAATAAAAAAATAGCAACCAAGACTAAAATATTTCCCAAAGTGTAATAGCTGGGTGCAGAAACAGAATTGTGGGGCTAATTTGTGCTATACTGTGCTCCAGGCATCATAAATGGACAGCTAAGATAGTCAGTACTAACACCGCATTTGTTCAAAATTTATCCTCGTTATGTGAAAATGTTGAGATATCTTTACTTCACAGTAGAAAAATGTCATTTCTGCTTGTTTTTTTCTTTAAAGAAATACAATTCCAGTTTTCCACATGTTGTTTTTGTTCCATGTTTTGACTGAAATGCTTTGTTTAGTTTGTCTGACTACAGATGCGGGCATGAAAAAGTTCCTTTTTCAGCCGACTGCCAGCCACTTACCAGCAACTTGTCTGCTAATTCAATCACCTGTGTGCCCAGGGGAAACGATTTCAGAGCATAAATGAATGCCCGGAACAAGGACGTTTCCACACGCCAAGTTTGGACACCGTGCGAGATGACGTATTTGCGGGACAAATTGTTCAGCCAGTGATAGTGCAGTAATGGTGCACTATTGCTGCTCCACTTCTGGCAAAAAAGGAGGAACTTTTTCATGCCTGCATCTGTATGAACCAGAATACACTGAGAAGGGTAGTAACACTACCACCCAGAAGCAAAGTATATCGTTCCCCAGCTGGTAAGAAACTAGTCCTCAATATGTAATGCAAAATTTGTCATACAAGGCTAGTTTTACTTGTTTAATTTACGAGTTTATTAGTTTAACATTTACAAAAATAGGCTTGCTGATTTGCCTCGGATGTTCTGTGGAGTGGAAAAGATTGGTTTTAATGACAGGCTAGCAGATTCCTATTGACTCACACTAGCATTAGCATCGGCGACCTCCTGGAACTAGAATAATGGGATGAAATATGTTGAAACTGTCTCCAGTGATAAGTAGGGCCCTGGCTCACTTGTAAATGAGGCCCTATGTCAAAAATCCTGAACTTCCCCTTTAAGATGCTCTCAAAGTTTACCTTGCCACCCACCTATGGAGAGTATTTTGTTTCTTTTTCGTTTAATCATATAAAATAGATTTGAAAGCATAAAAGAGATTTGAAAGCAAAAAAAAAAAAGTGGCAATCAAAAAATATTTTTTGATCAAAACAAAATGGGTTGCAATTGAAAATCAAAAATATGAAACATTACATTTCTTAAACTTTAATAAAAAATTATGTTTGAAATAAAAAAAAAACAACTATTTTGGTTCCAAATCAGTCGTCTTTGCTTTTAAGTTAAAAACTTTTGGTTGCAAATCCTAAAGTTTTGCTTGCGAAGTCAAGTGCAGTTGATGGGCGGGGTCAATGCCGGTGGATGAGAGACGTGTTTCTATTGGTTGGTGTGACCTGGCTCCATTCTTCTGCATTACACCTACGTCTCCTGTGTGCTGTGTTGCTTGGAGCTAAGTTGTTAGCCTGTAGCTCTTTCAATGTTTCCCATAAATAACTAATTGCATTAAATATTGTTAGCTACTGCCTGCTGTACATTAACAACATCATCACCACAATGAATCATAACGCTCTGCTGCTGCAAACACACTGATTAGCAGCGACATGGTTGTCTCTGCTGGTCAAGTCTGAGCTCAGTAGCCGACTGAGCGAGTGATTTACAGGGAAGCATGTACAACGTAGGGCTGTGATTACACATTTGGTCATATTATCTGTATTTGTATTGTAATATCACGGAGTGATCGGACTGTAGCCTATGTGAGAGCCTGGGAGTGGTAGCATGCTGTATGAGATTGCGACCCTTCCCCTACACAGGGGTGTGACTGAGAAGCGGTGTGGCAGGTACTCGGACGCTGAGAGCATCAAGTGGGCAGGAGGAGCAGATCCTGGTCGGTCCTCTAGATGTTTGTGCTGTGGAGTTGCCATCTCCACAGCACAGCTATGCATTCAGTTTCGCACCTCTTATTGGCTGTTTTCACTACCAATCACTTGCTGTGACAGACAAGTTGCGAACTTGTGAATTTGGGCAAACTTCTGGTGGTTACATGGATTCTTTATGACAGGTGGAAACCTGTAAAACCTTTGAACTACCCATCATGTCAGCTGCTACAGTGGAATTCAATTAATGATGTTGCTGTTATGTTGAATTCTCATTTTATAGGCTTTTTCCTAAAGTAAGGATAGACTTCTCAGTCATGAAGGAAACATGTTCATCATATCTCTCTAAGTGAGAACAAATTGAAAACTTGGTCTAAGCATTTCCTCTTCACACAGGTCTAAGGCCTAATCCCAAACCGGCCCCTAAACACTACCCCTACACAATGCCCCTCTGTTTGTGCGTTCCGTGGATGCTCGGCCATATTAATGGCCGTCCCAAACTGCATAGGGTGGAGGGCGAGTGGACTGTTCAGCCCTTGAGTACTCGCTTGAATTTTGCAGCGGGTGTAAAGGCTAAATGGAGGAGGAAACAGCCGTGTCCTGCACGAGTTCCATACGTGTCCTGCATGTTTGTCAATACTGATAGAAAATCAGTTTTGACTTTTTTTTCTTCACACATTCAAACATTGTTCTTCATACATGAGTGTTAGTTAGTATTTCTACATTTATTTGACACCGGTGTGTTTGTGTTGACACGGCGATGACTGCTTTCCTTTTCCAGTGGCGGGAAGAGGGCGTCTCATTCTCATTTACACCCTCCACCTCCAATCAAAGCCCCCTCTACAGCTGCGACTGTGACTTCATTGGGAGTGACACTCGATAGTTAAGGGGTAGTGTGTAGGGGGCAGTTTGGGATTGGGCCTAAGAGTCTGTTCTTCCCTCATCTGCCAGCATCCTGCTCAAATACTAAAAGGTACAGTGTGTAAAAATGACTGACATCTAGAGGTAAAGATAAGCACAGAAATGACTTTAAATGCCAAATACAGCTGTGAATGGACGGTGGTCGTCCGTGACTAAAATTCCTCCAGACAAACATGTTTTTATCTGAGAGTGGACCAAGGGGTCTCAGGTGCAACAATCAATGCACTACAGGAAACTATCTCAGCTATGGTAGGTCTCATTTGGGGGTCTGCACACTTCAGAATGTGTGGACTACATTTGGCTACAGAGTGTCGTACGTAGTCCATGCGCTCCAAAGTAGCAGGCAGCTGAAATGGGACAGCTTAGATGACAACAATTTCCCATGGTGTTCCAGTCCCATTGCCTACACTGTAAAATGTTTAACTTCAAAATATGAGATTGTTTAAGATGTGTGTTTGATGAGGTATTTTGATTTGTAATAACAACATACCAGAAGCTTGTTAATTTGACATAAGATGATACAATGGGACGAAAAAGTGCAGAAATGCAATTTACAGTGTAGCAACTGCAGACTCCACAGCTATCTAGTGATGTCATTCTTTCCGCTAATTCTTTCAGATACGTTGTAAAAACTACATGGAGCTTTTTATTCCTTTTCATTGCATTTTCTAAGGCAAAAACTCTCTTTCTAAACTTGCACGCATATTTTAAAATTTTCCTTCGAGACTATTATTTTTTCTAGCTGATAAACACTTCATTTGACACTTAAAAATCCAGGGATATATCCAGAAATTATACTCAGAGCTCTTCTGCTTATTCCCTGCGATCTTGCACACCATGACTTCTGTGAGAAACGAGGCAACTGATAATTTTTTAAAAATGCATTTGCGATAGTGTTTTTCTATCAAGTCTGAAAACGTTTCAATCTATACTGTGTGCATTCTTCACCAGCGACACACATACTGATGCTTACACATCTTAACAAATCTCACAAGTGTTCCCTTCTCTACTATGACTTTTAAAGTATTCAAATAGACATTGCAGAGATACTGTATTTCCTTAAGGGAATGCAATTTTCACGCAAAGACCTAAAAAATTAGCGAACAGTTCAAAGGGATAAGTGAAAAAAAAAAAGTGAAAACCCAATGTAACCATCTCCCCACATACAACACAGGTCAACAGTCCATACTTCCCTCGTCTGAAAGAACCCAGATCCTATGAGAAGCCTGACAGAGGATTTGAACTGAGTGGAGTGAGTATCTGCTGCTGACCATCACAGAAACACTTGTTCCCTTTTTATTGTACCAGCATGATTCTGAAAGTTAGCAGCATCGACAGACTGTGCATGTGAGCTGTTGGTACATTCAGTCCCTCTCCCTGTGACAGTGACAGTGTGATGACAGGCAGCAGGTTTTTAGCTGATCTGTTGCAAGGCGGGAAGATTGCCCTGAGGACATGGGGTTGGGCGGGAGGCACAGAGGGTAGAGGGTGCAGAGGTTAGTCGACCAATCAGCTGTCTGAACAGATGAGCATCACTTTAACAGTGGAGAGCTGCAAAGGATGATGAGGCAGAGAACAGATCAGGAGGGAGTTCTCATCACCGCATAGCTCTGGACGTTTCAGAGTTAGCTCTGGCTGCTGTGAGATGTCTTCTGTTAGCAACAGCTGACACTAATTTACTGCCTGACAATGACAATTCGTATTAACTGAAATATTTTGTTATACTGTAAGCTCTCGTGAGCATCCACCCACATTCCCCAACAAAGTTGCAATGAGGATGATGCCAGTCAATCGCTTCATTGACTGACCAATGGTTTAAGTTCAAATTTTTAAGTGGCTACTAAATTTTCAATTCAATTCAACTTTATTTGTATAGCGTCAATTCATGACAATGTCACCCCAGGGCGCTTAACCGACAGAGAAATTGAAGTCAGATCCATAAAAGCCTAGCTAAGGAAACCAACAGATTGGATCGAATCTTGACTTGACCCGGTCCAATCCCCCATCCTGAGCAAGCACGGAGGTGTGGCAACAGTGGGAAGGAAAACACCCTTTTAACAGGGAGGAAAAACCTCCGGCAGAACCCGGCTCAGGTAGGGCGGCCATCTGCCTCGACCGGAGAAGACAGAAAGAGACACCAACAGATACTGCAACTTTAATCCAGCCAGACCTGCTGTGAGAGGAGATTGTGTGCATTTTCATTTATTCTTCACCAGTGACACATATACTGATGCTTACACATCTTAACAAATCTCACTCGTAAGTTAAAGCGCTTCTGATTTCAAAATGCATAAATTCCACATTAACCGCAGTCTCATGTTCTCTTTTTAACAATGACTTTTAAAGTATTCAAACAGACCTTGTGGTTGCAGAGATATACACATTTCCTGAAGGGAATGCAATTTTCATGCAGAGACCTAAAAAAATTAGCGAACAGTTCAAAGGGATAATAAGTGAAAAAAAGTGAAAACCCTGTGTAACCATCTCCCCACACACAGCACAGGTCAAAAGTCCATTCTTCCCTCATCTGCCAGGACCCAGATCCTATGAGAAGCCTGACAGAGGATTTGAACTGAGTGGAGTGAGAATCTGCTGCTGACCATCACAGAAACACTTGTTCCCTTTTTATTGTACCAGCATTGTCAAATTTGTCAAATTTTGATATGAGATGCAAAATAACAGCCAATCACAGGACAGAAAATGCTGACATTACTGCAGCCTGCTAGCTGGCCCTGTGGGGTAAATGTGAAATCTGATTGGTTAAAGAAAAAGTGAATGTCTAATATTGTTAATTGGCTAGCACTACTGATTCTGAGGGTAGATTAGATTGACATGGCAACATACAGGCGCTGAAATCTAAGAAATTAAGGGAATGGATTGTTGGGAATAAATTGATACATTTGCAGAAAATAAAATTAGAGTTTAGGTTTTAAATGTATAGTGCTCCTGAAAGTATTTAGGCCAGCGGAGAAGGCTTTGCTGGCCCTGACCGCCCACCACTGGTTTAACCTGATCCAGGCCTCACCTCAGTGATGATCATATAGCAGTCAAGCAGGTGTAATAGGATATATTTTTTTTATTACATAGTCGTATCAGTACTTGGTATCATGACATACCCACAGCACAAGTATCAAAATCTGTATGGGGAGAAAAAAACAATTCGGAACATCTCCAACACTAACAGTAAAATTATCTATTTTCTGAGTTTCACGTCTTTCAAAAAAGGTTTCAATATATTATCAGACTCAATTGTTGGTCTGAAAACTGGATAAACAAGGTCTGATTTTGAGCTTGGATTTTTCAGCGTTTTCAGTGAAACACTGAAGTGCAGTTGTGCTTCATCCTCTGGATTTATGAGCATCTCTTCAAGTTTGACACGACAGCTGAACGGCAGCCGAGTGTCAGCAGACATGTGTCAGCAAGCATCACATCCTACAGAAAGCGGGGTGCACCAGCTCCTACAGCTTAACCCCAAAACGTCACAGCCACGCTGGTCTGCTGAGGAGAGAGGTGCAGACACAGAACCGAGGAGACGCTTGATGATAATCTGGAAGAACAACATTAGTGACGACATGCTGTGACATCATCATCCTTAGGCTCAGAGAGAAGCGGCGCGACACATTTCTCTTCTGACCCGGCATCCTACCATCTGCAGCCTGCAGTGGGAAGATTGGGAGGACCAACTCAGTCCAGTAAATACATGCAGTAGTCTGATGGCTGCAGGAGTCAAACCCAGGCTAGATTTTAAGGGACAATCATTTCTTCTAATTTAATTCTTCATTTTCTCAATAATAAATAAATATAAAAGACATGTCTTTTGATTGATCAGTTTCCTGAAGATAGTCAAAGGTATTCTGAGGTTCTTGTAAAAGCCAGTGTTTGAAAAAATTACTGTAAACTTTAACAAACCAGGTTTGTACTTCTGACAAACATGTTGTTTTTGAGCATGACACATCCCCCGATGCAGCATGTTTGAAGCTCCACAACAGATACAGCAGGATGTCTCTATTTGCTAAATATGCTCATCATGGACTTTTTAGTCATTCAGTTCCCCATCATGAACTTAACTGTTTAGATTTTTGCTGCATATTCCAGTATTAACACAAAACACAAATGTGTAAAGTACGTGGGGGCTGGTAAATGCAAACTATGGTTGCTTGAATGAACGAGCGAGGACTATTGTCCTGTGAGTTCAGAGTTTCGCGATTTGTGATTTGGTGTCTGGGTAGCAAGCTGCTCTTCTCAGCTGTACTGCGGAGGCATGTGGCGGGGGGGCACAGCCTGCAGTGTAGAGAAAATCCCCAATAACTAATGGAGAGCTAACTCTGAATTCATGGGA
Source organism: Atherinomorus stipes (assembly GCA_023101725.1). NCBI lineage: Eukaryota > Metazoa > Chordata > Actinopteri > Atheriniformes > Atherinidae > Atherinomorus > Atherinomorus stipes. Next base: position 340,344 of record JALJCO010001627.1, on the reverse strand, counting down.
CATTAGTACTTGTTTGCTTGTTTATTCTATTTAAAGCATTGGTGAAATGAAGGAGTTTTTGCCAGAGTCTTTGACCTCAAGTCGAGTCAAGTCTCAAGTCTAAAGTCACTTTAAGTTGGACAGTAAAGAGTAATCTGACATGCAATGCCTGTGGTCTGGTCTGCTTGAAGGACTCCATTATAATATCCAAGGATTTAAAAATGTGTACTCACCCTTTACCTCCCAGCAGCCTGTAACCGCACTGATCTTTAGCTTTACAAAAATACTCTGTCCCTCTCCTCTGGAAGATGTCTTTGCTGTACCGAATTAAGAAAACCTGTAGATCAACATGGACATGTATTCATACTACTGAAGCAAATATGCTCTAACTTATCTAAGAGTTTTTAACGTGTACAAAAATTCATCTGGACCAACAGAGAATTTTTCAAAAGTAATCCTGCAGTTCATAACATTTTTTTTTTTTTTTGTCTGAATGTGGAGAGGAGACCAATGTACTGCACCTTGCTGCAGCTGTCCTGCAGGTTGTAAATGTCTTCTGCTGTAACACACATGACAGCTTGTAGTCAAATCCTGTGCAAGTTTCATAATAACCCATTAATAATTTGACTCAGGTGTGTTGCAACAGGTTAACATGTCCAAACCTGCAGGACAGTGTCCACAGCTGGTGGTCCTGCACTAGAGCTGAAATCTTTTTAATACATCTGTGTGAGGTGAGAGCAGAAAATATTATTGATTTTAAAACTGAAAAAGCTTCAACATCTTAATGAATATAGATTCAGTACTCGTTAAGATCCAGTTTCAATAAATATTTCTGATACTCCTAAACCAGCAACAGCTGGACCCAACTAATAAACAGAGCCAGTAAACCTGCGTTGTTTACAGCACGGTCTGATTCTTTTTTTTTTTAATATACTGTTTTCAATATACTGTTTCGGGGGGGAATTTCACCCGTTTCTGTACAGACCACTGCTCTCTGGTGGGCGCCCAGGGAGCAGTTGGTGGGGGTTAAGGACCTTGCTCAGGGGTCCACAGTGGTTCACCTGAGTGTCATGTCAGGGACTTGAACCCGGGTCCTCCGCGCCTAAGCCTGCGACATTACCACTAGGCTACCCACTTCCAGTTTGGTCCCAGTTTAACATTGTCATGGCAACGTCAGTTAATGGAAACAGTGTTCAGTGAACTTCTCATTCTTCTTCTGCAAACATTCAGTAGGCCAATCTGATTAAATTAACGTGACTTTAGTACAACGGTTGTAACGAGCTAACGCAGCTACAGTGCTAAGCTTGTTGCTAATCCAGCTTTAACAGGCTAGCTGCTAACATGACGCTTTCACACAGTGACTAACCTGTCCAGGTGTTTTTAAGGTGGATGAAGGTGGATGTGGGGAATCCAGCCTCCATGATTTTTAGACCACAGACTTTGCAGCTTGATGCTCACATATTTGTCATTTTTATTAAGTTTTTAATACCCAAAGTTACAGCGATGCGCTGATGTATGGCATCACGCTGTGAGTGACTCCAACCCATCCAATCTGTAATGAGTTATCGTCCATTTATCATTACTGAGGTGAGCTGCTCGATCTATCCTGATATTGATTTTAGGTCATATCACCCAGCCTATTGGGTATAGTTTGTCTTCTGTTCCTTTCCTCTTGGCTTAGTCTTAAGTCTTTTGTTATTGAAGATCTTATGTTCTGGTTTAGTTAATGTTCCAGTCTGTCATATTTCCTGTTTCTTGGAGTCGCAAGGAGTCACAGTAGTCTAAGCCATCTCTATTTCAGTGGATGTTGACAGTAAGAGTCTCTAAGACAACACAGTTAGCTGGAGTTTGGGCTAGGATGCTAATGCTTGTTTGAGAACTTTATTACAACACAATAAAATATTGTACTCAAGCTCATGACTCAAACTTCAAAGCAAACTGAAACAGAGAAGCCCAACAACCAGCTGGCACACCTCCAAAAACACTTAAAGAAAACATCCCAAAGCCTCTGCTAGAAAGCAAAGCAGACAATCATCAGGAGTACAGGAGGACAAAAAGAAAATAACGTCAGTAAGCCCCAAGTATACAAAAGCATAACTCTAGCCATTACTGATTAAACATGCAGTACAACACAGTGACTGTTTACGTATGCACATAGCTGGATGTGATTCTGAATTCAAAATATAAGGAATGAATTGTGCGCAGTGATGTGTGATCATGCAAATGCAACCAATGCTCTCTCCGATGATAAGGAGAAAAATAGGGCCCTAGAACCAAGGCAACCCAAGCCACCAGCAAGCCCCACACAGGGGGTGACCACAAACCCACCTAGACCAATGGAGCATGGATCCAAGGGGGCCTGGGATGACGGCAAACCAAGAATGGCCAGAAAGCAGGATCCAGGGCCCTATGAGCCTGTTTTAAGTACCCCAGGGACCATGATGCAGCAATTCATTTTAGAGGATTTAGGTGCTTTTGTGACACACGTTGTAGATCCATTTTTCTTTTTTTCTTTTTTCTTATTTATTAGTAGTTGAAACTGAGCTTTAGTCAAACCATTTTAATTGAAAAGCAAATCACACAAAATGTTTTTTAAAGCCATGTGAATGTCATTTATGGTTGTTCATCTGAGTTTGTATTTACATCATTTTCAGATATGGGAACAAATAAATTTGGAAAGGAGATCTCATAAAAGGTCTCATTTACTTCTCCTACAAAAATGTGAGATCCACGTGAGAGCTAAATGAGACAACGGCTTATTTCTCCTGTTTCTCACCTTCGTCTCCAGATAGAAAAGTTGCACAAAATCTCAACTTAGTCTCACTTCCAGTTTCAAAGGAAATCTCAATCATTTCTCAAATGATTCCGAAGATGACGGCATTAAGTCTCAAATAAGACTATTCTTCCCAGTGAATTTTAGGGAAACAAAAGAGACATTCATGAGAACAATTTGAAACCTGAATAAGGCTGGGATGAGATCTTCTTTTGTCTCCTGAGATGCAAAAGAGAAAGCTTTGAGAAGTAAAGTTTTCTTCTGGGGAGGCCCAACGATTTAGAACTGAGAAAAAGTACATTCTGTTCACTTAATGCTAAAACGCATATCAATATCAAAAACCAAAGAAAAGTGAGTATTTACTATCTTAAACTAAAACAGATACAGTTGTGCTAGAAAGTTTACAAACCCTCCCATAAAGAAAAGGCTAAATTCACAATAGTAATTCAAATAACACAAAACTGAAAAAAAAAAAACAACAAGGAGTTACTACATTATCATTTAGTTTATTTTTATTTTGATTTTTTTTTCTAATCATTTAAAAAAAAAAACAAAATGCCTGTCAACAAGTGCAGACATCTTGTTGAACATTACATTAAACACCTGATTGCAGTGATCATCTCAAAGTGTTGCTCAACAAAATTTTAGCTCAGGAAACCCATCATGCTTGTTCGCTTGTTTTATTTTTTGTTTGTTTTTAATATTTCTGTTGAACCACAATTTAAAATCTATGCCACAATGTTCATAACATTTTTCATTTATAATTACTTTTGTCAATTTCAACTCATTTCACTGGCAGCTGATTTGTTTCTGTCTTTAAAGGAAGGGTATAGAAACTTTCAAGCACAACTGAATTCGGGTCATTTGAGGGCAGATAATATTTTGCCTAATCACAATCATGAATGTAAAGTAGTCGCAGACCGTAACTTCAAAGCTGAATGAACTTCCTTGACCTCATCTAAATCAAGCAGCTTGTCAGTCACTCCCATTGGCTCCCAGGCATGTCACTCAAGTCATTCATGTGTCCACATAGCTTTCTTTTGAGGTCTATCATCTATCTAATAATTATCAGGAAAACCACAAATACATTTTGTTAATTCATTTTGGCACCAGATGGCTGCATCCATCTTTACATGTAGTTCTGGTTAAACAATCAAAACCACTGTCTGCTGTATCCTCCCACTGCTACTTTTCATTTGGAAAAAAAGCAACAAATCTAAAAGAAAACAGAGCAACATCAGGAGTTCAATGTGCGAGAGCTCAGTCAGCTGAAAAATGGGGGAGAACGCCGTGATTAAACCGTCAATAAAGGACTTGTGCAGGTAATAGCCTCCTTCACACAGGAAGAAAATCATTTCGCTAAAAGCCAGAGGCAGACAGAGGCAACCAAGCGCTTTGTTTGGCTGTTTGTAAAAAAAAAAAAAGTGTTGCTAAAAGGTTTTGTATCTGCTGTTGAACTGCATTGTGCTTCCTTCCCTAAGGTGTTTAAAATAAGAGTCACACACAGAAAAGGTTTGCATAAAATCAAGCAGTGATGCTAGAGGAGAGGGGGCTGGGGAGGGGGCAGCTTCAGTTCAGGTCTGATTTTAACCGGCAGAAATGTCATATTCAGTAAGGACACGTGAATCCTGATGTCCTGTAGTGAGACTCACAGCTGCAACTGTTCACTTCAGCTTGAAATGTTAATCGGCTCCTGTCAGGCTCTGTCATTAGTTATTTCCTTCAGCTGGCTGTGTGTCCTGAAGCCATGAAGCAGGAAGGGGTCTGTCTCTTCCTCCAAAAAACAGCAGGGACTTCAGCTTCAATCATGCCACCAGCTAACATCAAACAGTCAGAAGACATGTCAGAAATAATCACAAACTGCTTTGAAAGGTCAGGATGTTTGTCAGTAAAACTAAAGTCACTCTGTCACGTTGGCGAGCACCGCTGATGTTAATTGTTCAGGTATCCAGAAGCTTGACCTGATGATGGCGCTACGAAATGTGTGGACAGTAAGTGATGACAACTTAGCCCTTTGGTGGACTCTAATCTGTGCACCAAATAGGACCTGCATCTCCAGACCCCTCTACTCCCAGTTCTGTTTTTCACTCACACAAACACTCGTGTGTAGGGTTTTGGGGAGCATGCACATCATGTCCAGTGTGGCAGAGGGGGCCATCTGAAGCCCGGTGGGGTTGGAGGCTACTGGTCTAGGCACACTAAGACCTGTGCCACCTTCTGGGCGGATGCAGGTTGTATCTATGATATGGTGGCTGGGATTTGTGTTCTGGTTTGCTGCTAATCGCCCGGGTCCTCGGGCCCCTGCTCTGTCTCTGACCCTGATATAAGACAGTTGCATTTGCACGATCGTGCTCATCATTGAACATCTTCCTCTCCCATATTCTGCAAGTTGATACAGCACTGTCTTGTCGTTTGGCTTCATGCTGTACACTAATAACTGAATTCGTAGAGTTTTGTTTGTTTGTTTTTTTGGGGGGGGTGTTAGTTCTTTCTTTGTGTGTGTCTTTTGTGCTTTGGTTGCTGTGATTCAGGTTTCTCTCAGCATGTGTCTCCTACAGGTGTTCCTGATGATTCTCAGCTTTGTTTCCTTGCAAAGACTGTACACACAAACACACACGTATATGGTATGTAGGATCTTCTCTGTATTTCTCTAATTGTTGCAGTTGGTTGTCTGGTTTCTGTTTTGATGGAAGAACTGTGGCTTGCTGTTGGGTCCATCTTTATCTCCTCTTTTTTCTTTCCATTCACTCCTTTCACTTTTTTCTAGAGTTGTTCCAATACCAATACCAGCATTGGAAATGTCTCTGATACTACCCAAAATTCTGGTATCGGCGAGTGCTGGAGTTCAGACACCGTTCTGCTACCATGTAATTTATCAAAACAGTAATATATTTGCTGATTAGGTCTTTTAGCTCGGATACAGTTCTTCTTCACTGCTCTTCTAACAGTTGCGCTGTGGTGCAGCCTATTGTTTTAGAGGGGCGAGGAAGAACTGATCACCTGACACCTGTTAGACAAGCAGTTAACTAATCATGATGGTGGTGTGACAGTATTTCACACTGGGTTCTCCCTCCAGCAAGACTGCATTTAAAAATAAATGGTTCCAATTTGCTGTATTCATTCATGTTTCACAACTAGTTTGACCTCAGCCAGGCCTTACCACAATGATAATCATAACATTCATGCAGGTGTAATATGATCATTTCTAGGGATGCACAATATTGGAATTTTGGCCGATATCCAATATGCCGATATTTTTAAACTCCTGTGGTTGATAACCGATATCGATACCAAAATTAAAGCTGAAAAAATAAGCAGCCATTGCAAATAGCAGTATTGTTATCCATTTCTGACACTTTGAAAAAATATGGGTGGGAAAAAATATCGATACACTGAAATATTGCGATATTTTCAAATATCAATATCAAATGAATATGTAAAAACGTGGTATCTACAGTATCTATTTATTTACAAAATCTTGCAAGTTTTTAACGTTTTGTTACAAACTTACACTATTTCGTGAATTCTCCTGAGATTTCTTTCGTAAAACAGATCGATACCGTGTTTTGAAATGTCAATATGATATCAGCATATGAAAATTTTGTGAAATTTTCGTGAATTCTGGAGAGATTTCGTCACAAAACGAAGAAATATCGCAAGATTTCATTAGTAAAACAGATTCATTCTACATTTCTAAATGTCAATATGATATCAGCATATGAAAATATTGCAATATTTCAGTGTATCGATATTTTTTCTCACCCTGAATCTTTAGAAGTTTTAAAGTCTGTAAAAAAGATTTTAAGAAGAAGTTTTTTTATTTTTTTTAGACTTTAGAAACAGCGGGCTGATCTTTTCAATATCGGTTAAATATCGGTGGGGCAGCCGATGTCCGATATTCAGTTTTAAGGCCAATAAAGACCGACACCAACAGGGGCCAATTATATTGTGCATCCCTAATAATTTCTTTAAAACATAGTGGTATCAGTACATGGTATAAGTATTGGTATTGGTAGGGAGAAATAGAATCGGAACATCTTTACTCTTTTTTTCCCCATGTCAAGTCCAACAGTATTTAAATTAAGCAATACTGTAAAATGATAAATAAATCAAATTCAGATTAACAAGAGGAGCATGATATATGTAAAGCTCTCCTTGGCAAAGCTAATTTCTTCTTGCTGCAATGCTGGACAGGACAAGTTAGAAAGAAAACAAGAAGTTGGTCAAGAAATAAAAACCAATGTGGGCCCTTGAGCAAGGCTTAACCCCCACCAGCTGCTCCCCAGGTACTGAGACATGGCAGCCCACAGCTCTCTGGTGTTTGCTAAATGCAAACACTGAATTTCCCTAAAGGGATCAATATAGTATTTAAAAAGATGCATCAATAGCTTTTTGTAAAGGCTGTATATTTTCAATTTTGTTAGATGTTTGACATAGCTTTGTTACAGTATCTGTAGTCTTTAGGCTGCAGGACACCGCTGTACATGATCTGTTTGTGTTATTGGCTGAATGATTTTTATTTGCTGGTCACAACATTGCCCTAATAAAAGCTAATAACGTCATTGTTCACAATGAATTCCAAATTAGTCACTCAGTCCCCACAGCAACACTAGCCCTTTGTCTATTGACATTAAATAGCATAACAAATCTTCGTTACTCTTTACACCACAATAAGCTCACGGCAGTATGGATATGTAGAATTTAGTGTTGTATAGACAACACTAAATTCAACTGCTGTTGTTACTGAAAATAAAATCCTTAGGGAAAAACTGCCAGCACGACAAGGTCAAACTGTTTAAGGCTACTTTTTCCATAGAACAGATTTACTTATTTACACAAGAGCGCGTCTTTTCTCCTTTACTGTCTATTTGGGTGGTGTCCTCCCAATGTTCGACTCCTCACAACAAAGGAGCCGAACAGTGTGAACAACACCCTCAGTGTGAACAAACAATGGGGACCCCCTGAACTTATCCTGCAATCCCCATGGGAGTCCATACTCCCAATATGAAAATCACTGGTCTACAGGTACAACCCAAAAAATTAGAATATTGTGAAAAAGTTCATGTATTTCTATAATTCAACTTAAAAGGTGCAATTCACATATTGTATAGACAAATAATATGCAATCACAGCCTTGAGCTCATCTTTATTGTTATTGTTTGGTCTCTTCCCGTTCAGCTTTCTCTTGACAATGCCCCACATGTTTTCGATGGGGTTCAGGTCAGGTGAGTTTGCGGGCCAATCAAGCATGGTGATCCCATGGTTGTTGAACCAGGATTTTGTACTTTTGGCAATGTGGGCAGGTGCCAAGTCCTGCAGGAAGATTAAGTCTGCATCCCCATACAGCTGGTTTGCTGAAGCAAGCATGAAGTGCTCCAAAATGTCCTGGTTGACGGCTGCGTTTATGCTGGACTAACTGTAATGAAGCTCACAGGTCCTTTCCTTATGAAGACCTCCACACTTTTGAATGGCCCTTTCCTGACCATCTTCTCCAGGATGCTGTCAGCCCTCCAGCTTTTACACTGTTTTCTTCCACACTTCTTCCTTCCACTTAACCGTCCATTAATGTGCTTTGAGACAGCACTCAGAGAACAACCAGTTTCTTTTGCTATCACTTTTTGTGTCTTTCCCACCTTGTGCGGGGAGTCAATGATGGTTTTCTGCACAACGGTCAGATCAGCAGTCTTCCCCATGATTGTGAATTCTTCTAAACCAAGACAGGGACTTTTTTAAAGGCTTGAGGCACTTATGGAGGTGTTTTTGATTACTTACCTAATTAGAATGTGACACTCTGAGCCTACAATACTGGAGCTTTTCAAAGTATTCTAATTTTTTGAGGTTTTTGAATTTGAGGTTTTCTAAAGCTACAAGTCCTAATCAGCAACATCCAAACAAACAAAAGCTTGTAATATATATTGATTCACATATTGTTTGTCTAAACAATATATGAATTACAACTTTTAAGTTGAATTATAGAAATACTTTAACTTTTTCAGGATATTCTAATTTTGTGGGTAGTACCTGTATACTAATACCTAACAGAGGCTAGAAAATACATGAGTGCGAAACACTGCAATAACTGAAATAGCATATACACAACCTGCAAATATCCCAAGAGGTAAGTTTTCTCACAAAAAAACAAGGCCTGATTGTAACTGACCTATGGTTAACCCATGCCCCCTCCACTCACTTGGACAAACAACCAACATTCGGTGACAGGCGCTATGTGACGTCTCGTGAGATGACAGCTGTCAACACGGAAAGCAGACGCAGGATTAGATAGAGACAATGACAAGATAAATAAAAAAACATTTAAATTTTTTTTCAAAAAACAACATTGCTCACAAGTCTGAAACTGCGAGTCTGAATCAAGTCTGTGAAGTCTCTGGAATGCGACTAGTGTGCGCTCCCTCACTTTCTTGCACAAACTACTGCACGACTGCCGTTGTCGTGCCAAAAAGTGATCGTTTGCCAAAAACTGATTAAACAGCCACGTTAACGGAGTAGAGTCTGGGGGGGGGCTGCCTCCGGGGCGCGCCACAAGGGCGCGGCGAGAGAGGGGGGGGGGTTGGGGGGGGGCCCCCCACGACAAACACACCCAACCAAAAAGAGAACGCGAAAAAATATCCCCCCCCCCCCCCCCCCCCCCCCAACCCCCAACCACACCCCCCCCCTTTGGAACACCCACAATAAGAAACACTCACTATAGGACACGCCCACTGGGTTGCAAGCCGCAGAAAGATACACTTGCTCCAGCTTGGAAGCCAGAGGCGTGTTGTTACCGACGTTACTACACGACAGCTATAGCTGACCTCTTATGTACCATTACCAACAACTAGCACGCTTAGCTACTGTTAGCTAACTTAAACTAAATGTTAAAGATAACTTCATATTGCTGTCCAGCAAAGTGACAATATGTTGCCTCAAATACAGTGTTGCCTTACCTTAGAACAGATGTAGACTTCCTTGTTAATTTTATCCACGTTCACCTGATGTTGTGGTCTGCCGCATAACTTTATCCAAAGCAGACACTTTTCTCGTTTGAGATGTGGCTTGGGAAAGGGCAAAAATTACACCCCATCGCCCAGCCTCTCGAGATACCTAGTGTCAGAGTTGCATGTACCCTATGCACACCATTTGACCATTTTAAACTCAAAAAAAAAAAAGACACAAAAAACAAAAAAAAACGGACTAACTTTAATACATTTCAATGGATGTTCAAGCACAGAATGTCCAAGTGCATTGGGTTAGCTGTGCGCACTGTGGTTGGCTCATCGCGTTTGGGGGCGTGGTTTAGCCACAGATCAATGATGATAATTTAGATCCAGTATAAATAGTCTGATTCTATTTTAATTTATAAGTGAAAATTATATCTCAAATAAATTTAAATAAAAAGGCTAGTTCCTGGATGCGAGGGACTGATTTTTTCCCGGCGGGCCCAAAAAATAATATGTCCTGTGTTCATATTCTTAGATATAACAAGAATCGGGGCCCCCCCACGGCCAGCGCGCGCGCCAGCCGCCACACGCCCCGGAGGGCCCCCCCCCCCCCCCCCCCCCGAGCCCAAACCCCGGCGGACCCCGCCCCGAGCCAAACGGGCCCGGGAACGCGACCCCCCCGCGCGCCGCGCCCGACACCCGGCCGGAGCGGACGACCCCCCGGGCCGCGAGGCTAGGAACGAGCCCATGGGAGACCCCCCCCAGCCGGAACGAGGAGAAGCCGCCCACATAATTCGGCCCCCCTTTTCCCGCCCCCCCCCCCCCCCCCACCCCAAGTAATTAGGTGATTAGAGATGATTAACAATGTGGATAAATGATATCTTTGGGGGGGAAATTTTTTTCTTTTTTTTTATTTTTTCACATAATCAAAATAAATACGTGTCAAACAAATCCGGCTATCACTTCAGATAATCATTCAGATAATTCAAAAAAGAAGAAAAAAAATCCAAATTATGTAGGTCCAGCTCTGCCACTCAAGCATTACTGGCAGCACTGACTGCTGAATAGAAATCATCTCCCACAGCGGTTTGAGCTGCTGACACATTCAGACATGAGGGCCGAGCAGCGGAGACAAAAAGGGGAGCGTGGGAGTGTGGAGGAAACACAAATGAACCATGAATTGTGTACAGAGGCAGAGGAAGAAGATGGCTCCTCCACTTATGAGAGAGCCTCCCAAGATGACAGCATCGCCCTCCTCCTCCAAACGGCTCATTCAGGCAAAAGAAACCATCATCAGTCCAATAAATGTCAGGTTACCGCCTGCTCTCATCAGCGCCGCTTCACGCTGTGACTCAACACGCGGCGCCTATCACCAGTGCATTTCACAACATGTCAGAGAGGATGGGTGGAACAGAGGAGAAGCCTTAAGCTGACCTGAGTAAACAGACCAGAAAGGATGACCAACAACCAACCGCATGCCGCTAAAACATCTGCCGAGGGGCCTATGAGCAGCAATTTTACCTCAAACTATCAATGTTTACACTAAATACCGAACATGAACTAAAGAAATTCCATCTGTGCCCCCAGTTGGCTCAGATGAACGCTGAATTTTTAGGGGTTTTTTAACATGACATTTTTCCCAGGATGATCCTTTTGCCTCTTTTGTGTTTTGCACCTCGGGGTGTTTTCAGAAACATCCCATTCCTCAGCTGCAGCTCTGACTCATACTCAAATCTTCAGCTTGATTTGAAGTGCTGCAGCACTGCAGCTGTTTTAGAAGTTAAAATTTACTTTTTTTTTTCCAATGCGAACTAACCCACAGATTTACACACATCAATATTCATTTAGCTGTACTGCTTTAACTGATCTGAGAAGGATGGAGTGTAGAAAAATGAGTAAGCGTGGTGAGCTCCAGAGGCCTCCTTGGGCTTGCATTTTAGCCAAGACAGTGAAGATTGTGAACATACTGAAGGTTCTTCCACTACAACTGCTAACAGATACAATGTTCACCATGCGCACCATCATATCATGTTCATCCTAAAAAAACAGAAACGCTGATCATTATGTTAACTTGCTGTCCACATAACTAAAGGTAAACACATCACGGAGAAGCCAAATCCATTAATGAGGGAGAATTATGTTTCCCAGTCTAACTCTAACAGTGCCACAGCTGGATTGTTATATGAGCTCCTGCAGTGGATCCTGTCAATGACTGACAGCATCCACCATACGAACATCTCCACTGACTGGAAACACACACGGAGCAGATCTATGACATGGAGGCAGCAGGATGGAGATGGATGGCTTGGTGGTGATGAATGGGCTGTGGCCGCTTTGACATTCACAAGGACGGGAAACAAAGAATGTTAAAGCTACACAGCGGGGGAGGAGGAGAAATCAAGTTCACTTAGATTTTATTTTATGAAGAAGATAAGAGGAAAATAAGAGAGAAAAAGTTACTTTATTTCAAAATAAAAAAAAAGAAAAGTAAGATAAAGAGGACATGACTCAGTAAGCCAAGGTTTAACGGTCTGCTGTCAAACTGTGTCTGCATGTTCAAACTCAAACTTTGGCTGAAAAAACAGTGTTGCTTTGTTTTTAGACCTTTTATCAAGGGACTAAAAGTGATTTTTCATCGTTAGGTGTGCCGTTGCGCAGTGCATGCAGAGACCAAAACAAAGTGTGTCATAATTGACAGTTTTTAAAGTTTCATACTAGGGATGCACGATATTGCATTTTTGGCCGATATCCGATATGCCGATATTTCAAAACTCATGTGGCCAATAACCGATATTGATACCGACATTAAAGCTGAAAAATAAGCCATTGCAAAAAACAGTTTTGTTATCCATTTCCGACACATTGAAAAATAGGGATGGGAAAAAATATCAATACACTGAAATATCACGATATTTTCATTTGCCAATATCAAATCGATATTTAAAAACATAGTATTAATCTATTTTACTTACAAAATCTCGTGAGATCATCGTTCTGTTAAAAAATCTCCAGGTAGAATTTATCCTTAATTTATCCTTAAGTTGCTAACTCTGGCTATTTAACAGCAAAAGGTTGCTTTATATTGAGAAGGAAGGCGCTCCCTGTTTAACACTTGCTAGTCCTGTTAAATCAATATCTTAGCATGATGTTGGGTTCATGTATTGTTTGGTTGGCTCTGAAAAAACAGAGAGCTCAATTTGTTTATCTATGAAAAAGAAAAAAAGTTTGTATAATGATCACTTCAAGACTTCTGTCACCTGTATACTGACACAGGACAGAGATAGGACAGAGACATCTGCTGAGGAATGAGTCTAAAGGATTTAAGAGGAAGTCTGACCCTAAATGTGAAGTTGTATTATGTTCAAGTAATTTAAACAGCTAAAATAATGTTAACTTGTCCATGAAGAGAGATGGAGAAGGTGAGGATGTATGGAGGAGACCAAACAGATCCAGAGATAGAAGAAGAAGAAAAAAAAAAAGAAACTCCTTCCACTTCGGCTTTGATAGGTAACAAAGCCACAAGAGAGATGAAACTGAACAGCTGCAATCAAGACAAGTATGAATCTGAAAAAGGGGACAAAAGAAAAACAAAAACAAACTTTGAAATTTACTGAAATACAACACAAATGAAAATGTAACAATAATATTCCACATTTCAATGACCTCAGTGACGTCACAATGAAAGCAAACCTGACTAAAACAACTCAAACTGAAAGAAAACGGAGTAAAATCTAAATTATGTTCATGTTCAGATTAACCAAACGATCAACTGGGAACGATCAATGGCACACTTCAGCCCAATTACATCACATCTCACCACACAAGCCAAAGGTCTGCAGGGCCACAGAAAAACAATTAGACAAGGTTAAACAATCTCTCAGCACTAGTTAGGAGTTTGATCGTCTGCACATGAGGCTGAATGTGAAGCAGCAGGTCAAAGGTCAGCGTTGCTGCCTCATGGCTGCAGTGACTCACAGCAGAGGGTTTCTCTTATTCAACGTGTCTTGAATAGAATTCAAGAGGACAGCTAGAGGAGACGAGAAGAGTAAGATCCATTCCTGTAGTGTAAGCAGGTGTCTGTTGGACTGGTGCACCAGTGCAACCAGTGCAGCTGAAAAGTCTCCTTTGTTTTTGGTGATGCTACGATTCACTACAGTCCACCAGACCAGCATGTGACAGCCAGCTTCCCCTCTGAACACAAAAAAGGGTCCCAGCAACAAGAGACAGTAACAGTCTACGCTGTTGATTGTTGAGGGCAGACCCCATCTATCTAATAAATTTTAGCAAGACAAACTCCTCCTTAGTTGAATATTTAGCAAACATCAAAGCAAACTGGCTATAAAATACCACAATTAATCCTCTACTTAAACCAAAAAAGTTAGTTGACATTTAAAAGTAGATCCAGCTGATATGAGCTGTAACAGATTTGACAGAAAATAGAATATTTTCTTCATGAATAGCAAAGTCAGTCTAATAATCTTGAACATTGATCACACTTTATAATTAATAGATAGACCAAGATAGAGATAAGTTAATCAAAAACCTCAACAGAGATATTATGAGCTACTTTCAGCCCCATGGATCATATTCTACACTGAACAACAGAAGCTCAACACAAAGGTTTTTATGATGATCTGGTCAGTGACAAACATTTACATCCCAGTTAAAGAGGAACCAAAGTGGAACGCTCAGAAAAACAGACCGGCACAGGTCTTTATTTATTTATTTATTTTAGAAAGACTACTTTCAGCCTACTATCACCTGAAGAACATCTCAAGGATAAAAGATCTGATGTCTCAGCAAAATCTGGAAAAACTAGTCCATGCATTCATCTTCAGTCGGCTTGATTACTGTAACAGCGTCTTTACTGGTCTACCTAAAAAATCAGTTAAACAGCTGCAGCTCATTCAGAACTCTGCTGCCCGAGTTCTCTAAGACCAGAAAGGTGGACCACTTCAGTCCAGTTCTGAGGTCTTTACACTGGCTGCCGGTCCATCAGAGAATAGACTTTAAAGTTCTGTTGCTGGTCTATAAAGCTCTGAATGGTTTAGGCCCAAAATCACATCAGTGACCTCTTGACCCAGTATGAACCTACTAGACCCCTCAGGCCATCTGGATCCGGTCTTTTATCAGTTCCCAGAGTCAGAACCAGACATGGAGAAGCTGCAATCAGCTTCTATGCCCCACATGTCTGGAAAAAAACTTATGCTCAACCAAACATATCCTGTGTCATTTTGAGCAGCTTAAAACATAAAGCAAACATCCACAGCAGACAAAAACAGAACAAAGCAAAAAACTGACAATTACCTCACTTTGCAAGGGCTGAGATATACATTACTTGGTGTATACACAATCAATTCATCGCCCAAAGGGGCAATTAAAAGTGACAGAGTATCAGTAAACGTAGATGTCACGATCTGCATGTCTGTGTGCATATACTGCAGCATGACACAGCCAAATAACGCAATGAGCTAGAGGCAGTACATAGCACTATAAAGCCCCGTTTCCACCAGCGGGTCTGGGTCGGGTCGGGCCGGATCGGTCCACGTTTTTTTGCGTCTCCACAGATAAAAACTGGGACGGGTACCCTTATATCCGACCCGACCCGGCCTACTTTTTTGGCACCCTTCGGTAGGGGTACTGATCTAACCGATCCGGACCAAAGAGGTGGAGCTACACAGCAATCAGCTGATTCATTGAAAAATCCGCCACTTCCCGCGTGACCCCGCGTAAAAACAAAGCCGGGGTGACTCCTTTCTGTTTCTGTCACGTGTGGCGCGGTGTTTTGGTTAAACTGTGTTACATGGCGATGATGTCACACAATCACGTAGCAGCGCTGTCCAGCTAATTCTCCGCCTCCAGAATAAGGGTACAGGTTGCTGTGGGGACACTGCGTGAAATCAACACATCCGTACCCAAACCCACCCGATCCGGCCTGGCCCGGCCCGACCTGACCCAGACCCGCGGGTGGAAACGGGGCTTAAGGGCGCATTCAGAAAACATAGTCCGGTAGTCTCGGTCCGTTTGGGGACTCGGTAGGCTAGAGGCGGGATGGTCTTCCAGACCGAGATCGCATTTACGTTGCACCATAGTCAAACGGGCCAAACCTTTTGAATAATGTTCCCAATCTCTCCAGAGGTGGCGCTGCATTCAGATTCACCGTAGGCGAAGACAAGAAGGTTTTCACAACTTCCGTTCAAAACGACATCATTTTTGAGCGTACTTACGAGGAGCTGGGATATACTTTCATCAGACAAAATATCGATTGAAGCTTTTACTTCCTTGTCACTCTATGTCTCACCATGAGCTATTTTTAGAAGTACTGCAGTCCCACACGTTTGTTGTTATAGGGTTTACCCACAATGCCCAATGTTTTACCCACAAAGCCAATGCAAATTGTAGTCCTCTTCTTGTATTTGGTCCACTTAAGGCAAACCGAGATTCGTGTTTGTAGGCGGACTCAGTCCACTTGTCTGTTCTCTGATTCGAATCAAAAACCCTTTGTGAATGCGCCCTTACTGTGAAATAGTAAAAATGTCCCCCAAAACGCTTCCAACCGGTTGCTAACTGTAACAGACCCACAATGGAACTTTTAGCAGTTTTTTCAATGACACGTCCCTATCGATGGCTAAACTGGCATCCATCTTGCATCCTACCTGTACTGTGATTCACTCCAGCCAGTAAAACACAGTCTTATCTGGACTCTTGTTCTGTTCCTTCCTCTTTTTCCCTTTTCCTCTGGTAATGTTTCCTTGTGTTTCTTTTTTGTCGAATCAGACATGATGCACGTTCAAAACACCCACTGGGTTCATATTTGGTTCATATCCGTTTGCTAGTAAGTTATGCTGTGCGCTACTAATAGTCAGCTGCAATGTCACAACGACACAGTATGGAACTTTTGCGTCCCAGTCACAAAAGTTACATACTGCAGTTTCTAAGCCTCTGGGCAGTGACGCCTCAAAAATGCGTATAATGAATGTTAGTGTGCCATCACAACTAGTCAGAAACGCACATTTTTTTTTGTCTAAAAGTTATGTTGTGGGTCTTTAAGGCACGATTCCTTGTCACTGTGAAACGGAGCAAAAGCCTAAAGATGCCGGTAGTTATTGAAAACGGCTGGGAGGCGCTCTTTTAAAATATCCAGCATCATATAAACCTCTGATCTTGCATTCATGCTCTTGCTGGCATGAGCACCTCCAGTGTTTAAGTTAATATTGCAACTCACACCAACATAATTTTACCTTGCATTGATGTAAGCCTACGTGCCAAACACACACTAGGAACATGTGGTAGCCGTCATGCATATGCAGACATGATGCTAGCAGCAGGTACATATATTCTAGACCCAAGGGTGAGTTATATTGAGTGTTATCCAGATGCAAATATCTCAAGAGGTAAGTTTTTTCTTGAATGGAAAAGAAAACCTAGTAACTGATTCTAGTTATGATAATTTAGTACCAGTGCAAAACAATAATGCTTACTGTAAATAATCATAAATTAAACTTATATTTAAAATTTCACAATGCACCAAATCGGGGACCATCATCCTCACCGTGTCCTCTCTGGGTCAGGAATGAGAAACTGCCCCAAGTGGAGGAGTTAATGTATCTCAGAGTCTTGTTCATCAGTAGGGGAAGGATGGAGTGGTAGATAGACAGGCGGACCAGTGTGACGTCTGCAGTGATGCAGACTGTGCATCGGTCAGTCATGGTGAGCAAGGAGGTGAGCTGAAAGGCAATGCTCTCAATTTACTAGTCGGCCTATGATCCTATCCTTACCTATGATCAGGAGTTGTAGGTATTGACCATAAGGAGAAGACTGTGAATACAATTGGCAAAAATGATTATCCTCTGCAGGGTGGCTGGGCTCTCCCTTTGGCTGGGCTCTCCCTCATCCCAGAATATCCTGGTTTACACCAGGATATTCTGGGGGACTTGGTTCAATTGGGTAGGGTATTTCTAAAAATACTGAAACTTCCTTTGGTCTGGTTTCCTTTCACACTGCACTTCACTGAAGTGAATCAAACCACCAAGACAATGTCAGGCACTTACAACAACTGCTCATGAGGGGCAGTATTTACCTGAAACGACCACTGACCAAGCAGAAAAAAGAAGAAACTCCAGTTCATTGACTGACCAGAACCACAGAAGGATGTCTTTCAACAACAGTGAGTTAATGGAGTCTTGGGGTTTGTGTTTTAACTTAAATGTTCAAATCTAAT
This sequence comes from Atherinomorus stipes, assembly GCA_023101725.1. Lineage (NCBI taxonomy): Eukaryota > Metazoa > Chordata > Actinopteri > Atheriniformes > Atherinidae > Atherinomorus > Atherinomorus stipes. The sequence continues at coordinate 322,433 of JALJCO010001627.1, read as the reverse complement.
ACAGCTTTCACCAGAATCTGTCAATCAATACAAGCAGAAAGAGAAGCAGCGTTATACAAAATTTTACTCTATGTCACTTCCTCTTTTTGGTTTGCTGGATGGTCCATGCTTCCACACTTTAAGTAAATCATTCCTTTGCAAGTGAAGCCACAAACCCAGAGTCCAAGCAGACTAGAGTTCATATCTTTGGTCCATGCCAACGTCAATACCAATCACAAAACTCCAAACTAACCACCTGTGTAAGCAGACCAAACAGCGGCAGTGTGAATGTGGCCTTAGAGATGCAGGGCTGTACGCTTCGCTTTTTCACTAGGTTCAATTGGGTTCAATTGAAAAATTTAGGGCACAGAAAAATTTTAGGAGCACTATAAATTTTCTTAAATAGCACATTTAAATATTAATAATAACAGGCAAAGCCAAATGATCATTACACCGAAAACAAACAGTTTAAACCAGAAACTTCCCTGTCCTACAGTGTTTTGTTGTCCAGTCACCTCCACCTTGCTGTGTCCATCCAGCGGTCCACAGCAGGATTTGGTCTGGGTGGGGTTGGTCTGGGTCAGGGGGCTTTATATGGTGTTGATTTTGCATTATGCATTGTTGTTAAAAGGGCACCAAACCGGTGTTACAGCAAAACCTGTGACCCACGAAAACCTATGACTGTGGGGCGATAACACCTCTCCCTATTATTCTTCTCAGATACTTAACTGTCAGCAGCAGGAACCTCTTCATTTAATCTTTTTACACACAATATGGAAGTTCCATTTTGACCCCCATATCTTTCTCATACTCAAAGTTTTCATAAAACCCAGGCAATTATTGTTTCAGACATAAAAAACTGGACTAGCCATCAACGATTAAACGCTAATAGTTTAAACACTGCAAACACCCTCAACAACCCCATATAAAACATATATATATACCCACAACCACACCACATGCACCGAACCCCCCCCAAGAAACCCGAAACACCCAGAAACCACCCTAACCCACCCCAGCGACCGACGCCCCAAACCCCCCCCCCCCCCCCAAAACCCCCCCCCCCCGCCCCAACTCCCCTCCCCCCCCCCCCCCCCCCCCCCCTCCCCCCCCTCCCCTCCCCCCCCCCCCCCCCCCCCCCCCCCCCCCACCCCTTTCTCCCTCTCCTCCCCTTTTTTCCCTTCTTTCCTTTTTTTTCGTTTTCTTTTTTTGTTCTTTTGCTCTCTCCCCCCCCCCTCCCCTCTCCCCTTCTTTTTTTTTTTTTTTTTTTCTTTTATTTTTTTTTTTTTTTTTCTTTTTTTTCTTTCTTTTTATTCTTTCTTTTTTTTTAGATGTATTTTTAATGGGGATGTTTTTCTTTTCCCCTCCTTCCCCCCTTTTCCTACCTCCCCCATATTTTTTTAGGCCATATGCGAGTAAAACCTCACTCTCTACACCCTATGGGTTAGAATTGTATTGAGTATTGACTGAGTAGACTGCAATGAGAAGAGCCAGATAAGGTGACCTTGGCATCTAGTTAGGATTCCTCCTAGATGCCTCCCCGTTGAGATTTTCCTGGCACGTCCCATCAGGAGGGGAAGACCCAGTAAAGACTGGAGGGATAATGTCTCTTGGCTATACTACAATAACAAGGCCAGTTCCTGGATGTGAGGTCCTGATTTGTGAGAAGGCGATCTTTGCACCTTGGGGCCAACCCATAACGCTAGGTGTGGCTGTGAACATTACTCCGGTTCTGAATAACACGACTGCTGGAGGCAGTGGAGGAATAAATCCAGCTCCTCGTCTCATCTGGCGACACTTCTTAACATTCTCCCTCCCTCCAATGCTAACCGCTACCATTACACTTAAAATTTGAAAAGTGGTTGCGAGGGCCATATCTGAATGATTGGCTTCATTATTCCAGTGAAATGTCAGAAAAGCTATAAAACACCTATTAAAATTCACCATATTAACCTTAACATATATCCAAAATGCTGAGACCTTCAACAAAAGCTGGTGGAACAAAGGCATTGTGGACACAAAGATACTAATGATTAATAAAAAAAATAAATGAACAGCCTATTAGATTTGTCACTTCATTTTAAATCAAAAATGTACAGTTTTTTCATGATTGGTTATCAATTTTTAAGATAAATTCATTAAATTTGAAACGCAAACTCTAAACTGCTGACATCTGAAAACAAGCGATACATTTCACTCTGAGTAATCCAATATTTCCCAGACTGTCAGTAGGAATCTTTTGCTTTAATCTGTAATCACCCATGTCACAGAGGACACCACTTCGCCACAGTGTTATTTCCTTAAAAAGTGACATGAGCCTCCAAAGATGTGAACAAATGTTTTAGTGATCAGTGTAGTTGGCTGCAATAAAACCAACTGACCTCTGACCTTTATCGTTGCTCAGCTGATCATGCAAGATCTCTCTGCAGAGGTCAGTCTGACCCCACTGCAGTCTGAAATTTCAGAGTTATTATCTGAGCTTCGTTGAGCCTTTAATTCCCACAGAGATCAGATTTCTCTTCTGGTGGCTGAATTATGACCTTTTTATTCTCACCACAGTAATAAACCAGAAGGACACGATAAACAATGAGCAGGCAGAAAACTTTTATACTGAGAGAGTAAAAATTGGGATAAATCACACAAAAATAGTCTAAAACAATGTCAAATGACAGATGCTTAAAAAAAAAAAAAAAAAAAAAAAAAAAAAAAGGAAGTATTTTTAAATTTAGCATCTCTGTAGATAAATTTTCTGTTAGTAAACTGTTTAATTAGATGTATATTATTTAAGCCCGTCAGCCTGCTAACTCAGTAAAGTACCATCTCAGTGGTAGAGAATCTTGATAGGAAGTTATTTCGTAGTTTACGCTACTATGGATATGCATCCTTCTTGTTTTAACTAGTACCTTTAAGTAGTGCATCATGATCACCATTAGGTGGTGTGAACTCATGGTGATGAAAATAAACAACTGAGGGGCCGTCCCCATGATACCCAATTGCAGTATAACGGCAAGTGTTTTAGAAATCCCCCCTTTCATCCCCACAAAACCAGAATTAGTTTCCACAAAACCAATCGTTTATGAAACCAGGTGCCAATGGTGAAGAGATTTAAATAGGGCTCTCACGATTGAGGAATTCCCCCTGTGGTGAGTCAAGGCGGTTCAATATTGCGATATGCAATATAATTGCCCCCCCCCATCTATCTATTTCGCCAATGTCTTTGTTAATTGTTAAATTGCCAAAGTCATGGCAATATTTCCTTTGAAACATGGTGGTGTTGCACATTAAAAAAAGTTATAAAAAAAAAAGACATGTCAATTTTATAACGCTTTATTGAATGCAGTTCAAAGGACAGTAACGGCAGATTTTACAGATTTCCTCTTTTAAATTGTCTGGCTCACCCTTTTCATTTGGCTGAAAGCCAAAATGCTCCCATAGTGGCGAAGTAACATTTGGTTTTGATGCCAGTGCAGCTGCCATTGTATCCTTCTCAACTGTTGTCCTGAGATGCGGTGATGGCGGTGGCCCATCATGCAGCGCGGTGAGCTTCTTAATATCGCGATATTTCATTTTTGCAATTATTGTGACAGCCCTAGATTTAAAACCTTGACTATCTGCGGTCTGTCAGAACAGTGTTGCAGCTACATAGCTGGAGGATATGCTGTCAATGTGACGAACATGCACCAATCTCAACAATAATAATGGCGTCAGTGATCAACTGTATTGTGGTGCTCCTCCAAACAATCCTGGCTAATTCACAGCTTCTGCACCAGAGCACTGCACTATTGGACCATCAACAACAGGAGCAAGCCAATATGCATGTCACGTGTAACTAGGGATGTAACGATTACCGGTAAAATGGTTAACCGCAATAAAATTCCCAACCGTTTCAAATTTTAATTATCGTTAAAACCTTGACTGATTACCGTGGTCACAATTTGTGACCAAAATGATCACGGTGCATTGTGACTCACAATAACCATGATATGAAATTTTCATATCATTACATCCCTACGTGCAACAAGGTGAGCCCCTACAGTATCTGTGTATGTGCTACATCTTGTTTGACCTTTGGAGTGTTTCTTTTTAATCATCATAGCCCCACCCACAGCCTTGAAGTATGTACTACAGGTTTGGTGGGGATGGCGAAGCCTTTCTCCGATTTTTCGCCACCGTCTTCACACCTGAACAGGCTTTGGTGCTGTGGGGACAAGGCCTGAAAGCTTCACTAGGCTTTGGCGGCTCTGTCGGACTGGCAGAGCTTCAAGGTTCTCAAGCTCATTTTTAAACCAGTCTGTATGTTCAACAAAATGTTGGTCTAGAACCTGAAGTCTGTTCATAACCGGAAACAAAAAATATTGTTTTTCACAAACCATGATGGGTAAGGCTGCTGTCAGTGTTCACAAGAGTGCTGAATTACATGCTATGTTTCAACAAAGTAAAGAAAATAATTTTCCAAATGGTTCGTTTTAAGCTAGAAAGATTACAAATTAGGGCCCTAAAAAGGACTATAAACCACAAAAAGCTTAATTAACACTGACCAAACAAACAATGTTCTCTGACAGCTTAGCAAGGCTGTTATCAGGTGGGCAAAGGAACCGCCATCACAATGAGCAATTATACTCAGCTATCTACTTTCTTCTTCATTCTCTTTCCTCTCTTTCCTTTCACACAGAAACTACATTTGTTATCCAACTAAAGTCAGCTTTTTCTTGCTACTTTTAGAACTGTGATATGAGATCTTGCTGACTATGTTACTGCTCAGATGAGACGAGCTAAACTCAAGTCTTACAGGAAGTCTGCATTAGGCAAAACATACTTTGACTTCAAATAAATATCAAATATCAAAGCTGGAAATGTCCTGTCATTTTCAAAGGCAACAGTAATGAAACATCAATGGTCATGCATCAATACCCTCCCTCCTCCTGTCTCCCATCATGCCTTATTTGTCCAGAAAGGAAAAAGACTAGCCAGATGTGTGATTCCAAACTTGGCCACAGGGCAGATAAATGCTCGCGCACGATTGGAGAATGGCCGTAGAGGACGAGAAACTGCTTTCCAACTGGAATCACCGACCTTAGGCCTGACCTTGTGCTTAGGTCAGCATCACACCAGCTCACTCATGGGAGGATTGAGTAGAGGAAGCCAAAGATGCTGTGATATTTTGAAGCTTGCATCAGGTGTCCAACAGCATGGCTGGAAATCTGAAGTCCATCTGGCTGAAGTGTGTTGCAGAGGTTTTATTGCCACTTCAACATCAAAGCTGCAGATGAAGGTGAGAGAAAAAGGCCAACTAGCAGGAAGTGAAGGATCTCTCACAAGCTCCTGAAGAGGGAAGTCAGTGAGTCTGGCACAAAAGAAAGAACTGCAACTGGTTCTCAGCTGGGCAGATGGCATCGTGGGGGTGAGTCCAAGATACTACGGTTCACTGCTGAACCCCCTGGAGGCATTGTAGGCTTAGCAGCAAAACGTTGAAGGAGGACACCCAATTAATAACCCAATAAGGCACCATCACTCGACAACAAGGCAGTAGATCTCAGTATGCAAGTCAGAGAAAACATCCAGTCCGATATAACAGGGCTGGTGCCTCCAATGGTTATGCAAATGGTTATCCATTAAAAAAAAATGAAGAAAAAGGTTGGATTTTGTTTTAAGGATCAATAAAAAGTTCAAATAAAACATAATATTTTCTCTCTTTTTCATATGTGAGGCTTTCAAGGATCCATTTTCTCACCCCTTTTCCTGCGCAAAAGCACTGTTTGATCCATTTTCCCTCACACAGACTTTATATAACCCACTTGACAGCACTGTCACCTCACAGCAAGGCGGGTTTCTGATTCAACTCTCATCTGGAGGCCTTTCCTGCTTGCTCTTCCTGTGCGCTGTATGGAATTTCTCCAGGTGCTCCGGTTTCCTCCCACAGTCAAAAGACATGCTTGTTAGGTTGGGTAACTGTTGATGTGAGTGTGAGTCTGCACAGTTGCATGTTTGAGTATTAGTCTTATGATGGACTGGTGATGTGTTCAGGGTTCACTTCATCTTTCGCCTGCTGAGAGCTGGGATGGACTCCAGCTCCCCTTCATCTTGACCAGGATAAAATAAGTATAAAGAAAATTAAACATGGATAGCCTACATGGAGGTGCAAGTATAATTCTGAAAACCTTTAAATATCCCCTGCAAACCCCAAGGTGAGCGTGGATTCCAGCTTCAAAATGAAGAAACGACACAAGTGAGTCAAATATCATTTCAAGATGAAGAAAGAAATAAGCTCCTAGAAAGTTTTTCTTTAAGACAAATACAGTTCTTACAAGTGCATATAAGTTCAACAGCGCCGTCAATTATGTGGTTATCACCCCATAGCACCTGCAAAAACAATTGTCTGGCACCGCCATGCGCACCTAGTGCACCCAGTATACCCAGTGCAAAAAGTTAGTCTGTAGCCCTGTTTATGTTAAAGGAGCTGTATCATGCTTTTCAAACGTTCCAAAAGTCAAATACAGGCATTTATAAGCTAAACATGTTCCCATCGCTACTTTAGAAACTAATTTGGTGTTAAATATTAGTTTTTCTATGCGTCTAATTTCCAACATGGAAGTAAGATGGCTGACTGTACGGATCCACGGAACCAATTGCAACATGTTTTACGCCCATTTCATGACGTCGCCCCGGAAGAGACACTTCCTCTCTTCTTCCTCTATTTATGTTTTCTTGCATTTCTTTGCAAAATCCGCCATGATGCGTGTTCAAAACACCTTGTGTGTTTATATAAGTTTTCTAGCATTTGACGCAGTGTGCAACCGATAATCAGCTGCAAAGTTGTATAATGCAGTTTCTCAGACTCGGGATGCCACTTGGCAGTGATGGCTCCAGAAGTGTGCATAATGAGGGTTAAACTACGTTCACACCACAGGTCTTATTGCTCAATTCCAATTTTTTGTCAGATCCAATCTTTTTGTGTGGGTGTTCACATTACACTTATATGTGGCCTGTCCACTGACTGCAATATGAACAGCTCACGCTTCTCAAGTGCAAACAAACATGGAAGTTATTGGCATTTGCGGGCTCACGTTGAAAGCAATTTGTGGCGGCAGTCGGCAGATGTATGAGCGGGTTTTGTGACGACAGAGGAAGAAGAGAAACGCATTTGTGATGGCGTCTGTGTGGAACAACTGCTGCAACATGTGTACAGAGGAGTGTGTGGATGCAGCGTCAGAGCAGGATAGTGGATGAGGATGTTTCGGATCAGATGTTCTGAGGGAATCGCATCTCTCCACAGATGTGTCACCAAGCACTTCAGCCACGGTAGAAATAAACTCATAGATCACAGTGCTCAGCTGATTACTGAGCGCACGTGGAGGAGGGGGGGGTTGCATTATGCTGGAGAGAAGCGTTAGAATAATGCTGCATAAATGTGCAGCATCATCACCGCGGTTCTTCTCTCTACCTGCTGCGGTCAACGTGTTTTTCTTTACCGGACGCATTTCACACACACCATTTCTCTTCTGGCCTCGTCCACAGCGGCGCTTCGCCTGCACGTGCACACCGTCTCACTCACCTTCACACACTGAGCTGCCTGGACCACAAAAAAGTTTCCCCCAACACTTTCATTAGTTTCCAGGTTGATGTTCAATCAGAGCCAGAAAAATATGATTTAACTTTTCAGTCCATTGTTTACATTCTGTGTCCGTCTCCTCTGGTGCAGAAATAAGGACGTCTGTCTCCATCTCAGAGAAGAGGTCGGATGGATGCGACATGCCCGTACAGACTGGAGTCGCTTTGACACAAATCAGATATGTATCCGATTTAATACCTAATTTGAAAGTGGCCTGAATCAGATCCAGAAATGTCAGATTCAATGCGACTTGCGCTGTTCACACGGTCAGAAGCAGATCAGATATGGGTCATGTTTGAGCGAAAAGATCGGATTCACGTCGCATTTACCTGCAGTGGGAACGTAGCCTTAGTGTGCCATCAAAACGCAGCATAAACGCATATTTTTAAGATTAAAGTTACATTGTGAGTCTTTAAAGTGTTGCTTCTTGTAGTAGAACGACACAAGTTTCCTACAAATAAAACTCAGCACCTCTGACTCATTTTGATTATTATGTACATTCTAACACTTTGTTGCCCCTGCAGTGTCCCGAGGCACACACAGGCAACTGGATATCAACATGCTAGCTGTTTTGAAAGGACCATGGTTGTTTCAGTAAAAAACCCCAAAAACATAAAAGATAATATCATCGCAGTAAGGGGGAAGAGCATAGACCATTAATAGAGATGGACGTAGTATCCGGTTACATCTGAACAGAGCAAAGTGAAGCCAGTTGGGCACGTTCCACTGTCGCCATCTTGCAGTGTCACGTGTGTTGTTACTCCCAGAAAATGTTAAAATAGGCACAGGGCGGCTGCGGGGCAAATGACTGACAGCCAACGTACTCTGGGCTAAATGCTAACCAAGCTATCTCAAAACTAAAAGGAGCTAACGAAGATTAGCGGCGAGGTAAAGGTAAGACATGTTTGGACTTGCTGTTAGCTGACTAAAAATCATCATTTTGCTACTTTTCTCCAGACTGAGACCTTAACCAGTGCAAACAAGGAGCTAACTGTCAGCCACTGGCCGGCAGGCCGGCTTCAGGTCTGCCACATGTCAATCAAACAGACACACACGTTTGATTGACGGGCCCGTCAATTTTTTGAACCAGGCTGTAAACATGTTTATTTCTGCTGTGAAGTTGGTCTTTTTAACATGGGAGACTATGGAGATTTGCTCTGTTTTGGAGCCAGCTCCTAGTGGATCAAGAAAGAATTACTATCAAAAACATGGTTTCACACTTTTCCAGCGGAGTTTGCCCCTTGGGGAAGAGACGGGGAGAAAGGGAGAGAGCAAGAAATAAGACATTAAAGAGTCAGCACTGGACTGACTTTCACTGGCTGAGGAGAGCTAAGAGCAGAGACAGGATACAAGTTTATAATAATATTGAATATAAATTCTTGCCTTTCTTATTATTGTTAATATTTTTTATTTTTTTTTATTTTTTTTTATTATTATTTTTTTTTTTTTTTTTTTTTTTTTTTATCCTTTACCTTTTATTTTTTTCTTTTTTTTTTTTTTTTATTTTTTTTTTTTTTTTTTTTTTTTTTTTTTTTTTTTTTATATTTTTTTTTTTTTTTTTTTTTTTTTTTTTTTTTTTTTTTTTTTTTTTTCTTTCTTTTCCTATTCCTTCTATTACTCCTAACTCCCTTTTCAATATATTTTTTTTTTTCTTTTTTTCATTTTTTTCCATTTCTCTTTTTTAATTTCTTTTTTTTTCTCGGTTTTGTGTTTTTTTTTTTTTTTTTTTTTTTTTTTTTTTTTTTTTTTTTTTTTTATTTTTTTTTTTTTTTTTAAATAATTTCTCCTTCCCCCCCCCCCCCCTCTCTTGTATTATATAACTCCTATTTATATATAATTCTTTTTCCCTTTTTTTTTATATTTTTTTTTTCCTTTTTTTTTTTATTTTTTTATTTATTTCTTCATGGATGTTCAGAGATTCTGCCACTGGCATGACTGAAAATTTTTATAGGGCCCTAAACTAACTAAATGAATACGAATGTTGAGTATGTGGACAGTCAAGTGTTTGAGTTTATAGTCATTTTGCAATTTTGCTGCAATTAGAAAGCAGATTGACCCATTTACAGCAGTAGGGGAAATCTGAATATCAAAGTCACCACTCATCACTACAATGAAGTTTAGAACAGCACCATTGCTTTGATTAAATGCATTCATTTAAGCAAGGCCTAGCCTATAAACTGAACTGATCTCTAGTAATCTCTGATTAGAGCAAGTAATCCGGCTAAACAAAAGTTTCAATAAAAGGGAAATGTTGGATTCTAAGATGAAAATTATTTAGAATCATAGTGGCCTTGGCTCATTCCAGGTGATGCTGACTGATACGATCCCTCTTCTGAGCGCTGAGGCAGCCGTGCTGCTGGAGGCTCAGCTCTCCCACTCCATATGACTGTTCATATGGAACGATGCAGGAAGATTCCCTCTGTTTTCATTCCTCCCTCTGTTATTTTCTCACCTCTTTCATTTTTGATTTTGTGTTTTTTGGCTGAGCTTGCAGCAAGCTCATAAACAGAGACTTGGTGGTTCCATCTCTCCCACACAGAGATGGAAATATAGCAACGACAGCGTGAGCGGCTGTCGCAGCAGAGCATCCTCTCAAAGACAAGGCTGAGCCCAGATTGGCTGACACTGTGTGAAATGGATGTGCAAATAATATGCAAATGCAGTGAGTGTGTCTTAGAGTTTCACATGGAGGGTCCCACCTCTGACATGTTCCAGAAGCTTCTGAAGAAGCAGGAAAGTGTTTCATTAACAGCGTAACTATTTCTGTTAAAAAAAAAAAAAGACTTAATTATTTCTTCTTAAAAGTAGCTGAGCTAAAAATGTTGAATATGTTGTCAACAAGAAAGACAGTGCAGTCACTTATATCTAAAATGTTCATTGTCTGGAGAGAAAGAATCAAATCAGTGGATGTAAAGGCGCTGATACTCTCATCAGTTCAATCAAGGTCATTTTTAGCTTTACTAATTATCTGTTAAGTCAAAGTAAAAAACCTACAATATGCTGCCTGTCCAAGTTTTGAAAGGTTTTCCCCAACGTGACCATCTGCTGCTTTTATCGGTTACAACAATGCAAACGTACCATTCATCTTCCTTTCATTGTAACTGGAGCTTAAAGACAGTGTTTCCGCTTTTTAATTTTGCATCAACATATGAAAATTTGCTAATCAGTTCAGTGTACAGAGGATGAACTCTGGCTTTCAATTAGATACGCTAACAATTTTAAAGAGATGAAACATGAGCATGTGTCACACGCCTCAGCTATTTCCTTTACATCACATTAGCACTTGCCATCAACACGAAGGCTGTGTCAGGATGCTGATATTTGATTTTTAAGTCCAATTATTCCACCCATAGACTTCAAATAATATAATTAGTTTATAGAATTAGAATTAGAAGCCTTATGTTTGACTATAACCATGAACATTTTGGACTGTGGAACTGGAAGTGTTTTATTTGACAGAGGGGGTTGAGCTGAAAAGTTATCCTTAAAAGCCTTTTTGAGGACAAAGATCTATTTAATCCTGAAATTAATTTTAAAGGACTACCAACGCTCCAATTAGAAGGAGTAAATTTACCTTAAGTAGCTTCACTGACGTGTAAAATCTAATGGCTTTGTGAAAGAAAGTTTTTTAAAATGGTAGTTATGGTCTTTAAGCACTTTAGGGATTCCTGCATTCAGCAGTAGATGCCGTCATCCATCATCCGTATTATAGAATGATTTCATCCAATTTCAGTACTTTAACTAAAGAGGAGGAGGGTTGGGGAGACGTGTCAGCACACATGGCGTGCCCTAGGTAAAGAAAAGGGACGCTGCAGTTTGGAATCTGTTTATGTGCACTGCTGCACTAATGTGCAGTGCTTTATGCTCTACTGAATGCCTGATGTTTGGAGCCACGGTGACAATCAGTCACAAGATCAGACATGCGATTTGATCGGCTGGCAGCTGAAACGCTGCTTAAAAACCACAGCAAGTGACACAAGCAGAGCAAACTAACAAATTACAACAAAAAACGTAACCATGCAAAACATTCTCTCTTTCAAAGAGAGGAAAAGGCAAAGCTGGAGACCGAAAGGTGTGAATTGTTTTGCTAGTGTCCCTCAAAACATCTGGCAGGACAGGAATATTGTAAGAAAAACAGAGATGTACTTAGACATTATGGCAAGGTTAAAAAAAACAAAAACAAATAAAAGTAGTCTAATATTTAAATTATATTCATTTCAATTAATTACAAAATATTACTTTAATCATAACTAACGTGTATGAAATCATTCATATTAATGCGTAAACTATATAATGTATTATGAATTATATATTTATCAATATAAATACTGTATTTTATCTGTAAACAAATACTTTATTATTCAATTATATGTAATTATAAAACATTCCATAATATTCTTTACACATTTTTCAAACTTTGTACAAATACAAGTACATACTGTACATTTGAGTTCTTGCGTACTGACCTGAGTACTAATAAATCCCATAACAGCTCTCTGGTCAGGAGTGTGGACCAGAGTGTCAGATGTGATGACTGAGTAGTTAATAGTGTGATAACTCAGATGGGTCATCCTGCGGTCATCCTGTAAATGTGAGACTGGAAAACTGTCAATCTCCATTAATGAGGATGATTAAGTGATTTTTGATGGATTATGTTGCATCTGGGACAAAGCAGGCACCTACAGTAATATATACCCAAAATCAGCTTCTCTCGCAGAAATGATGACAAATTTGGATTTCTGAGCTCCTTTTTATATTTTCTTGTCCTGTCCAGCATCATAGCAAGCAGAATGATGATTTGGCTGCTGTGTTGTGTCGAACAGATTTGCTCTACCAAGGTTAGCTTGATGAATATAAGTCTACACTTGATAATCTGAGTTTAAATAATTTATTTTATTGTATCTTGTTTAATTGAATGCTTGTTTATGACTGAATTTTACATAATATTGTTGGACATGACAAGAAGACAGAAAAGGTTAAGAAAAAAGAATAAGAAGTGAACAAAAGAGAGGGACAGAAGAAGAAGAAAAAAGAAATTCCCCTCATATTGAAGTTATATTGCTCTAAAAATCTATATGTGATGGTCTGAAGAATGCTTAAAGTTCCAATCGCACATTCTGTCTCCATAATTATCCGTTTGTGTTTGTGCTGGGCTCAAACCCAGCCCCTCCAGTCAGACCTTGTTGTGAGTGCTTCTGAAGCTTGTGACAGCGCTGTCGAGGGAACCTCTGCGTCAGCACTATTTGACTATTTCCATCACCCCTCCTCCCCACGTCCCAGAGGCATCTCCAGTTAATTTTAGATAAGTGATGTTGTTGGGCCTTTCCGTCCTCATTAAACTGGTTGGGCTCTAATGCGTGCGCATGAATCATAGCACTCATCACTAATTTAACAGAGAATTTGCTTGTTGCCGTGCACAGCGACATACCGCCTTCAGAATCTGTTTGCCCACATGCCCTGCAGAAGATGAGGAAGAAGAGACGACTTTTCATGTCAACGCGCTGTGAGAAACATCCGTCTGAACTCGTTATCGGGGCTTCATTCAGCTAAGAGAGACTGATTCTTTCATTACTGCATCAAGGTTTGCCTATTCAAGTATCTTTTGGCTGTCAGTTCTGTTTTAAGTCAAACCGCAGGAAAGCTTTATGATTGAAACCAGGGGGGAAAAAACAGTGTTGGATCTGTTACAAAAATGGATATCGCCCTCAACAACTGATCGTTTTATCCCATCCAGTTTATCACGGTGGACTGGTAAATATTTGCACTGTAATGATTTATACAGCCTCATCTGACCTTGAGTGACAACTTGCAAAATTAATTTTGAAAAGCTGACCAAGAGGAGTAGAAAGTGCCGCCCCACCCCTGCCTATAAATGATCTGCTTTATACAAGTTGTCATTTTTGAAGAAAAACAGCCGTATCCTGCACATTTTTCTTGTCACATCTTTCTCAGCCCAGACAAAACATGAATTTATGACTCAATTCATGATTACCAAATCTGATAGTGGCCACCCTGGTGCTGTAAAGTATAAATAATCAGATCAAATATCTCTTACTAACTTGATTAAAGGTTTATTTTAGATTTTTGCAAAGGGGCCTTAACCTTTTTGATGGTGGGACTCAACCTTCCAGGATATGTTCAAATATTAACACTGTATTGGTTGAATTGATCTCTCTGGCTTGTATTCAGTAGCTTAACTAAATCCACACACAGTTTAACAGCTAAAACCTTGTCATATATATATGACATAACATGAAGGGATCATCACACACATTTATCTATCATGTGTCTGTGAACCTGCACAGACAAGATGCTGACTATGTTAACAATTTATGGAATAAAAGAACACATTTAAAAGTTTAAGTCGGGCTTACCGGCAATAAAAAAGCAAAATAGGACGGACTTAAAAAACTGAGGAGGAAAACAACGGAAATTAAAAATATATTATCAAATTTCATAGATCTAAAAAATTAAATACATTAAAAAAGGCTCAAATTAAATAAATAATAATTAAAATCTGTGGTTTATTTATCTATTTAAATAAACTTTTGTAGATCATTTACTTTCTTTTTTTGCCCAAAATTTCTCCAGCCTTTGAGTTGAATATTTATCTAGATGCCGCTTTAGCTCCTGTTTACACGACAACGCTGCAACAGTATAACGCACAGGTTTCGTTGTGTTCTTCCTCTCGTTTACGTGGCAACAGAGTTTTGTGAGGATGAAATCACAAAGATTTGGCAATGTCCTCTAGTGTGAAAATTTCTGGCAGCGCAAGGCGAGTCATGAGAGTGCAAACTGGACCAAGAATCTTTTGGTGACGATGATGTCTTCCACGTCATCTTGCACATGCACACTCAGAGCCTGTTTAACCCACAAAAAGCACAATAGCAGACCTCCGTGCCATGTTACCTACACTGAAAAAAATAATACTTTGGATCTACTTTAAAAAATAGATGTAATCTGTTAAAAACTAAATTTATTAGCTTCTCTCTAACTAAATTCATGATTTGGTTGAAACCATAAATTTTGATTTACTGGAATTATATCTTTTACCTTAAGACAAAGAAATTGCTTTGATACAAAGTAAAAAAAATATATAATTCATAACAAAGAAACTTTTTTTAAAAAAAAAACTTTGTTACAACTTAATTTTTCATTGTGGAATAAACTAAAGAAATTGCTGTAGTTCTGTAACATGTTTTTTCTTTCTCTTTCTTTTTTTTCAATTTTTCTCAAGTTAAATTTCTGATTCAGGATAAAGTAAGATTTTACTTATAACTTTCTCAATACATTATATTTAGTACCAAGACTAAGTGATACTTCATGTATGAGTTTGTGACTGAACAACATCATAAACTATTTATGACATGATGGTATTGAGCCATGCTTCGTAGAATGATCATGAATCTTCTTGTACTGTCCTTCACACTCATGGTGCAACGCCCAAACTGAACAGAATTTCTCGACAATTTTCTCTGAACGTGAACATAACAAAGGCAGTAAAGCATGTAACTCAAACTTATAGTATAACAATCATAAAAGGTCAAATTCCTGTTAAATTTGTATTTCCCATGAGCTATTGTGGTCTGGATACATTGAGTTTTGAAAATAGCTCCACCCCCTTTGCTGTTCATGCACTCTGAAGCTGAAACAACTTTGAAAATTTACTTTGAATGAAAGTAAAAACTTATTTCAGACTAAAGAGTGTGATTTTTAAGGTGATTTAACTCAAAAACATTAGATTTTTTTGTTACCACCAAACCAAAATAATTAAGTTAGATCAATGTAAATAAGTCTTTCATATCAACTACAGTGTATGCTGTGAGCGAAGACACGGAGGTTGCATGCGCCACATAATCAGTGCAGTTCTGTCCCAGTAAAGGGTTACTAAATGGTTACTAATTATTTAAAGGAGTGATGACATAGCAGTTAAAAACTAGTTTATGTTGTTGGCATTACTGTATATGTAAATACTCCAAAGAAAAAAACGGCATTTTTTACAGCGGAGTATTGTTTTGAAACGCCAGACCTCACTTCCTCAGTAATACAGTTGGGTCCGGTGATGATATGGAGCTTTACCCAGAGACCACGTTGACTTCATTTTGATTGGCTACACCTTATTTGGCTATGACCTTATTTGGAGAATCTAGGTCAAGCTGCTGTCGGACTTTGCTAAAGGCTAACTGCTAGCAACAATCCAGACAGTGAGCTACGTTTATCAGACAAGACAGCATTTAGAAAATAAATAAACTTACAGGTAATAACAAGGTTGTGGTCGCCTCCCTCAGTGTTGCTGCAGAAGTTTTCTTTTAAATCCAATTGTTTGAAAATCCAGACCTGACTGCACAGAAGTTACTACTAGCTCCATACACGCAGCTGAATCAGACAGGGAGGGGGAGTGGACGGTGCATAGACCGTTAGGAGAGAGAGAGAGGGGGGGGGGGGGGCTGTTTACTTGATAGTGTGCTCTTATTGGAGCAATTAAATTACGTAGAATGATAAGCTGCTGTCTGATTCAACTGTTTCTGAGCAGAGAGACAAAGCTGACAGACCATAAACAGGAACTTTGATTCTCACTCTGGACATTCACATGGCCTAATCAGTGCACAATAGATCATATTATACACCCAAAACCCCAGAAAAGTGAAAATTGATGTCATGGCACCTTTAAAGAACAAAGAAATTTCTTTGTAAATATGTAAATATGATTTCACATCATATTTATATGATGTGAAATAAAACATCAAGCACCCCCTTTTGACAAAATGGTATCATCTTTGGTAACCACATAGGCAAGAATCTAAAAGGTTTATACATAAATAACAAAACACATGCGCATTACATTACAAAAGTGCTTGCGTCCTTTACTTTCGTATTTTATTTTTTAAATAGGGCACCATCCTTACAGATTAAGCATAAGCACACATATGTTCTGCTTTTTGGGGTTCTCACATTTTATTTTAAACTCCCGCCCGCTATAATATTTGTGCACAACACTTACCAGTCTAAAGGGGCAAAAATCTAAGTTTATTCATTCAATTCACAGCTGACAACGGTGCAGGGGAGAGAGACAGAGAGATGAAAATGACAAAGCTGCTGGGGGGTGGGGTTCAGTAGGCAACAACAATCAAACAACACAACGACCATTATTTATTGCGTCATTACATTTGTGGGAAGTTATACACTTCCCCACAAACGTAACAAATCTCTGAAAATGGAATAGTTATTACATTTGTGGGAAATCGCTATTACGTTTGCAGGATTATTACCTTAAAAGCTGCATATTTTTATTATGTTTGTGGTTTATTATGTTTGGGAGGATTATTACATTGGCGGGCGTAACACCATCCACAAATTCAGAATACTCACAAGAATCATTCATTCTAATATTGAAGCATCTATTCTTGGACCTGGGCTGAAATTAGAGACATGTCTCTCCCAAAGAGCAACAAGAGTATTATTACAATGAAAATAAACATCTCGATTCAGCAAACTGGTTCAGCTCCAGTAGACTCAATCATTTATGAGTCGAACAATGTTGACAATACTGAGTATTCAGTGTTGCTGTGTAGGGAAGTAAACTCTTGGCATTTTGTCATGACACATAAAAAGCAATGCAACTCTAACAGTTTTGCTTGTTCCAACTTATTTCTAAGGGTCAGATACGTTTTGTGCCTCTAAATTAAGTTTATTTGGTGAGACAGGTGGTAAACACGGCCTCTTGCAAACTTCAGAGTCCCCTGCTGTTGGGGGTTTACAAGGCCTTATGGTTACGAATCATGGCTCAAGAGTATCCCCACTTTATGTTTCATACTGGATTGGAACTTATTCCAAGCTGA
Organism: Atherinomorus stipes; assembly: GCA_023101725.1. Classification (NCBI taxonomy): domain Eukaryota; kingdom Metazoa; phylum Chordata; class Actinopteri; order Atheriniformes; family Atherinidae; genus Atherinomorus; species Atherinomorus stipes. The sequence continues at coordinate 305,006 of JALJCO010001627.1, read as the reverse complement.
CTGATGGGGTTAAACTTGGCTAAGAAAGTTGTTCCTATAAGAAATGAATGTTAAAAATCTGACACACATACATCAGTCAGTGATGCAGGCATTAAAACATATCTGGGTGATCTAAAACAAAGAACATTACGGATACTATGATCCAGAACATACAAAAATAAGGGAGTCTACGATATGAGGGAGACATGAGCTGTAAGGACTGCGCTCTGCGCTCTCCGAGTGCTTTTCTAGTTTTGAATATAAATCCACCACCATTGACCAAACTTGGGGAAAAAGCTGCAGCTGCAGAGCTCTCTCTGCAACTCGCTATAGCCCAAAAGATGTTACATTTGATGGTGCACTCAGTATATAGCCAAAGAAATGCAGCCATCCAACATGGTCCTAAAAACCAGCATTTACATAAATACTGCCAAAACTGAATTAAATCACGAAAAAATACATTTCAAAAACTGCAACTTGTTTTACAAAATGAAGCAAGCTATTTAAGAGAAACTAACTTTCACTCACTTTTACTGTTGCTACATTTATTAACAAAGTTTGAAAAAAAATCTATAAAAAAGCCTGAATTTCTTCATAAGTATGTGTATTGTTACATTATGAAGAGGTTAGGTTGTTACAGTAACATAAAAATAAATACAGTAAAAGTGTTTATAGGCAAATAATTGTCTATTAAAATGTTGTAATTGTCACAGTCCCCATTCCATGAACAAAGAGCAGAAAAAGTAGCTCTTAGAATGAAATTGATGGTATAAAACGGAACATTTTTCAGTTCATAAAGCCTCTTTGCTAGCTTTTTCAGCTATACGGGCTGAAACACTCTGCTGGGCAGATGTCAAAAGTAAGGAGGGGCTGCAGTGTTTATTAACAACAGATGGTGCAATCTTGGACCTTGTGCTCAGATGGAGCATCTCTGCCCCGTGGTTATTGAACTGTCGGCTGTGAATCCCCGTCCATGTTTTCTACCGAGAGCCCACCTTTGTTACCTGCTGACACTGCATGCGACTTCATCAGCTCAGACACAACAACCTCCATGAATTCATGCCAAATCGCTGGCGATTTCAACCTTAAACCGTCTAACTTTATAGAAGTTGTACAGCAGCAATTTCATTTCATTTTGGTGATTATTAAGAAAAAGAGGATTTATGTATCTAAATTCAATTCACCCTAAGAACAAAACAACTAAAAAGAAGTTTTAAAGCCACATCTGCAGACTGAGAATATTTTAATGTTATTAAAGTTTATCAGCAGCTTCTCAACTTTAAAGCAACAGTATTGCACGTTGGTGTCCTCTAATAATGACGACTGTAATTCCAGCATCCTCTCTTCTCTCAGTCTTCAGCCAGTAAATGTTTGTTCAATGTTGACTTGTTTTATTTCTTCTGACACATTCTCACTTTCTTTTTGTCTCTTCCTCAGGTGATGCTATCTTGGGTTTCATAACAAGATGCTTCAGGCTGGATAAACAAGTTGTGAAGTGTATTTTCTCAGCCTTGGGATGCTGCGGGGCAATGATGGCTCCAGGAATGCGCATCATGAATGCCAGTGTGCCATCAGAACGAATTGAAGCACAGTTTTAAAGTTGTCGAGTTATATAGTGTTGCTTTAACGTGAGATTTCTCCTAGTCTGCTCAAAACGATCACACGCCTGTCTGTTTGGTCCGGATTCAAACATAAACACAGAAAATAAAGACATTTAGCGAGCAAAAAAGAGGATTCAGATACTCAGAATAGAGCTGAATGTGATTTTCTATGTGCTTCATATTTCAAACTAAATATTACTTTTATGCTAGTTTTTATTTAGTTATAGAATAGAGAGGAAATGTAAGAAGCTGTCCTAAAAATCAACCATGAGATTATAATCCCAACTTTGTAGGGATTCAACCCAGAAACAAAATCATTATCGATTCAATGGAAAGAAAATAGGATCACAACATTGAGGCTCTTCTGTCCTTTTCCTCATTAACTGAGCAACAAATCCCTGTTGTGACCCATTACTGTGCTCTTCTTTTCCAAATATTATAAAATCAGAGCATCATAAACTAACCAACCTCTCTGGTTAAACATATTAAGATTTACTTGTCATTTTTCTACAGATATTGTTGTATCTTTCCATTTGAATACACCTCCTGCAGAGCCAGTTAGCCACAATCAACTGTTGTAAAATCACAAGTAGTTTGTTGTGCATGTCTACAGAAGCTGGGCGTGGCCCAGGTTAGACATTTTTAAACACCATTATCTTGCAACAACAGTTTCATTGTTTTAAAAAGACAGATTAAACAATGAGGGTCCTTGAAAAGCTTTGAAAAAATAATCTTTACCAGGAAGTAAATAAAATAACATGCTTGCATGTTACAAATTCTGACCAACTGCGACAATTACCAACCAAGCACCCAGCCAGCATTTCCATGTGGGGCCCATACTGGTTAAATTTTGGCTGCATATGAGGGACCCAAGTGGGTTTGTCCACGGTTTCCATGGTGGCCCCACCTGTGTTTTCCCATATAGCCTATAGGCATGGGATTGAACTGGGCAAATTTGCAGATCTCATAGTTTAAGCTACATGGGCCCCATATGTGGAAACCCACATCAGAACACACAGGTGGGGCCACCATGGAAACTTTGGACAAACCCACTTGGGTCCCTTGTATGCCTCCAAAATTGAACCCATATGGGCCCCACATGAAATGCTGGCTGGGCAGGTGCAAATCGCTCATTCAAGCTCACCTTGATCATCCAGTGATCTCGAGGAAACAAAGCTCATAACCAGTTAAAGTTTTTTTTTTTCCTCAGTAATGACAGATTTCTCAGAATAATGTAAAAATTTAGCTTCTTATGTAAAAACAAGCATCATTGTGTCAAAATAATGGCATTAAAAAAATAAATCATCTCAGGAATGGCCGTTCTTTGCTCCCATATTTCTCCACCACTTTAAGATGTGCTGCACTGTGCCTTGGTTGGTTGTTAATGCTGAGCTTCCTCTATTATTAGTCTGCAAGTTTTGTACACGTTCAACAAAAACTTTGACTTACATCATTTCCATAACTGAGTGTGTGTTAAAAACTGGGAACATTTTTGAACAAAATAAGTGTCCAAGAAGTGTCCTGGAGTGAGTATCTAATATAATCTGATCTGATGTTCTTGAGCATAATTTTAAATGTCTGCTGCAGCCTTTTTAAATTAGATGCAGCAAAAAGATGTGCAACACAAACATCAGCCACCAAACCTGCCATGATCTGCAATTCAAGAATAGTAGTGAACTGTTAGAACTTCTCATCGGCAGAGCAAACAAGAGGTCTTAGGTTTCTATAGCAAACAGGAGATTCTAATTCAAGTACTCTTCCCTCCCAGTAAAGACAGACAGCATACTGTAACTGGCTAAAAATAACTGGGGCTGAACATGAGCCAACAATAAACCAGAGTGTAGTGAGACGGCTGGTAAGGGCTGACAGGATGGAGATGACGGAGTGGGAACAGGTTACCCATCACTAACCACAGAATGAGTTTGGAAAATAAACAGATTATCTTACCTTGAACAGGCGGAGGATGTTGGCGACCATAATTGACACAGAACTGGCTGAAGCCCCAATGACACCCACCACTTTGTCTGGTTTGGCAAAGATGGGTGACTCTCCATTAGCACAGCGGACATCAGAGCCGTCCCTCTCAATGAGGGCCTGGACGAAGGTGAGCGACTGCTCCAGGGCGTAGGTGTCACGTGAACACGTGTCCAGGATCCGTGCCCCGAGAGTCACATTGGGCAGCAGCTCCGGGTCCTTGTTGATGAGGTCTATGGCAAACAGCATGGCCTCCAGCCGATGGATGCCCTTCTCCTTCTTCAGCTCGCCGCAGGGGACGCCTCGCTCACCACGGGCGTGCACAGGAAACAAGCCTCCCAGGATGATATCGCCATCCAGGCGGATGGAATGGGCATACTCCTGCAGAGGCTGCTGGGAGTCCGCCAGTGCAGACAGCTTCAGGGAGCCGAGCAGCCAGCAGCTCCTCAGCATCAGCAGCGAGAAGAAACATCTAGAGAAAGTCGAGGGCTTTGAACCCGGCGCCATTTTGCAGCGAGGAGAAGCAAGCAGTGAGAATGTCACACAATCAACAGGGAGGTGGCAGCGCACGCTGTGAGCTGGAGACGGGATGAGCCGGAGCAGCCGGAGCATGGAATCTCCACTGACTCAGGGCAGGGTTGACCACGGCAGGCAGTCCCACCTATGAGCTCTAACCCTGGGGTTTTCCTGTGGTACTGGTTCCTGTGGGGAGCATACTTGTCCAGCTAAATTCAGAGACTTTGCAGCTCCAGTCGCACATTCTCCCAGAAACCTGGTGGCAATCAAGAAAAAAGAAAAGATAAACATCACTCCACCAGACCGTTAGACGTATAGATCACAAGTTTGATCAGTTAATCAAATGGATAATGGTTCTGTGCCACAATACGGTTTAGTTTTAGTTTGATTTCCTCTGGATCCAGAGATGGATCTGAGACGGTATACTGATCTCATACAATCACGTTTATTCATATTAAAATGCCAAAAAGCAAACAAAATTACAATCTAGTTTCATTCCTGAGCTCAATCGATGAAAATGAAAACAGTTCTTTTCCGTTTGGATTGACTCTGTTGGGTCATTAAATCATATAAACTGATGAATTGATACGCCTCTGAATGGGAGAACTAAGTGTGAGTTTACCGGGGGAGTCATCTCCCCATTAGCATCTCCTACTTGCCAAGAAACACAGCTAACTTAAGCCTGGGATACACAGTCTGATTTTTTTCAATTATTGCTCGCAGCTGCAACTCAAATTGTGCGAATCAGTTGCGGAGTTCAAAAGTTCACAGCCTGCGATGTCTGTCCTAATACCGTATCAACCAACGCTCAGATGCGATTTGACTTCTCACACTGTACGTCCTCAAAGACAGGTCGGGGTCTTCAACAATCCCGGCATGTAACGCAAAAAAGGTAGGCTCGTAGTAGAAGAAGAAGAAGATGTTAACAACAGCAACAGAATGCTATCACCCAAAAAACGCAACGCCTTGCCGATTTGTGCGCTTCTTTGTGAAGAATTCGCCAAAAACAAAAAGGTGACGACTTCGTGTGTGGACGAGGAACTGGCTGACCAGATGTGAGATTTACGGTCTGTCGATTCTACAACGACAACTCCGTCCAAATGACACGCCGGGTCACCATGCTGCCTCCGGTTTACTTACATCTTTGTTTCGCGCATGCGAAATGCGAAAATGTCCGAGGAAAGAGTTCTCAGTCTGGTCGTGGCGCCACTTCAACATGCAATTCACTCATGAGCAACAACCAAAACATCAAAACAGGTTTGATTTTCTTGCAACCCACAATTTCTGATCGGGAGCTCGTTGTGAGGTGCCAATTGCCTCTTGTGACCACCTTGTATGACGTACGATGCACGATTTGGCCAAGAGTCGGCCCGATCCCCAAAATTGTCACACGACTGGAAAATCGGCTCAAAAATGGCCAAAAATCGTGTGCCGAGCTTTAGACTAAATAAAACCACATTAATATATTGCTTGAGTAACAGAAATACAATAAAGGATGCTACTTAGATAACACTAGCTTGGCCGCTACCTCACACTCCAACTGCAGAATGCTGATTGGACAGAGAGATCACCATGATGTCCCTGCATTAACATACTTGATGCTTTCATCCAGACACAGGAGGCAAAATAAAGGAAATGAACTGCATGACAAGTCTGCAGCTGCATGGAGACCTCAGGAGGAAACCAGACTGTCAAACTGTTTCACTCTGAGCCAAAAGTGGACGTGGAGCTGGTCACGGTGGAAATGTGTCAGACTTCTCTTTGGGTCCCATGATCCCATATCCTTTGTTTGCATGCCTGCCTTTTACCACAGCCCAGGTGCGTCTTTACTGCTGACAACACAGCAAACGGGGAGCGTCCTGCTTACCAACAACAGCTATGAGAACTATTTTTGCTCTGTTCTGTCAACCAGGCCTTAAAAACCAGCGTTGAGGGCAGAGCATGTCCTATTTGATCTGAGACAGCTTTCAAGGCCTCTTTAAAGGAAGATTTCTGAGTTGATTGAGATACAGTAGCTACAGAAAGTCTTTTCAGGGACCTGATGTGTGGCTGGTGATGGATCTTCAGGGTCTTCAGTTTTATTTGCATGATCACACCCATCATCACTGAGCACAATTCATTCCCTATGTTTGTATTCACATTCACTAACGTACTTTAGCAGTCACTGTGTTTTCCTGCAGGTTTAAAGGAAGTGCACGCTAGAAAACCAGGGTTAATATTGGTTTGGCTTTCACCTGCTTCCAAGCTTTGAAGGAGAGGCTTGGGCTGAAGAGCGATGAGGCCATTAGCCCAAGGGGAGGGGCTCTCAGTTTGAATAGTGGTCACAAACAAAAATGAGAAAAACTCAGGATTCTATCTTTAATTACCAGATGCAACAGTTATGTTTTCACTGCAAGAACTCAAATCTTAGCAAGTATATTTTTCTAATTTCTAGTCAAAATATCTCATCACACTCAAAATAAGACAAAATTACTTAAAGAGAAACATTTCAGTGAGATATAGGAGCTTGTTTTATGGCAATGCATCTTATTTCAAGAAATCTTATCAGGAATATTTTTGCTTGTTACAAGCAATTTTTTTTTTTTTTAATTTCTTTTTTACTTATTTTAAGAGTGGCCAAGATTTTTATTCTATTTATATATTTATTTTTGCTTGTAATAGGAAAAAGAAAATTCTGCAAATGGAACAACCAAAATTTTGTAGATAAGATTTCTTGAAATAAGATGCATTGCCGTAAAACAAGTTCCTACTGTATATCTCACTGAAATGTTTCTCTTTAGGCAGTTTCGTCTTATTTTGTGTGATGAAATATTTTGACTAGAAATTAGAAAAATATACTTGGTAAGATTTGAGTTTTTGCTGTGTTCATATCGCTGCTGTTGCTTTTATTTGTATTTCTCTCTGTTTTTCCTGTTATAGGTGCTCCCGATAATTTTCTGCTTTGTTTTCCTTCAGAGGTTTTTTTTTCTGTTAAGTTTCTTTCCAGCTGTAGCAGCTGGTTATCTGGTTGTACAGTTGATACTGTTGCTTTCTATCTGCTAAATCTTTGTCTTCTTCCTCTCCTCCTCCTCTGTTTTCCCTTGTCAGGTTCAACATAAACATGCAGTTTAGCAGTAAGCTAATGAATACGATGCACATTGTTGCTTGGATTGAAATTAGTCTCTCATGTTTCAAATAAAAAAAAAAACATCATTGTTGACCCATTTTTCAGCCCCAACCTCCTTCTAACACTGAAGATGGCGTAATTATTGTTTTTGGAGCTTTTTTTGTAAGTGCTGCTGATGCTGCAGGTCGATGTAAAGCACGCCTTCTTTGGATGCTGGAGAAAAGGAAAAATATGTCTATGGTAAAAATCAGCCCCCAAGGTATCCGCATACGTCTGCCAAGCAGTTTATTGGAATAGATGTGTGTTAAAGTCAGATTGCTTCCCCACAGTAAATGCCAAATGTCCTGATTGGATGATGATCTGCCTGCAGTAAATTCCAGGAAGCAAATAAGTCTGTCATTCAGCTCCTATTGGGCGCTGCAGGAGGGAAGTTCAGTATCCACACCACCACTCCCATTCTCCCTCCAGTTCAGCGGTCTCTACATCTTTTTTTCCCTCTTAATTTTCCTCCTTACCCCTGTTGACTTTTCACTATCTCATTTCAGACCTTTTCTTTTAAATGTATGCAGAGCTCCATATTCGACAGTGTTCCTCAAGCACACGCATTCATTCCCAGAGTGGAGGGGGGGACATGCATCCAACCACAAAGCACACATTAACAAGAGTGAGCCACTGAACCCCCAAACACAGGCTACGACGAACGCGCGCGCATCTTGCAGTTTCAGACACACAAACGAATAAAACAGTATCATGTTCTCCACCCATGTTGCGCGCTAACATTTTATCCTACACTGCAAACTTGGAGGCTTTCACTTTCACAACAATACACGTGTATTTAGTGCGCGCGCACGAGCTCACCCTGAGGGACGTACAGGATGAAAAGGGTTGTGTTCAACGCACATACACACCAGTGCACTCACACAAGTGACTGATTTGCATTTGAGTTCTGTTATATAAATCTGTTCTGAATCTCTCTCTCTCTCACACACACACAAACAGGCTGAGATCGACTGATCAACAATATTTTTGATTGGTTCTGAGAGTCATAATGAAAACCTTCCGTTTTCACTAAGATACCGTCACAACAAATCAAAAATCAGACAGATTTGGTAGAAAATGTGTTGTTTTATGATGAATTATCCCAGCTGCAGCCAAAGTATTGTGTTGCGTTCAGGCACCTTTCTCGCTCAGCAGCAGGAGCAGGTGTTTCCTCTCTCAGGTCAGCCAGATGTTTCTTGTTCCCAGTAGTTTTTCACATCACTTGAACATCTCCGGCTGAACTCATCCGCTGGGACTCGGTCCAGTTCTGCAACAGCAGCCATACATCTGGGTTCAGATATTCAAATCCGAAATGGACTTTATGGTTTTGTTCCGGTCCCGCAGAAGCGAAAAATTCCTTTGGACCGCCGCTTTGTGATAACCCTGATCACCTCCAGGTGTCAGCTCGATTCCCTGCCTTTCAGCAAGGGGATTCCTCTATCGTGGTCTCAGGTTACTGCAGAGACATGTTCACCTGTAGGAGGCTCGTTTGGTCCAAAAGGTAAGCGCGCGTGGAGCGGTGCGGCTGTCCTGCGTCTCAGCAAACACGGGAAGCTCCCAAGCTCGTCAAAACCAACCGAGTTCAGGCTGAGTTCATCACTTATCAAGTTCCTCTGTCACAGAACTGGTCCCAAATCTGGAGCAGAGGCTACATGATCCTGGTCCAGATGGAGAGGGAACAGAAACATCTTACAAGCAAACTCATCAAAACAGGGAGGAAGAGCGCGAGCGCGGCTCGTACAGTCACAAGAAGTTAATGAGCTTCATCTGTGAGGCTGGAGGAGAGAGAAGCTGCTGAAGCTGCTACACGCGCAGGTGGAAGCAGGGCGCCCCCGTGCGGACAAACCCCGGAGCTGCACACCGAGCTGCGTTAAGTCCACACTGCATTCTCACACTGCAAGAAAAGGGGGTGTCATTTTAAGAAAATATGCTTTATTTTCAGAAGTGGTAAGGATGGCCATGGAAATGATCTCAAATCCCGAGCGCAGTTGTAAATGGATGGTGGCCATCAGTGGCCAAAATGCCTCCAAACATAAATATGTTTTCATCTGTGAGTGGATCCAGTGGCATCATGTCCTGATAACTGCACTACAGGTAACTACTTTGGGTGCTTTTTAAGGCATTTAAAGGATAGCTTTCTCGTTTTTTTTTCCAACCTCGACCTTATTTCTAGGAGTATATACTGTGCGTGCATTTACTCACCGGTAAAGTACCTGCATCATGTTGAGTCCTTCAGAAGATGTTATGCTGAGTTGCCCTTTGGTGCACATCAGTAAAATGGTGGCGACGGGGCAGCCACTATATAAGACATTATCTGCAGAAAAACTCCATGATTTCATCAATGCTTTAAGTAGAATGAACAAATAATGTCTTCTTTAGTGACTGCCCCATCTCTGCCATTGTTACTGGATGTACACCGAAGGGCAACTCAACGTAGTATCTTCCGAAGGACTCAAAGTGATGCAGAAATATTACCGGTGAGTAAATACACATATTATAAACTCCTAGAAATAAGGTCCAGGTCGAAAAAAACAAAAGTTGTCCTTTAAAGCAAACACAACAGTTAATTTAGTAAAGTGATTAGATACCAATAGATGCCATTTATCCATCTATCTCTCTCTATATATATATATATATATATATATATATATACATATATATGAAATACATTTTTTCTGGGATTATCCTTTGCTTTTGTTATAAACTGCACACCTTTAAAGTTTGCACTAGGAAAAAAAAGCAACTTTTTTTTTTTTTTCCATTTCCTAAGAACAACTGTAACAATAACTTTTTGTCAACACACTGTTGTGGTAACATTTGAAAGTATAATAGTTAAAAGAGCCGAGTTTGAAACCATAAAGGGACAGCAAATACTTTTGTTACATACCCAAACCATAGAGATGCCCAAGGCAGTTTTACTTGCACAAATTTTTATTTAAAATTCATTAGTCACTAAGAATTACTCTACCAAATTTGTGGAGCAAATGTTCATTTGATCCAAAAGTATTTCACATGTGGAAAACATTTTGGTACTTTGGTTTTGGAACGCTGAAGCGTATGATTAGTCTGTAATACAGCCATTTATGAACATCAATTTATATTTCCTGAATATTGTGAATCATGAAATCAGTAGCACGCAAACATGAAAAAAAGTCAGTAACATGAGCACTATGACTTCAAGAATATTAATCTCGACTGTTTGCATCATTCATTACGAGGCTAGCAACTATTTCCAAGTAGCAGCCAGTGCAGATCATCTCTCTTCTCCCAGCACAGCTCCTACACACAGTTTTGCAGGCTGCAGCTGTCAGAGCTTTCATCCTTATTGCAACTTCCTCACACCTGGCACTGCCCTCCATCTAGGAGTCCACTTTACGTACTTTGAGTTGTGCTGCACTCCACCTTGTTTCACTTGCCTTGCTGGTTGTTTCCCTTCCATAAAGTCTATGTTTGCCAGTGCACTTCTTGAAGATGATGAGGGCATATACTCCTGTAAAGTTCAATTTGTTGTAAAATACAGCAACAGGCTGCATCACCCTTCACAGAATTTGCCATCTGATCCAGGAAACTAAAGAGAGCAGTACAAAATCCTGTGGAGTCAAAGTGACCGCCAGTGGCTTCAGTAGGTAGAAATAATCATACTCCCCATGTCCACCACATATGAAATATAACTAGATGCTCGATGGACCATTTCCAAATGCCTACAATGACCACATTGACCATTCTGGAGTCTCAAATCAAGTATTTTCTCTACATAAGAGGGGTGGTGTGTGGTTTCTGCTCTGATGTAGTGTAGGGGATGAATGAAGTAGTGGTTTCGGAAGCAACAGCTGATCGATGCAGCTGCAGCTCGTTGGTAATCAATCCTGAAACAAAGGGAGCGACTCAGAGCTGCCAGTTCAGCCAATGGGTGCCTGTATGTGTTCTTTAAACAATCTGCATTTAAATGAAGCAACCATGTGTTCCTGTTGTTATTACAGAAGTATCTTATTGCAATGTAGTCAAGTTTCTACAGTCAAGTTTTAAAGCACATCAGCGTGGGCTTTTGTTGATCTGGCTGGTTTTGAATATGAGAAGATGAATACAAGAATATTGTCCACTTTAGAGCTTTCACTAACTTCTCCACTTAAAGCAAACCTATGCAAACAAGGTTTCATATGAAGCCAGTGACTGCTGATTAATTTGCCTTTTTTTTTTTTTTTTTTTTTTTTTTTTTTTTTTTTTTTTTTTTTTTTTTTTTTTTTTTTTAATTTTTTTTTTTTTTTTTTTTTCATTATATTATTTTTTTTCTTTCTTGTTTTTTTTAATTTTCTTGTTTTAGAAAATTTCTTTTTTTTTTTTCTTCTTTTTTTTTTTTTTTTTTTTTTTTCCATTTTTTTATTTTTAATAAAATTTTCCCTAAATCTCTCTCCTCTCAAAATAAATAAAAAAAATATTTGTAATTTTTTCCCTATTTTTTTTTGTCAAAAGTATACATAATGTTGTGTCAATTCCAAGACAGGGGATTTGCTGTATGGGTAGTTATCTAAAATAATCTAGCTTTTCTTTTTTCTTTTTCTGAGGGGTGTGGACGGGCACATACAGTCTATCGGTATCGGACGTTAAGCTATCGGAGAATATCAGTATATTGGATATTAGTTTTAAAAAAGCAAATATTGAAAATCCTTATTTAAAATATTTTTGCTCTTCACAATGGTCATTTGCAGTAGATAACGTTTAAAAAAATCTGTTCCTTCTAAAAACAGAGAAACAGCCCACTGAGGTAACTATAACAGTGTGTTATGAGGATCCTAGGGGCTATGTTGTCTGGCTAGATTATGCCACTGGTAGGGTCAACCATGGCAAACAGGTTACTAGGGGAGGGACCAGACAAAGCGCAGCCCAAACACCTCCATGGAGAAAGACATTATAGGACCCACGTGTCCCTTGCCCGGACGCGGGACACCAGGGCCCCCATCTGGAGCCAGGCCTGGAGGTGGGGCACAGAGACGAGCGCCTGGTGGCTGGGCTTCTGTTCTTGGGGCCCAGTCGGGCTCAGCCCGGAAGGATGACATGGGCCCCCCTTCTCGTGGACCCAACGACCACAAGAGGGGCCATAGGGATCGGGTGCAGTGTGAGTTGGGCGGCGGCCGAGGGCGGGGGAGACCCTGGTGGTCCGACCCCCGGCTGCAGAAACTAGTTCTAAGGACGTGGAATGTCACCACTCTGGTTAGAAAGGAGCCTGAGCTGGTGTGCAAGGTTGAGCGGTTCTGACTAGATATAGTTGGACTCATCTCGAGGCACAGCTTGAGCTCTGGAAACAGCATCCTTGAGAGGGGCTGGACCTTGGGGTTGCTCCCGGTGAGAGGCCCCCAGCAGGTGTGGGCATACTCATACTCAGACCTCCTCAATCCCACCAACGTGTCTTTTGAGGAGGAAGCAGAGTTTGGGGAATCAGGGGTGGACTCTTCTGTCACCGGCGCTGAGGTCGCCGAGGTAGTTAAAAAGCTCCTCGGTGGCCTGGCCCTGGGGGTAGATGAGATCTGCCCGGAGTTCCTTAAGGCTCTGGATGCTGTGGGGCTGTCTTGGCTGACATGCCTCTGCTGCATCGCATGGACATCGGGGGCAGCACCTCTGGACTGGCAGATTGGGGTGGTGGTCCCCCTTTTCAAAAAGGGGGATCAGAGGGTGTGCTCCAATTTCAGGGATATCACACTCCTCAGCCTCCCTGGTAAGGTCTATTCGGGGGTTCTGGAGTGGAGGATCCGTCGGATAGTCGAACCTCGGATTGAGGAGGAGCAGTGTGGTTTTCGTCCTGGTGGTGGAACAGTGGATGAGCTCTACACCCTCTTCAGGGTCCTGGAGGGGGCATGGGAGTTTGCCCAACCAGTCTACATGTGCTTTGTGGACTTGGAGAAGGCGTTCGATCGTCTCCCCCTGGGATTCCTGTGGGGGCGGGGGTGCTCCAGGAGTATGGAGTGCCAGATCCTTCTTGTTGGAGCTGTCTGGTCCCTGTATGATCGGTGCCAGAGCTTGGTCCGCATTTCCGGCTGTAGGTCGAATCCATTCCAGGTGAGGGTTGGACTCCGCCAAGGCTGCCCTTTGTCACTGATCCTGTTCATAACCTCTATGAACAGGATTTCTAGGTGCACCCGAGGTGTTGAGGGGATCCGGTTTGGTGGCCTCAGGATCGGGTCTCTGCTTCTTGCAGATGATGTGGTTCTGTTGGCGTCATCGGGCCATGACCTCCAACTCTCGCTAGTGCGATTTGCAGCCGAGTGTGAAGCGGCTGGTATGAAAATCAGCACCTCCAAATCTGAGACCATGGTCCTCACCCAGAGGGGTGGAGTGTCCTCTCCAGGTCGAGAACGAGGTCCTGCCCCAGGTGGAGGAGTTCAAGTATCTCGGGGTCTTGTTCACAAGTGAGGGAAAAATGGAGCGGGAGATGGACAGGTGGATCGATGTGGCATCCGTAGTGATGCAGACACTGAATCGATCCGTTGTGATGAATAAGGACCTGAGCCAGAAGGCAAAGCTCTCAATTTACCAGGTGATCTATGTTCCTGCCCTCACCTATTGCCGTGACCAAAAAAATTAGATTGTGGGTACAAGAGGCCGAAATGAGTTTCCTCCGCAGGGTGGCCGGGCTCTCCCTTAAAGATAGGGTGAGGAGCTCGGTCATCTGGGAGGAATTCAAAGTAGAGCTGCTACTCCTCCGCATCGAGACGAGCCAGATGAGTAGCTCTGGCATCTGGTCAGGATGCCTCCCTGGTGAGGTGTTCTAGGCACGTCCCACAGGGATGAGACCCAGGATATGCTGGAGGTACTACGTCTCCCGGCCTGCCTGGGAACGCCTCACGATCCCCCCGGATGAGCTGGCAGCTGTGACCGGGGAGAGGAAAGTCTGGGCTTCCCTGCTTAGGCAGTTGCCCCCGCAACCCAACCCTGGATAAGCGGAAGAAGACAGTACGGTAGAAAAGCAAACAACTTTAATCTGTAAAGTAGGCTATTGCAGTTTGTTAATGGATGCTAAGAAGGCTGAGAAGGCTGGTCCGGTGTGTTACATCTGCCTTGATTCCAGCAGCAGTTAGACTGGAAACCAGCACTGCTACCAGTCACAAGCACTCTTAATAAATCCCAGTTTAACTTTTTAATGCAGGCTACATACATTTTGTCAAATTTATTGTATAGACTAATTCTTTTTGCCAACTGGTTTCTGTGGGGAACCTATACTGTGTGTGCATGTGCTCTCTCCCGGCTTGCTTCCTCGGTCCAAACACATAATCTCACTGACTGAGTCTCTGAATTCATACAATGAGTGAGAATGACATGAATCTGATTTAATGTTTGTCGCTCTGTGTTGGTTCTAAGATGGACCAGGAGCAGCTTCAGCTTCCTCACGACCTTGCATCTCAATAACCTGTTGTCGATAACGAGAAAATCATCCCGTTAACCCTGGATAACAGTCATTACTATCCCAAGATAACAACGTAAATTACCTCAAGAAAACAAAGTTTGATCTCGTTTTCTCAAGATAACAAGTTAATCATCTTGTTGTCCCAAGAAAACGGTGTTTGAAAAAATGTGCAACCATGACCATTCTCGGCATCCGCAGTTTTCACTTTTGGGTTAAAACAAGTCTATAAAGCAGGAGATATTACTTCACACCATGAGGAAAAAATTGATAATAGTGTTTGATATTTCTCTAAATATTCTATCTCTAATTTGTCAAAAAGAATGTTTGTAGTTAGAGTATGAATTATGATTGATAAATGAAGAAATAAACTGAATTACGTAAAATATTTAATTTATACCTGTAACCCTTTGAAATCCCACAATATAAAGGGCACTGTAAATTTGATGTATCATGATGTGGTAGTTGACGTTCCTGTCACTATGCCTCTGAGTGATCATGCGCCCTGGCTACTTGGCCAAGGGGATGTCCCTTTGGCTGACTGGTCAGCACACATGACTCTCACCCGGGAGTAGATTGTGGCAGGACAAAGGAGGGCCCAGGCGGGATTCGATCCCCAGACTCCCGGGGTAGCATGGCCTACCACTTTGTGGCTGAGTTTCTTTCATTCCCAAACACTTCCATTTTCTTATAATACAGCTGACAGCTGACTCCCCATAATCCCCCTCCACCAAACTTTACACTTGGCATAATGCAGCCAGAGAAGTACTGTTCTCCTGGCAAGAGCCAAACCCAGACTCCTCCATCAAATTGCCAGATGGAGAAGAGCGAGTCATCATTCCAGAGAACGCCTCCACTGCTCCACAGTCCAGTGGTGGCATGCTTTACACCACTGCATCCCACACTTTGCATAACACTTGGTGATGTATGGTTTGGATGCAGTTGCTCGATCATGGGAACCCATTCCATGAAGCTCTGTGTGCTCTGTTCTTGAGCTGATCTGAAGGCCACATGATGTTTGGAGGTCTGTAGTGATTGACTCCAGAAAGTTGGCGAACTCACACACTTCAGCATCTGCTGACCCCACTCTGTCAGTGTACATGGCCTACCACTTTGTGGCTGAGTTGCTTTCGTTCCCAAACACTTCCATTTTCTTATAATACAGCTGACTGTGGAATATTTAGAAGCGAGGAAATTTCATGACTGGATTTGTTGCACAGATGGCATCCTATCACAGTTCCATGCTGGAATTCACTGAGCTCCTGAGAGTGACCCATTCTTTCACAAATGTCTCTAAAAAAAAGGCTGCATACCTAGGTGCTTCATTTTAAATACCTGTGGCCATGGAAGTGATTGGAACTGGTTATGGATTCCCATAATTTGGATGAGTGAGCAAAAATGTTTGGCAATATAGTGTATTGTGTGGAAATACATAAGAAAACAGCAGATTTGGTCTTTCTTCTTCAAAAAAGTGATAAGAACTATTAAATCCACTCATGCAAAACCAACAAGCTCGCTGTTCATTAAACTGAAAATATTGAAATTTGAAGATGTGGTCAATTTTAGAATTGTTCACATACACAGAGTGAAAAATGACCAATTGCCAAACAGAATCCATGAGTCTTTCTAACCAACCACTAGAGAGTAGATTAAGTCTGAGGGAAACAAACATATTAGAAAATAAACAGCTGTAAGAACAAACACTGAACTATGATTGTATCTCTTCAAGAGGGGTTCAAATATGGAATAACTGAAGTTAAAACATGCCAAAAAAGCAGCTAGATATGAACACATAATACAAATTGATATGAATAAAAGATAGCAGGGTGGTGTTTAGCTCAATTGGTTGAGCAGCCGCCCCATGAAGAGAGGCTACAGTTCCTCAGTGCAGACAGGTCAGGTCTGATTCCCAGTCCAGGTCCCTTTGCTTCATGTCATTCCCCATTCTCTCTGCCCCCTTCCTGTCAATATACTGTCATATAAAGACCACTAGTGCCCCAAAACATCCTTAAAATTAAAATAAACAAATAGATAAAAGATATGAAACAATCAAAGAAGTTTGTTAAAAACTATGTTTGTTGTGTCCAACCTGGTACTAGGAAGGTGGAGCTAATAAAGCTGCCAGTTAGTCCAGATACATGTGACCAAATTGATTTTAATGTTGTTGAAAGTTTCAGAAAGGAAGCAGGGTGCTGTTTTGGAGCTGGTGCTGACAAGTTCATCTTCTACCAGATTCATGAAACGTACCCGCTGGTTGTAGTGGACATTCTCCACCACTAGAGGGTGCTGTTGTCTCTTTTCCGCCAGCCTTCTTTTCAACTCAGCAGCTTATA
The DNA here is from genome assembly GCA_023101725.1 of Atherinomorus stipes. Lineage (NCBI taxonomy): Eukaryota > Metazoa > Chordata > Actinopteri > Atheriniformes > Atherinidae > Atherinomorus > Atherinomorus stipes. Next base: position 288,065 of record JALJCO010001627.1, on the reverse strand, counting down.
ATCATGAGAGGTGGAAACAAGTGAGGATGTCCATTTATTTAGTTATCAGTATTCAGCCTGATGTGATATATTAGAACCCTCTTAAAAAAATTGATTTATTTGGTAAATATGATCTTTTTTAGGTTAAAAAGTACAGCATAAAGCAAATAAAGGGCCTAAGCATTTTATTACAAAATGAACCACTTTCTGAACTCACTTTTCAAAGGTTAAAAATAAAATTAAATACCATTTTAATAAACTGATATTTTTTAATTTTCTTGTGTAATTGTAAGTCTTTTTAAGTTTCTTTTTTTTTCGTTGAAATTTTGTCATTCTTCATTCTTACATTTTTGGTGACCCGCCTTACAGTGTTTTAATCTCCTTTTATTCTAAAACTTATATTAAAATGTTATCTTTACATAATAACAAAAACCTCAAAAGATTAGTTATTCAGACAAATAATAACCGTCTCATAAATCTGCAGCATTACAGCTGAGTTCGTGGAGTAATTTAATAAAGTTTTTTTTTTTTTTTCCTAAATATTATAAATTAACACATACTCTAATACAATTGGAATAAATTGCTGAGTACCTTTTTCTGATTTTATTGTGTACTTTTTAAAATTTGAATCTGAAAATGTTTAAACTTTTCTCTACAAGATGTGTGAACATATTCTTTGGATTTTTATTTTCTTCAAATTATTCCAGTTTTCTATGTTTATTAGATCATTCTCAGATGCCTGTGACTTTCCCTCAAGATAACAACATTATTTTCATTACATTTATTTTCCCACCATATTTCAGCCAGGTTGTCGCCACTTTAAATGCTGTAGCTGTAATAGTTTTCCAACAGACCAGTGTCTAAGTCCATAATATCAGAAGTCCTCCTGTTTAGTCACACTTTTAACCCCACGATTACTGATTAAAAAAGATCAGATTAAAGAAAACATCTGACAACATCTCCATAAATAACTCCTGTTAAATTGAATTAGGACTTTTTTCTTTTTTTTTTTTTTTGCCCTGGCTTGTCATTTAAGTGCAAATGATTTCACAGTCTCTGTGTGTCTGTGGAATAATTCTTTGTCAGATGATGCATAAAAATGGAGCAAATTTTTTGAGTAATTTTTTACATATTTGGCTTCTACAGGAGAAAATGTCCTGAAAGTCACAAACATCCTGCTTTGGAAGCATTTCTCCGTGTTTTTTTTTTAAACTTTTAATAACATTTGTTTAATATCTTTTTTAAAACAACAACAATCTAAAACATAAAAAAGTGACTAAAATAGAATCCAACATTGAAGTTTTACCTTAAATCTTTTCGTCTACAGACACACAAGAACAAAACTCCCTTCTTATTAAACAGATTGACACTAAACATTTCACAGATCCTTGAAAAGAAACACAAATTGAACCTGAACTCATCACCGTCAGATCACACCAGCTCATCTGATGACAACTGAAACGCTGCAGATTAAAGTGAACTCCGACTATTTTGACAAGAATATTTACACATCAGAAACTGATTACGAAATGATCACCTCACAAACACGCTTCTCCTAAACAACAACTGAAGAGTTCATGTCTATTATTGAAGAAAAATTTGGTCCGTGCGAGCTTCTGTCGCTCTTAACAAAAACCACAAACACGTGTGGAAACATTTCTGCTTCCTGGATCCTAAAAAAAAACAGCAGGTGAACTCCTGACGAGAGCCAATCAGAAGAGTCCGTTTTAAAAATGTTTTTCTTTTATTCCTTGTCTCCCAAGAGGACCAGAGCCAAACAATATGACCCGCAGTAACAGGAGGGGGTCCAGGCGTAGGGCTTCAGAGTGACGTCTCCAGACTGTGCAGGGGGCTCCCTGGACAGGGTGGCAGCCCTGCTGAGTTGGGTGGGATCAGACCGGACCTGGAGCCGTCTTTGTGCAGTGGGATGATGCGGTCCATAGCGTTGTTGTTCTGGTTGGGTGAGGACGGGAGAGGTGGCAGGTTGGACAGGTTGGACAACCCGGTCAGTGGTGGGGGGATGATGGAGTTTCTTTTGGTTGGGGGGTCGTCCTCGCCTTCGTTTTCATCGATCAGGGGGATCTGAGGTTCTGAGCCTTCGATGCGGAACTCAGGGTGGCTCATGAAGTTGTGGATGGAGCTGCGAGACTCTGGCGTCTCCAGACCTTCGTAGGGAGAAACGCTGTCTCTGAAGGCGTTCACCACACGGATCTGAGAGACAAGAGAGACGCTGTCAACTCAGGACATTTCAAAGGGACAATTCTTCAATCAAGAACTCGCTAACAGCATCTGCTTTCTTAAATGCCGAAACATCTTCTATAGCGCCCTTAATATCTTTATTTTCAGGAAAAAAAGAGACATAAAAAAACATGAATAATTTTAAAAAATGCTTATGATATTATAAAATACACCACTAAAAGTTTGGGATCACTTTCTCAATAAATCCAATGGGAAAGTGATTCTAAACTTTTGATTAGATGAGCAAATCAAATAAAGATAAGATCCAAATAGATATTTTTTAAATGACAATGAAAAGTAGACCACGTTTATTTGTAAAAAGTAGAAAATGTCTTAAATAAAACGAACATAGTGCACACAAACCTGCATTAAATAGTAGATTATTAAAAGAGACCATCATTAATATCTGCAGCGTCATGATCATCATGGCATCTGATAGGCTGTCATTATCATGTGAGACTAAGCCATGGTAGGAACACACTGGCTGGGTTTGAGTGCATCATTTAATTGCTTAAAATTCTCAAAAGTGAAAAACAAATAGCATGTTTTGTTTCAACAAAATATCAACTACAATATTTTGACTGGGAAAGTATTGATTCCCGATTATCAATACTTCCATCCTTTCTTCCTGAATGAAACAACTGGATGCAAGTCCAACATGCAACTTGCAAAAGTTGGATGCAGAATTTTTTTGGGATCTGTCATTTAAAGAGGATCCTTACAAGCCAAACATATTTTTGAATATTCAGATTAGAGGAATAGTTCACCCACAGAATGATTTAACTTTATTTTCCACTTACCCTCATGGTGAGCAAGACTCTGGAGCACTGTTTTAACATCTCAAATGCAGCCAGAGATCAGGAAGGCTTTTCTTTTCCCCCCAGACTTTCATATAATGGAGTTCACCGAGGACTGAAAAGGTCCATAAAAGTCCACAAAAACTTGTCAATATTCCTCCATACTGCTCGTCCAATGTAATCCAAGTGTCCTGAGTGGGTAGCGTCCAGAATTTACTCGAAACGGCGTCATTTATATATTTTTAGAGCCTAAACAGTACTACATTGCATCTCTAGCAAGCACGCCGATGCACATTCACGAAACTACGGAAGCAGCGGCAGATGAGATCGCGCGTTCTCTTTTTCTTTCTTTCTTTGTTTTAAATCAACATCCAACCCCTCTTGGACCCTCTTGTGTTTGTCCCGGTTTGTCTGCAGCTCTGGCGCTCATAGCACAATGTAAACAGCGAATTTCTTCTTTTTCGCTTGCGTTATCGGCAGAGTAGGGTCAGAACGCCGAGGCTTCCATAGTTTTGTGAATTCACTTATGCATGCCTCATGAAAGTAAGATGTACTACTGTTTAGGCTCTAAAAATATAGTAAATGATGTTGTTTCGAGTAAATTCTGGACGCTACCCACTCAGGACACTTGAATTACATTGGACGAGCAGTATGGAGGAATATTGACAAGTCTTTGTGGACTTTTATGGACCTTTTTGGCTCGGGCCCCAGCGAACTCCATTATATGAAAGTTGGGGGAAAAAGAGAAGCCTTCCTGATCACCGGATTAAAAAAGTGCTGCACTCACCATGAAGATAAGTGAAAAATAAAGTTACATCATTCTGTGGGTGAACTATTCCTTTAAGGCAGACGAAAACATCTTTCAAAAAGTAGTGCTATGTAGTCTTGAATGGCCATGAGTTCCGCAGTAATAAGTCTGTTATGTTTTAGTTTGCCTCCCTGTTTTTGTTTCATAAAGTTTCTGTTCCTGAGCCTGCCTGCCTCCTGCATCTGGGTCCACTCTTCCTTCACTGTTCATGACAACAATGGTGAATTAGATCCACCAAAACCCACTTTGTCCTCCTAATTTATAAAGTTTCTGATCATTTTCAAGCCTTAGATTTAAAGGTAGAGTCCGAAGTCCCCCCACCATTTCTGTTTGCAAACAGCACTATTCAAACTGAGCGCCCCTCCCTCTCAGGCTAATGGCCGCCTCGTTCTTCAGCCTATTCAGCATCAAGCCTCTCCTTCAATATTAACCCTGGTTTAATATTGATGAAAGCCTACCTGCGTCTGGATGCGGTTGAGGCCGCGGCACCACAGCACCTGCCCCCTCCTCAGCTCCATCTCAGCGTGGTCAATCTCATCCATGTCCTTCATCTCCTCCAGCTCCTCTTCAGGGATCTCCTCCTGCTGCGTACCGTGACCGGCAGTTTTCAGGAACTTGAGCCAGCTGGTGGGGACGCTGGACACCAGCTGAGAGGAGACAGACATTACACAGAGACAGTCAGAGACAACAGCATCACTTTGGGTTCCTCAACACCTCCTTGAACTGAAAAAATGGCTGATAACGACCATTATTTCCATTATTATAGACGCTTCAACTGTAACTGTAATATGCACAAATTAAAAAAGTATCTCACCTGTCCCCATAGCAGACTTCCCAGACCCAGGAAGATGCACCACAGCCACTGCTCGATGGACAGACGCACACAGCTGAATGGTTTACCACCAAACTGCACAATCAACAGCTGCGAGAGGGCAGGACAGCGTTAAAAAAAGATTTTTTCATCATTTCAACTTTCTCAGTCTGCACAGCGCTGAGGGGTTACCTGCACCACAAACGTTCCCAGGATGATGGAGCAGAAGATGGGGTTTTTAAAAACCCCCTCAAAGACATTCCTCTCTCCGTGGATTTTGCGGGCATTGAGCTCATTGAAGATCTGCATGAGGACAAACGTGTTGAACACGATGGTGTAGTGCTCAGAGGGAGGAGCATGGAGGGGAGCGTTCCTGCCACAATCGATGTCAAACAGCTTCTCACCTGAGGGATGGGAAAAGGTTACTGAGAAGGTAGAACTCCAATTATCTTAGAGCAATACCAGCCTTATTTAAAGACCCACAATGTAACTTTTCCACCTTAAAAATCAGCGTTTCTAACTCATTTTGATGGCACACCATCATTCATTATGCACATTTTCAAGCCGTCGCTGTCCCAAGGCTCAGAAACTGCAGTATGTAACTTGTATTTGGGACAGGGCCGTGACATTGCAGCCGACTGTTGGTTGCGCACTGCGTCAAGTACTAGCACACGGATATGAACCAGATATGAACACAGCAAGTGTTTTTAACGCGCACCATGGCAGATTTGGCAAAGAAACGCAAGGAAACATTACTGGAGGAAGAGAAGAAGGGACAGAGCAACAGTCAAAGATTGTCTTTTCCTGGCTGGAGTGAGCTCACAGTATAGGTAGGATGCAAAATGGATGCTAGTTTAACCATTGATAGGAGAAAACTGTTCCGTTGGGGGTCTGATAAGTACAGTTGTGCTTGAAAGTTTACGTACCCTCCCATTAAAGAAAACGCTAAATTCACAATAGTAATTATAATAACACAAAAATGAAAAAAGTAATAATAAATACACATTTACTAAATTATAATTTAGGAAAATAAAATATTGATTTTTAATTTTTGTTCAAGAAATTATTTTAAAAAACCAAACAAACAAAACTGTCCTAGACAAATTACAGTACCTTGCTCATGAACAGTGGGGAAGTCAGATTGAACATTACAGAAAACACATGATAACAGTAATTGTCTCAAAGTATTGCTCAGCAACATTTTAGTTCAAGAGCCCCATAATTCTTGTTACTTGTTTTTTTTTTTTTTTCCTTTGTTTGTTTGTTTCTAATATTTTTGTTGAACCACACTACAAAATCAATGTCATGATTTTTATCAGTTTTTTTTGTGTGTGTGTTTGTTTTATCTATTATTGCTTTTGACAATTTGAACTTATTTCACTGGCAGCTGATTTTTGTCCGTCTTTAATGCAAGGGTATGCAAACTTTCAAGCACAACTGTATAGTCTGCAACTGCGTAAAGATTGAGTTTTGGCCTTCAAAGCCGTGGTGCTTTCACTGACCAGCGAAGAGCAGGGTGAATATTATGGTCAGCTGGTAGATGGCGTGTCCCAGAATGTTCTTCATCATGGTGCGGGAGATGAGCGGCTTCTTGCGTCCGTATGGGTTTCTAAGCAGCAGTGACTCTGTTGGTGGTTCAGTAGCAAGAGCCAGTGAAGCGAAAGTGTCCATGATGAGGTTGACCCATAACATCTGCACAGCTTTCAGAGGAGAGTCCTGGAAGCAAACACAAAGCAGCAGTTTCAGTCAGGAACACTGTTTTAATGTGATTCATAGAGATTATTGAGACTGGGTTCATTTACGTAAATAATCAGTAACACATACAGTATAGCAGGAAAACACTGGGTTTGAAAACAGTTTCTAAACAAAACAACAAAAAATTTAGAGACTGAGGAATCTCCAGAAAGTTTAGACTGTCACCTTTAATATTTCTTTTTTTTAACACATGCCAAACAACAATAGGCCTCATTCACCAATACTGTATCTTCATTTCAGTCTTCTTAAAATTGTTCCGAAGTTGTACCTAAGATGTTTTTTTGTTTTTTTTTTTATGAAAAATTACCCATAAAATGTCATGACTGAAGAGCTGTGTGCAGAGACTGACACAGGTAAGACAGAGATCAGGAAGAATAAACATAATGAAAAAAATATTAATGAAAGTAACCGATATTAATAAAGATGTGCACTGAAACTGGTTTGTCCTAATTTTTTAAGTGATTCCTTGGTTATCAAAAAAAAAAAAAAAAAAAATAAAAAAAATAAAAATATTATCTATTATATACATATATGATTATTATGTTTTTTTATTTTTTTAAAATACTTTACTTTCTTTTTTCATCTTTTTTGTGTTGTGGCCGAGGGGAAAGGGGGGAGGGGGGTGGAATTTTTTATTTTTTTATTTTGTTTTTTTTTTTTTTTAAAAAAATTATTTTTTTACTTTTTATTTTTTTCCCGGTTTTTTTTTTTTAATTTTTTTTTCTTTTTTTTTTCAAAATGACCTGGCTGCCCCCCCACTGACTACAAAGGGGTCACCTCATTATTTAATAAGGGTCGGAAAAAATATCACTTCACTGAAATATTGCAATACTTTCATATGCCAATTTATATGTATCTTTAAAAATGCGGTATCAATCTATTCTACTAATGAAATTTCATGAGATATTGTTTTGTTACGAAATACCACAAGATTTCGTAACAGAACGATGAAATCTCGTGGTATTTTGTGAAATCCAATGAGATTTTGTAACAAAACGATAGTTTCTCGCAAAATTTCATTAGTAAAATAGGTATCATATTGTGATATGATATTTGGTCCATATCGCCCAGCCAGAGTAGACGGTCAAGTAAATTTTCATCTATCTTTACAAGCCAACCAACAGTGTGTAGGGTAAATTACCACCTGCTGTCTCCAAACACATGCAGCTTTCAAGGTGTGGCATGCTGATGAAGCGAGTGATGAATCTGATTAAATAAACCCGGTGAGTCTGAAAGTTGGTTTAATGTTATTAATCAGGAGGTCAGGGCATAAGCTCCACGTCGTCATTAAAACTAATAATTGTAATAAATAAAATGAAAAGTAGTAACTTAATTATCAAAGACCACATTCAGCAGATGGATCTGAGAGTCACAAGTGATTTGGACATTTATAGTGATATTTTTGTGGTTGAAGGAACAGATCTTGGTAGCTGTTTCTGTAGCAAACATCACAACGCAACAAAGATGTTGCTCTCATGAACACAAAACCATCTCCATAATTAGCTAACTGTTCTGTTGAAGCATTATGTATGCTTGGGGAAAACAATATCTCTCCTATACACCATCATACTGCCTTCTACTCCTGTTTTGAACTACTGCATTCGTATCTCATTGGAAATAACAGTTTCTCACTCTCATCAACACCCAAATAGAATTTCCTTCCTTTGTTGTCTTACTTCCCAACTTTACCACAGCATTACAATAATTGTTGTAGGAAGTGTTGAAAGGGACACTTGTGACTGGACAGGGACACCTCAGGGACCAGTTGTTTTTTGCTTTGCTTTTTTTTTTTCAATGGCTACACTCCTGGATCCGCCCATACACCAAAGATGTTTGGCTCCTCATGAGAATACACCAAACTATCCTCAGCAGATGTTTTCTTAACCATTTATAAAATCTGACGTGGCCATAGCACATCCATCTGACATTTAAATTGAATTAAAAGAAAATATCTACTTACCCACAGATTTAATGCTTATTTGGCAGTAATAATTAAATAAAGCTTCAGACTGCAACCACACAACAATCAGATTATGCTGTTTACTCGATGCTGCTTTAAAAGGACAATGTTCGAAGGATGTCTCGTTTCTTTAAATGCTTTTCACACCTCTTCTCTTGTGCCTGTCCTTCCTTCTCTGTTTGATTCTCTAGAGGGAAATACTGAGATGCAAACAGAGGAGTCCAGTGGAAGACTCAAGGATGGGTTGTGGCTCTCCACAGTGTGCCAAACTCAAATGGATAATGGTTGACAAGTCAGAGACTAAAACAGCCATTGCAGCGAACTTTGATCTCTCAACTTCTACAGTATGCAGAAAAACTGAGAAGATTCAGGGAGTCCAAATAAGTGGAACTAATTAAAAACAGAATATCCACACAGGCTGTACCTTAAATAAACAAGAAATGTTACTATATTTACCAAAGTCTACTAACTTTAATAAATGCATTCTGGAAATGAACAGGCAATAGAAAGGCCGCACTCTGGACATGGCCATGTCCTCTGTCTGAAAGACACATTCTGTGGTCAAATGAATCCAATATTAGCTGATTTTAGGAAAAAAAAATATGGAGATTGGGTTTGTGCAAAAGATCCTTTTCAGGCCCTTCAAGCTATTTCTGAATCTGTGGTTTCTGGAGCAGTACTATTAGTGTCTGAAGCTTAGAGGATTTGCATACATGTGAAGGTGCCATTGATGCAGGAGAGTATATTTGAATTTTGAAGAGACATGTTACCATCAAGGTGAGATCTTCCCCCTGGAGGCTGATGATTGTTTTATCAGGTACTGTTGGCAATAATAAGATCTGGTAGTGCACAGGGTGCAACACTGGGACAACATAGACCAGGGATTTTAAACTTTGGTCCTCGGGGGTCACTGTACTGCAGGATTTAGATGTTTCCCGCTCCAACACACCAGATTTGAATAAAGTGGTTCCAACAGCTTGTTGTCAGCTTCGGTACAGGGACCCATTCATTTAAAACAGGTGTGTTGCAGCAGGAAAACTTCCCCTGAGGACCAGAGTTTGAGAGGTCTGCTATATGAAACCATGTACAGATCTGGGCATGAAAAAGTTCCCCTTTCAGCCGACTGCCAGCCACTTACCAGCGACTTGTCTGCTAATTCAATCGCACAGAGAAACACCTGTGTGCCCAGGGGAAACGATTTCAGAGCATAAATGAATGTCCAGAACAAGGATGTTTCTACACGCCAAGTTTGGACACCATAAGTGATGGTGTATTTGCGGGACAAGCCGTTCAGCCAGTGATAGTGCAGTAATGGTGCACTATTAGTGCACCACTTCTGGCAGAAAAAGGAGGAACTTTTTTCATGCCCAGATCTGTAACCAGCAAGAATGGAGTTTTCTTTTAACTGCAAGAATTAGTACCTTTAGTTCTGAAATGGCTAAAACGTTTTATTAAAATCCCACCTTTGCTCACTATGTTGCTGTTTAATGGTTTTTCTTTATTGGATTTACAATGGTGTGCAAAAGTTTACATGCACCCTCATTAAAACAGAAAAAAAATCAGCTGTCAGTGAAATGAGTTGAAATTGACAAAAGTAATAATAAATCCAAATTTTATGAAAATCATGACATTGATTTTGAATTGTGGTTCAACATAAATATCACAAACAAAATAAATAAATAAATAAAAATAAATAAAAACTAAAACCAGCAAACAAGGCTGATGGGGCTCCTGAACTAAAACTTTAGTTTTAGTTATTTTAATTAGTCTATACCTATTCTTATCTGTTATTAAATTTTGTTTTATTTATCTATTTATTTGTTTATAAATTCATTTAATTCTTATCATACTTATTTATTTATTTAGATTTATTTTTATCCAAGTATGAATTTCTTTTTACATTTTTAAACATGTTAGTTTTTACTGTTTTACATTGATTTGATCTTCTTTCTGTGACCCTTTTATCAGTCCAGTGTTGTCCTCTTGGGGGTCCTCTCCCTTGGAGCCACCTCTGCTTTGACGGTGCGCTTGTTGTCATGGTGGCTGTCCTTCTTTGGGTGTTTGGGGCCCAGCGCGCAGCCTTACGGTGGTGGTATGGGGCCTGTTCGCCCGGACCTGGAGGGTTCCCATAGTGGTGGCCTGGATGGCAGTGGGTGGGGGTGGCTCTTGGGGTAGATGGACCCCTTGGATATCATTTCATCACCTGGTCCCAAGCCATGTTTCTTTCTTTTAACTGTTATTCTTCTCTGACAGGTTGGTTTTTAAAAGGGCTAAAAGGGTCAAGGGTGTGTATGCATGAGTCTGTTTTGTTTTTATCCATACTATTTTGATGTAAATTGTTTTATTATGTGAAAACAGCACTTTGTATTGTTTTTATGCATGATTTTGATATAGCAACACTTTGAAGCAATCACTGCAATCAAGTGTTTTCTATAACGTCCAATCAGATGTTTGCACCTGTTGACAGGTATTTTTGCCCACTGTTCATGAGCAAGGTGCTGTAATTTGTCTGGGACAGTTTTTTTTTTAATCCTTTTTTTTTTTTTAATCTATGTTTTATCTTACTAAATTATAATTTAGTCATTCATTCATTTTCTATACCACTTATCCAGCTCAGGGTTGGGGGGGTTGCTGGAGCCTATCCCAGCTATTATCATGCAGGCAAGAGGCGGGGTACACCCTGGACAGGTTCCCAGTCTGTCGCAGGGCCAACACAGAGAGACAGACAACTATTCACACTCACAGTCATTCTTAGGGCCAATTTAGAGTGACCAATTAACCTAACATGCATGTCTTTGGACGGTGGGAGGAAGCCAGAGTACCTGAACCCAGAACCCACGCATACATAGGGAGAACATGCAAACTCCACACAGGAAGGCTGCAGTTGGAATTGTTCAAACCCCCTTCCCTAGCTGGTATTTGAACTACTGACCTTTTACTGTGAGGCTGCGGTGCAAACCACCACGCCACCGTGCAGCCCTAAATTATGATTCAGTAAACTTTTATTCATGTTTACTTTTTTCATTTTTGTGTTATCGGAATTACGATTGCGAATTTAGCCTTTTCTTTAATGGGGTTTATGTAAACCTTCGTACTCTGCTGTATACGGTTAAGTCATTTCAGAATCATCAGTGAAACTGGTGATGACACATTTTTGCATGAAAACCGAATTTAGCTGTAGGGACAGATCTACGAGGGGGGGGATGAGCAATTCTCTATAGCCTTGCAAATTTTATGTCCTTACATTATACTTTAAAAAAAACTTAACACTCAAAACAAATATAATGTTAGGCTCCTCATATAATCTTAGTTATTTCCTTGCATTGGCCTGCCTCCTGCACTGCAGCTGCAAGCACTGATGTTTCAGAGACAAATGTAGAAGACAGGGTGAAACAACTGAGCCACCCAACGTCCTCCAGGTGAAGTCAGCTTTAACACACAAAATTAAAGTCAAATAAAATTAGTAATAGTAATGTCTGCTCAAGGCAAGGGACAGTTAGGGTCCATTAGTTGCTTCCCAATAGTGACTCATTTGCCTGTGACAATTCCAGTCTCTTTGGGGGAAAAATGAGTTATGGGTAGGAAAACATAAAGGTGAGAAATGAAAGAGAAACCAGGAGGGTCAAAGTTAAAGTGGGCCACAGAGAGCAGCATGTGTAAGCTTTACTAATGTAACCAATTATTTTAGCATTAACTATGTTAACACAAAATGTATTAGATAATTCTATTCTACAGTCTAATCATCTCACTGTCTTTTTGTCTTTATTTTCTATTTTTTTTTAGATATATCAAAATGCAAAGATCATCATCTGAGCAACCAAGTTGTTCTCAGAATTGCAAAAGCTCAGATTTGGATGTTTGTCAGACATTTTGTTGCACAGCACAATATCTGTCATCTTCAGCTCTCCTCAATGAGATGTCTGATATCCATCCTGTACTTAAAGGTCATAGCCACAACTTTTTCATCAACACAATAAATTTTTCAAAAATAGTACATCCACAGAATGTCTAGGTGTGGAATAAAAGTACAAATTTGACAAAAAAAAAAAGAAAAAGAAAAAAAATATATATATATTTATATTTATATATCATATTGTTTATATACCTTATCATATAAATAATTGTATCAATTTTGATTGGTCCAAATTATAAATTTCTCTAATTCAAGCGGTCAAAAGACAAAGCAGGATGAGGGTGAAGGTAGCAAAGAGGCTCAAACGCCCCACAGAGGTTGCCACTGTCCTCCTGGACATGTAAGTAAAACATTTGCTAATGCTAATTAATGTTTAGTTGCGCTGTGATGTTGCTGAGGCCTATACAATAAGTGAGTTTGAGTGCAACATCTACTGGTGGGGAGGAATCGAGCTATTTAGCCTGGTACACCAGCCTGACCAACGTCACGTATGAGATACACGGCAGGTCAGTGTGAGTTCCCTCAGTTGGAGACTGATTTCCAATGCGAGGCGAGAGGCGGGACTAACAGGAGCAAAGTGAACCGGAGAGAACCAATCAGAGAAACACGGAAGTGACGCAAACGTCTTTCTGTAAGAGGAAAGCCCTCAGAGCAGCAAGTTGTTAAGACATCAGATAGGGTATCGTTAGACCGTCGCTGCTCTGCGGCGGCCATTTGAAGTGTTTATGATTAGCAAACTGAGTCACCCAAAAAAACATGTCGTAAAGTCCTGCCTCCCGTGCTGTGATTGGTGCAGTCAAATCACTTTCTAAAGGAGGGAAGCCAGACTGACTTGCTGTGTATCTTACACATGGCGTTTGGTCAGGCTGGTGTAGCTATTACCCTTGTGTTCTTTTTATTTACAGTGTATGCATTTTGAGGTATATTTTTTAAATTTAAGCCTATTGGCTTAATTGGTTTTGTCTTCTTAGAAGTGATAATATAGTAAATAGCTTTAAAGTTTTTGAGGATCTTTCATTGACTGTATTTACATGAAGGGGATTTTCATATACTACACCGAGCATGTCTAACACCACCCTGCTTAGAACTCTTGCCAATACTTTGCCACCCCATGTAAAGTTTTTTCTAGATCTACCTCAAACAATCACCAATAACTGATGCAGAAAGAGAATATTTTCTAACAGGTCTTACCTGGGTGATGCAGGCTCCAGTAAAGGCCACGGTAACAGCAACCACGTTGACAGTGAGCTGGAACTGCAAAAACTTTGAGATGCTGTCATAGACATTTCTGCCCCACATAACAGCCTTTACAATGCTGGTGAAGTTGTCGTCTGTCAGGATGATGTCAGATGCCTCTTTCGCTACATCCGTTCCTGCGATGCCCTGTAGATCACAACGTATAGCTAAGCTTTCAAAAACATAAGAAAAATTATTCCTGCTTTATAGTGATGGAAAAAAAGCAAATGCGATGAAGCGCATTTGATGTCAGTCTTGGTGGTTACCATGGCAAAGCCAACATCTGCTTTCTTGAGGGCGGGACCATCATTTGTTCCATCTCCAGTTACTGCGACAACCTGCCTCCGCTCCAGTACTGTGCTGTCAATGATGCCTGAAAACATAATGGATAAACATGCAGATGATACAAAAAAACAGCTTGAAGCATTTTGAAAGATTTGAAATTGATTAGAAGGACAACCCCTTGAGATATGTTTATACAGGTACTACCTAAAAATTTAGAATATTGTGAAAAAGTTCATGTATTTCTATAGTTCAACTTAAAAGGTGCCATTTACATATTGTATAGACAAATAATATGCAAATCAATATATTTCAAGCTTTTATTTGTTTGAATGTTGCTGATTAGGACTTGCAGCTTAAGAGAACCTCAAATTCTAAAACTAAAAAAATTAGAATATTGCATGAAATCAATTTAAAAAGGACTTTAAACACAAAAAAGTCAGGCCTCCTAAAGTAAAATCTTGCATCTGTACTTAGTACTTGGTTGGGGCCCTTTTTGCATGAATGACTGCCTTAACCTGGTGTGGCATGGATGCAACCAGCATCTGGCATATCTCAGCTGTTACGGAAGACAAACATGCTTCAATCACAGCCTTGAGCTCTTCTTTATTGTTTGGTCTCTTCCCGTTCAGCTTTCTCTTGACAATGCCCCACATGTTTTCGATGAGGTTCAGGTCAGGTGAGTTTGCGGGCCAATCAAGCATGGTTGTTGAACCAGGATTTTGTACTTTTGGCAATGTGGGCAGGTGCCAAGTCCTGCTGGAAGTTGAAGTCTGCATCCCCATACAGCTGGTCCACTGAAGCAAGCATGAAGTGCTCCAAAATGTCCTGGTAGACGGCTGCGTTTATGCTGGACTTGATGAAGCTCACAGGTCCATTCCTTATGAAGACCTCCACACTTTTGAAAGGCCCTTTCCTGACCATCTTCTCCAGGCTGTGATCAGCCCTCCGGCTTGTGCACCGTTTTCTTTCACACTTCTTCCTTCCACTTAACTATCCATTAATGTGCTTTGAGACAGCACTCTGAGAACAACCAGCTTCTTTTGCTATCACTTTTTGTGTCTTTCCAACCTTGTGCAGGGAATCAATCATCAGCAGTCTTCCCCATGATTGTGAATTCTTCTAAAAAACCAAGACAGGGACTTTTTTAAAGGCTTGGGGCACTTATGGAGGTGTTTTTGATTACTTACCTGATTACAATGTGACACCCTGAGCCTACAATACTGGAGCTTTTTACAGTATTCTAATTTTTTTAGTTTTTGAATTTGAGGTTTTCTCAAGCTGCAAGTCCTAATCAGCAACATCAAAAACAAAAGCTTGCAATATATTGATTCACAAATTATTTGTCTAAACTCAGGCGAACCACTGTGGACCCCTGACCAAGGTCCTTAACCTCCACCAACTGCTCCCCGGGCGCTTTAAGTAGCAGCCCACTGCTCTCTGGTACTCACAGTACGGAGATGGGTAAAAAGCAGAGCCCTAATTTCCCAGTATATCAAAAAATAAACAATATGTAAATTGCACCTTTTAAGTTGAATTACAGAAATACATGAACTTTTTCAGGATATTCTAATTTTTGGGGTAGAACCTGTACAGCATATAGTATGATGCACAATGACACTGCTTTGTCAGTAAAGTGAGCCATGTCTGACCTTTGACTAAGGTGTGTTTGTCTGTTGGAGACGATCGAGCAAGAACTCTCAGCTTGGGCCAGATCTTATCGATGCGTTCCTGTTCAATCTGAGGACAAAGTGAGCAGAGAATGATATATTTTAGTTGCAACACATCACAGTGATGTAGTGGTTACCTCTGCAAGATATAATGAAAACTATATAGTGTAGGTTAATATCGCAATGAAGTTAAATTTTCTATACATTGTACAGCTCTAACATAGGTATCAGTAGAGAGTAGCACTTTATGTGCTTCAAATCCTTTCTGCCTCCATCTTTCTGACCTCTCCCTGCTCGTTATGGATCCGTTGGTTGAACTCTTTGCCCTCAATACACAGGAAGTCGTCTCCGGGATGCAAGATGCCGCATTTGGTGGCGATGGCCCGAGCAGTGTTGATGTTGTCTCCAGTCACCATGCGGACAGTGATTCCAGCCCGCTGGCACTTTCTAATGGCTTCTGGTACCTGATAGGAACAAATATAGGGAGGTATGCTGAGGTTTATGGAGTGTTCGGGTTTGATGAAAGAACTTAGCAGAAGGGCATACCTCAGGTCGCACAGGGTCCTCAATGCCAACCACCGCAATGCATGTGAGCCCGCTGAGAATTTCAGTCTCATTGTCCCACTCTGGCTCTCCATCAGAGGCAGGAAAGTCTTTGTAGGCGAGACAGATGGTCCTCAGCCCCTCCGACGCCATCTGCTCAACCACGGTCTTTACCAAGTCATCTCGATCCTTAGATTTGAAGACTTTGACCTCACCACTGGCCGTCATGATCTTACAACATCTGGAACCATAAAACAGAGTCATGTGACACTCAGTTGACTGAGCACAGATCTGTGTAGAACAGAAACAGTGAACCTACTTTTTGAGCAGAATCTCAGAGGCTCCTTTGCTGAACATTCGGTAGCTGCCATCATGGTTTTTCAGCACGGTGCTCATGGACTTCCTAACAGAGTTGAAGGTGTAGACTTTGAAGAGTTTCTCCTCTGGGATGTCATTCCGGATTGTCTGATAATCTCGGTGCAGGTCGAGGCTGAATCCCAGTAAGGCACATTCCGTCTTGTTTCCCACCTGGCGAGGCAGCCCACCATCCCTCTCTGGAGGCTGCAGGAAGGATATTTAAGTCGACTTTAATTTAATTCCTCCACAACAGTGTCAAACTTAGTTTAGTTTATGGGCCACATGCAGTGCAATTTGATCTCAAATGGGCCAGAGCAGTAAAATGACAGCAAAAATAACCTAAAATAATAAAAGCTCAACATTTTCCAATTTGTTTTAGTGGAAAGAACTACAAGTGCATTATCTAGATCTTTACATTGAATGAACTATTCTTTAAGTAAACAAAGCATGAACAACCTGAAATGTTTGGATAAAAGTAAATGCACTTTAAACAACATTTTGCCAGTTTATTTATAAACCAGATAACATGAATTACAACTTGCAGAACAAAACAGATCATAAATATAGAGCATAAAGAGCATATAGAGACTAAAGAGCATTTCACTTAATCATTAAAAAAACTTGTCAAGAGCTAAAAGTAAATACTTCTACATTTACACATCTGTGTACTGTAGTAATCTTGACCACCTGAAGTGACTCACCCCAAAATACAAAATGAAGTCAGATCTTAAAAAAAAAAAAAAAAAAAAAAAAAAAAAAAAAAAAAAAAACAAAACAAAACAAAACAAAACAAAACAAAACAAAACAGTACTCTGTCTTTTTCTATGAAAATTGAGGGGCGGTTCCAGCACTTTTGGCAATTAAACATGCCCTGGGTCAAACTGAACCACAAACATTATTGCTGTTTTTCAGAAATGAATATAACAGGATGGTTAAGTATGAAAGATACAGTATAAAAGCTATAACAAGTCACCCTCCTGCCTTGGAAATGTTTCCTAATGTAAACATAAAAAATGCAACCTCAAATGTACAAATTAAAACTTGTAGTTTCTTCTATTATCAATTTATTGCAATTAAAGTCTTCTATGTCATTTCACATTTACCAAATTCATCCAGCGAGTGAGATTAAATCCTCTGGTGGACTGGTGTTGGTTCCTTGGCCATATGTTTGAAACCTCTGCTGTAAAACATCATAATGAGTATGGTCCTTAAAGTAACACTATTTACTTACACTATAAGTACACTAACACCATAACTTTCTGACCTTAAAGATGTGTATCTGACTTGCTTTGATGGTAAACAGACATTATTAAGTACATCCTGGAGCCATTGTTGCCCTGCAGCAGGGACGTCTATAGGATTTAAAGACAGGGGGACTTAGCCCTAAGCAGGTGACTTACAAAACTGCTACTTTCAGCCAGTGGTGAAATCATGATGACAATGAGTTAAAAAGCAACATTGAAGAGCAGTTATCGTAATGATAATTTAATATAAGGTTATTTTAGACACAAAGCTGTGTGGGACATGAGGGAAGTTACCATGATTTCATGCTCCAGCTGAGTTCCTCTGGATACAATCATACACGTTTGAATCGAACAGTTTCATGTATCATTTAACTTCCTATTAGATAACTCGCAGGTTCATCAGTCCATTTTCTAAACCTGCTTTATCTTCTTTGGGGTCACTCACATTCACTTTTAGTCACCTAGTAAATGCTTCTTTTGTTTTTACAGTGGGAGGCAGTAATTCATGCACATGGAGAACACAAAGTCCATGTACAAAGACCCCAGTCAAGATAAAACCAGGAACGTTTTTGGTGTAATGTAACGTACCACCAAGCAGCTTGTCACAGGCCACCATCTCTGCTCTGCAGACTGATTCAACCAGGACACAATTTTTCTCTGTAGTTTTGTTTTCATGTAGAACACAGTGGAGTAATCCAAGGAAGAATTCAAAGTTCAAAATGAAATCTGACAAAATGCAGAAAAAAATAAAACTTTACTTGCATTAAACTTATCTGAGCCTGTCTTCACCTTAATTATTGCTACAGGAAAGGATGACATGCTCTGTTCTGTGAACCAAAACTATCTTGTGTTCAACCAAGACATTTGGGTTGTTGTTTTTGACCCAACTTCTGAGTTAATAACCTAACATTGTAGTCAATATGACCCAACTTCTATGTAAAAAAATGTAACCCGAAAGTTGGGTAAAAAAAAAATAACTCCATTTTCTGGGTCAAAGTAACCCATAAATTAGTTGGTCCCTTTTTAACCCAGGTTAGTGTGAAGTCAGACCCACTAATGGCAGGAGATGCTTCTTCTACCTCTGGATCTATTTGTTCTCTTTCTCCATACATCTGCTTCACCTTCACCTTCTCAGTCTCTGGATCTCATTGCCCTCTCTAAAGGACAGGTTAACATTTTAGCTGTTTAAATACTTGAATAAGACTCCACATTTTTTAGGGTTAAGCTTCCTGATAAGTCCTCAAGACTCAAATCCTCATACTCAGCTGATGTCTCTGTCGTCTTTGTCCCTATCCTTTCTCAGTTTGTATACAGGTGACAGAAGTGACGGAGTGATTATTCTTAGACTTTTTTTTCTCCATTGTTTATAACATCTATAGAACAAACTCAGCTCTCTCTATTTTTAGAGTCAACCAAACAGCAGAACTCAACATTATGCTGGTCACATGGACACTTTTGTCACAATTAAAACATTCTCAAGTCCACAAAGGGATTAGATCCGTATTTTTCCACGCCAAAAGTCTGGAACACTTGTCAGCTGGAAGAGGCCGTCTGCACAACTGGAGAGTCCGGAGCACTTGACGCAAAGGGGGCAGCGGGGAAGAGCATAGAGAAACAGAGTGAAAAAGGGGTGGTGTTAGATCTCTGGCACCGGTTGTTTGTCTCTCGCCAACGCCAGAGCGCCTTGCTGACGATTCTCCCGAAGTAGACATCTCTCATTCACGCCGACTAATGAGACAAATTCCTCTGAACTTCATGCTGACTCTCTCTCGGTCAGCATGCTCGACGCATGTACAGATCTGGGCATGGAAAAGTTCCCCTTTCAGCCGACTGCCAGCCACTTACCAGCCACTTACCAGTGACTTGTCTGCTAATTCAATCGCACAGAGAAACGCCTGTGTGCCCAGGGGAAACGATTTCAGAGCATAAATGAATGCCCGGAACAAGGACGTACAGCCCAAAAACAACCCATATATCCATTTCAATCACTGGCTCACAGTTATGCAGTCAGAGTTAAAGGTAGGAATGAAGTGTTGATAAACGGACCAGATTTCGCGGCTGGGACTTAAAAGGGGAAACTTCATTGCACTGTGTTCCAGACACGGAAGAACACAGCTCAAGTGATGATTAATAAAAAAAATTACTAATGCAAATAAGGAAATCAATAAATTCCTGATTTTGCAGTCAGTCAGTCATTTTCTGTACCGCTTATCCAGTTCAGGGTCACGGGGGTTGCTGGAGCCTATCCCAGCTATTATCAGGCGAGAGGCGGGGTACACCCTGGACAGGTTGCCAGTCTGTCGCAGGGCCAACATGGAGAGACAGACAACCGTTCACACTCACATTCATTCCTATGTGGAATGAATGTGAACACTCACATTCATTCCTATTTGTCTTCTTATGGACTTTTACATTTCTCAGCAGGTGTAACAGCTGTTTTTTCTGTTTTGGTTGTAGAGTTGTTGTGTCTCTATGTTCCTGTTCTTCTCTTTTCTCACACTCCCCTTTTCCTTGTTTCACCTAATTGTCCAAATCCAAGATAAAGATCAGTAATCAAGAATCAATGGGAGCCTTGTATCCCCCAATAAGCTCCCCTTGACAAAACAATTTTGTTTGGCTTAACAAGTCAAGACCATCTTACTGCTGTCATGATGCTGAACAATACAAGTAAAAAAAAAAAAAAAAAAAAAAAAAAACAAAGGAAAGGAAAGCAGAAGTATCTCAGACTTTTTGATTTTCTGCTGACATCTTAGCAGAGAGTTGACAGAACGGTAGCTGGTAATAAATGCTTGTAGCTGCTGTTTAAACTCTTAAAGATCCACAACGTAACTTTTCAACCTTAAAATCTGCATTTCTGACTCTTTTGATGGGACACCAACATTAATTTTGCACATTTCTTGAGCCATCACTGCCCAGAGGCGTCCCAAGGCTCAGAAACCACACTATGTAATTTTTCCCATCCAGGATGCGACTGCGGCATTGCATCCGACTATTGGTTGCACATCCTGTCATATGCTAGAAAACGGATATGAATCAGACATGAACACAGCGGGTGTTTTGAATGATCACCATGGCGGATTGGGCAAAGAAACACAAGGAAACATTACCGGAGGAAGAGAGGAAAAGAAAGATAGGAAGAGACAGAACAAGAGTCAAGATAAGAGTGTCTTTTACTGGCTGGACTGAGCTCACAGTACAGGTAGGATGCAAGGTGGATGCTAGTTTAGCATCGATAAGGAGCTCGTCACTGAGAAAACTGCTAAAAGTTCCGTTGTGGGTCTTTAAACTGCTGAACATGTTTGTCTGCTTTGTATTCTGGTCTGTGGGGTCAATCCAAGAGACAGTGATCAGATGAGTCCTAGGCTGCTGTGGCAGTGCTCCAAATCAACCTGCTAAATCCTTAACTCAAAGGGCTTCCTGAATGAAGGGCTATTTTTAAAGCTCACCATAATCTTGGTGGTGTAGGCGCAGTTGACCCCTATGCCTAGGATGAGCATGTCCAGGATCTTGGCAGGGATGAGGTCCGGCTCTGGCACCTTTCTGTAGTGTCGTCCAGCGATGTAGGCCTGCACCACCGTCATGCGGTTCATGGTCAGTGTGCCCGTCTTATCAGAGCAGATGGCTGTGGCGTTGCCCATTGTCTCACAGGCATCCAGGTGGCGAACCAGGTTGTTGTCCTTCATCATTTTCTGGAAAAATCAAAGCGGAGTGTTACCTGAGTTGCTGTTTGATCAAAGATTGTCTGTTCTATTGGACACCGAGATCCATGTTGTCCAGAGCTAGCATACAAAGCTATGCAAGAACAAACCTTGACTGAGTATGCTAATGAGATGGTGACAGCCAGAGGAAGACCCTCAGGCACAGCTACCACCAGCACGGTCACACCGATGATAAAGAACTTGACCATAAACTGAATGTAGATGGGCACACACTCTGGGGTCCAGGTTAGCCCCTGAATCCAGAAGGTATCGATCAGGAAGCGAGTGATGAGGATAATGACGGTGAGAGTCGACATGAACAGACCTGGAAATGGACAAAAATGTTATTTTATGTTAAAACAACCACAAAAGAGACTCTTGTCGTGATGCCAGAGGCTGTGAAAAGCAGGAAGCAGTGAAAAGGTGTTCCAGGCCTGCATTTGTAGATTTATTCTGGCTTGTAATGGACGAAGGACAAAACTGCTTGTAATAACTGCAGGGCTGAGGTGTGTAGGTGTTTCATATGTGGCTAGAAAATGATTCATTCAAACCTGTACAATCACATCTTTATACAGAGCCCAGTGCAGTGCACATAGATATGCTGAAAAGCATCACCTCTTTGGAAAACTTAAAAAATCAAGTGTGTTAGCTCATATGGGAAAGATGTCTTAGTTATGCCAATATGAAGAAAAGGCTGATCATTTAATGTAATGTCTGCAATTTGAGCTTGAACAGTAACCTCTTCAAGTAACAAAAACCAACAAAAACCCTTCCAAATACCCAGATGTTTAAGTTTGACTGGGTTAGACACAAGGGATAATGTGTTTATTTTCCACCACCGCTTTGTGTTTGTTTTGATATTTACAATTGCAGCATACACTATCATTGTCTATCAGTTTATAACACTACAGGGTAGCAGACTCAGAATAATGGTGCGATAATAATTCACACTTTTTTATATTTAGAGTGATGCATGAATGTGGTCTACTAAACTTGCATTTGGAAATTTTTAACCATAAAGTGATGCAATGGGTCTCAAAAAATGTGTGTCGAGTACATAATGTTAAAGGGTTTATCAGAGCAAAACATTCAATTTTTCCACTACAACATACAGTAGCTTGAAACCATAGCTGTCCTTTCCACAACCTCTGACATCATTAAACCTCAAAGATTCAAGAGGTCTCTGTGGCGCAAAGAACTAGGCATAAGCACCGTATGACAGAGGCAGCAGCACGCAACAGACATTGATAAAAAACTTTAATTTTCGTGATGAAAATAGTACAAAATTAAATTTGTATATGCATTTTAATTTTTATTTAAATGATTCAATGATATAGTTTTGATTTTTTTTTTTTTTTTTTACATTTTAAGTGCAAGCAGCACTAAGGGCCTAGTTTCCTTCTGCTTTGGGCTGGCTCTGCACAGAGGTTCACAGTCGTACATGGCCTTCACTCAACATGAAATTCCCACTCACACTTTGATAATCAGCTCTCAGATTCTCCTTTCATACCTGCTTTGCCAATTTGCACAGCCAGCTTGGTCAGCTTCCCCTGGAGGACAGATTTCTCCTTCTTTGGTAGGTTTTTTTTTCTTCTTCTCCGCATCTTCGTCCTCATTGAGTGGCTGCATTTCCACATTGGCTCCATCTTTGTTTTTCCCTGAACAGGACAAAGAAAGCCAGTTAAATATTAAGGCGTTTGGATACAAATCATGATCAACATGATCAACAAACTTGTTTCACATTTTTCATCTTGGTTTCCCTGACATCCTAAATCAAATAATATATTATAGTGCTATTAAAGTGCTGCAATATAATCATTAACGCAGAGAACTGAGTTTGTATCAAAGGCTAATTGAAACTAGAGCATTTCTCTCAGTCTGTAGTAGATATATTTATTTTTAAAACAAGGATAAGACCTTAACTAGGTTACCGTAAGCATACTGTTGACAAGCACAATCCATATCCAGGATAATGTTAACCTGTCCTCAGAAATGGACCTTTTCAGGGTTAAAAATCAATTCATTATGTATAAATTGAGTGTAATGACGACTGATGAACATTAATACTGGCTGAGAAATTAATAGCACTTGAAGCAATGGAGAGCAGGGCCACTGCACTGTGTCAACAGGTGGGTGGTCTAATCCCAGAGAGCATTTATTGAGCTGTATTGACTCACAACAGATCTCCAAGCCAACAATACAGCTGCCCAACCACGATGAACCATCCACACCCGTCCCACTATAGCATCACACAAAGCATGAACAGCAGAAATAAATGTTTTTGCTTTGTGACAAAGAGTGGGGGTATCTGCAGGTGTGTGTGTGCAAGTGTGCTGATCCCATCTCTGTAATGAGGTTATTAGTGGACAGGCAGGCAGCAGCAGCAGGCAGGAGAAGAAAGCAGCTGCCAAGCTTAAGGCTGATAATCTGCTTGGTCCTAATCATTATCAACAGAGTCAGGAGCACCTGCTGCTGCTCAGACCACAGGTACACACTATGTGGGACTCGCCATGTGGGGCCAACAAGGAACCAAGAGAACCTGCAAGTAAGCTCGCAGCAAAAACATGAACAAAAGTGATTGTTTACCAACTGCACCATGAGAACATGATGCTTGGAGTGACGTGTGTGATCACCCACCAGCCAGCTCATACTGGCTCATGAGGCCCTTGATAGCAACATCAAAAATGATTGGCAAGCTGTAGACAGATACACAACTTTGTAATGCTGAATAAAGGTCATCCTCTAAATTCAGCATGCATCAGTAAAAACTCAGAAATATACATTATTGGAGAAAATTGACTCTTTATGTGTACTGATGCTGCACCATACCATCCAATTAGTAAGTCTGCCCTGGAGGTTTTGGGTGTTACTTGCTGCAACACACCAGAATCAGATTAATAGGTCAACATGCTTATGCAGAACTTGACAACAAGGAGAGCCATTTTATTTGAATCAGGTGTGTTGGAGCAAGGAGACATAGAAACCCTGCAGGACTGGCCTTGATGACAGAAGCCGGACACTCCTGCAACTCTTCTAAATATGTTACTGTATGTTCAGTAACGGTTAAACAAAATAATTGCTGAACTATTTAAAGAATTTCTCGCATGAGCTTTTAAAGTAGTAGCAGCAAATCTCTTTCCATGTTCACTTTTAAATTATTTAGGTTGTCTGAAGTGCTTTTTTAAAAATATAGCCAGCCAGGCATGTTGCTGCTAACCTCTACAAAATCAAGTAAACAATTTTCCAGTCTTCTTTCTTGTTTTTAGCTTTATTTGACTTTTCTATTATTATTATTATCTTAACTAGCATCATCCATTCTATACCCAGTTATTCCAGTCCAGGACTGGAGTACATCCTATCTAAAAGTTTCCTAATCCTGGTTTCATCGTTTAGTTAATTATTGCCTTGTTCTCTGCCCTGGTTTTGACTCTGTCAGGTTTACATGGTTTGTGTTTTTTTTTTTTTTTTGTTTGTTTGTTTGTTTGTTTTTGTTTGTTTCTTTGGCATGGTTTGGAGGTGTCCTGCCTATTTAGTATTTTGAATTATTTGGAATGAGATTGCATTTGCCACATAGCCTAACTCCTGCCCATGAACCTGCATTCGGGTCCTCTCAACAGTGGATCATGACAATGGACACACACACAAACATCCTTGTACTTTGTGAGGACATTCATTGACATAATGCACTCCCTAGCCCCTTACCCTAACCCTAACCACCACAACTGATTGCCTAAACCTAAGGGCGCATTCACAAAGCTTTTTTGATTCGAATCAGAGTCTGTTTGCTCGGAAAGTCCGCTTCGTTTGGGGGAGTTGTGAATGGGCAAACAGACTCTGATCTGGAACAAACAACCGGGCTCGGTCCGCCTACAAACGCAGGTCTTGGTCCGTTTCAAGTGAACCAAAGGCAGGAAGTGGACTACAAATGGCATTGGCATTGTAGGTACAGTAAAACGTTGGGCATCGTGGGTAAATGCTACGAAAACAAATACATCTGTGGGACAGCAGTACTTATAAAGATGGCTCGTGGCCAGACGTGGAGTTACGAGGAAGTATAAGCTTTAGTCGATATTTGGTCTGATGTCAGCACATCCCAGCTCCTTGTATAAAAATAATGTTTTTTGGAGGAAACAGAAGTTGTGAGAACCTTCTTGTTAGTTGTACGTCTTGTCCTCACCTATAGTAAATCTGAATGCAGCGCCACCTGAGTTTGGGAACATTATTCCAAAGGTTTGGCCTGTTTGGCTAGGGTGCAACGTGAACGCAATCTGGGTCCAGAAGACCACCTCCGCCCCCAGCCGAACCGAGTCCCCAAACGGACCGAGACTCACGAACAATGCTTTCTGAATGCGCCCTAATTCTTGCCCTAACCCTAACCCTATTGTAACCTAAACTCTAAAACCAAATCTTGACCTTCAAAAATGGGATTTTCTTTGGCCTTTTTAGTGAGTACTGGCCAAAATCTCCTCACTTTCCAAAAACGTCCTCACTTTGTTGGTTAAAAGCGCAAAATGGTCCTCACAATGTAGCAAGTACAAGAACACACACACTTACTCACACTACTAGTCAATAGTTTGAAAATACTTTCCAATTGATAAAGTGTCTTCCAACTTTGGACTGGTACTGTATATGTCAAAACAGTTTATTTAAAAGGCGTTCATGATTTCCAATACAACTCAAGCGTTTATTTTCAGGGGGGAAACTCCGGACTCTACCTTTAAATGATGTCAGATTGAGGGGAACCTCTGTTATTTTGCGTCAGATCAGTGAAGGCAATGCTGTTTTTTTATAGTAACATAAAAATGGAAAAAAAAGAATTCTTCCAATATCCACACAAACCAGCTCAGTCTTGCAGAGATCCAACGTGGACCAATGATGATGTTTTACAAAGGTTGCAGACAGAGGAAGACCTTTAGCTTGCGCCCCCTGACACCCATCACAAGTTTGTACTGTATTACTCAGTTTATTCAATTACTTAACAAGCCTCACTGTAACTTGGCAGCAATGATCAAAGAAGGCAGATAAGTCTCAACTGATGACCTACAGCTCAGTACCATGAGAGGGAAACCAGAAAGCACTCCAGGCTCAACATTCAAAGGAATCAGCCAGTCTCAGAGAACTGCTCAGAAGACAAACTGTTTAAAATAAAATTCGTCACATCCACTCACTCTGGTGACGTACAACAGCAACATCCGGCTTACCTTTCTTCCCTTTGTCTTCTTTTTTACCTGTAAAGAAGGAAAACAGCAATCAGACAATCAAACTGAACAAGCCACTCAGTTCAACCATTTTTCTGATGATCCAAATTTTCATGTCACACTACTGTTAGTCATGGGCGTTTGTTGTATGTCCTGGCATTTGTATTTGCAGTACATTGATGGCAATTTGTCCCTTTAAAAAAGCTAGTAATAAAAAGCAGAGTGGTTATATAAGGTCTTGCCACCAGGCCTTACCACAAAAACAGCTTTCTGTAAAAAGCTTTTTACAAACGTCATTTTTTCCTGCAGCCTATTTTCTAAAATGAAAACATTTCTTCTGTCTGACAGTCAGGGTCAGCGACAAAGACAGACATACCAGAGCTGGACCTGAACTTACTCTTTTTGTCCTTTTTGTCCTTGTTTTTCTTTTCCTCTTTTTTCTTCTCCTTTTTCTCCTCTCCATCACCTTCGCCTTCTTCGCTGGCACCAAGCAGCGTGAAAATGATCCCGGTCTGAGAGTTCACACCGACAGCTGTGACGACCATCTTGCCAGAGCCCTCCATCACATGCGTACCTGGGGAGGAGGAGGAGAGAAGTGTTCCCACTTTACCGCCAAAACATGATGCATCTTGTACCCATGAGGTGGTGTCTTCTTTGAGAAGGACAAAGTGGTTTGGGCCAAAAATCTAACGTGATAATGGGTCAGTTATTACCCAGAGGTCAATGCGCTCTGGGAAATGCTGCAGACAGAAAGTTACTTTTCTGGAGCAAGAACCCTAAAATGATTAGACTACACTGATGCCTCTAAAACTATTTTTATTAAAAATAATTAAATTTACAAACCATGTCATTTTGGGGGAGAAATTTAATGGGTTTAAAGCTTGATAAAGAGGCTTAATTATCAACCTGTAGGTGTAAAAAACCTAAGGGATGATTTAACTGAGCTGTGGAAAATCAGCTGCAGAAACTGGCTGAAAGTGCAGATAATGGCAGCACAGGTCACACTGAACTCAGCTCTAATTTTGGGAAATGGAGCAGAGTGATGCACCTGACAGCAACATGGGGTCCTTGTCAAGAGTCTTCTTGACATGATCCGACTCTCCAGTCAGGGAGCTTTCGTCAATCTTCAGATCGTTGCCCTGAATCAGGACTCCGTCAGCAGGAAGGAGGTCACCTGGAACAGCAACGCAGAGGTAAAAACTGCACACCCTCCTCAGGTCATTATCTGACATGATTATGACATCTGCCTGCTATGACTAAAGGATGTAAACAGAGCAGGATAAAAAAAATGATGATGCAAGAAATAGATTTTTTTCTTTCTCCATTAAAACTTATGTTTAAAATCTTACTTTGCTTTCTGTTTATTTCCACAGACGCAAATTACTGTTCACAGTAATAATATAGAACTATTCTGATGACACCTAAATGTCATATGAAACATCATCACCATTATCAAACCTGAGAACACACTCATCTCTGAATTTTGTTTATTCAAGTAAAAGCATGATTATGTTTTTCAGAGGAAATCTAAACTGCAGCCGATGTCTTTATTGTTTAATGATTTCAGCTGATTTCAGATTCATTAGATTAAAGAAGCCTTTTAGGAAGTTAGAATGCAGTGTGAATGTAGATAAAATATACAATACTGAACTTTAGGAAATTTTCTCAGTGAGGCATTTATGAAAGTGTTTTGTTATTTAAATATATCCAAATTAATCAGTTATATTATAATATCATTTTGAGAGGTGGGGACTTCTTAAATCTCTTTATTTGGAGCTTTATGCTGTAAAAAATGAATTAATGGAGAACCAGCAATAAACTAATTTGAAAATAAAGAATAATACTAAAGCATAACCTTTTATCCATGAAGCCTCTTTTGACAAAGCAAATTTGTTCAGCATAAATTTCTTTCAGAAATAAAGATGCTGAGTTAAAAAGGAGAATAAACGGCCAGCTTGCTAAATGCTAAAGAGCTAAATGCTAATGCTAAGCAGTCATGTGAAAATTAGATTTTAAAAACCCATAATTTTTCATGTTATAGTTATCAGTACATGACAGAAATCATCTGGTCTAAATAAAAGCTGGAATGAACTTTAATAAGCTTTTAACACACTTTTCATGAATTCGTAGTTCTTGTCAAATAAATAATGACAGTTTAATAGAGTCACGTGTTGTTTAGCTCAAGGCATTTTATCTGACAGGCATCCTGACACATTACACCTTTTTCCAGCATGACTGTACTATAGATCGTAGATTTTTCTCAGAGATGTAAAGCACTGAAAAGATAAATGAGGCCCTGGAGTGATAAACAGCTGAAATCATATCAAGTACACCAAGGAGATATTTCAGTCTCTAAAGTAAATGAACTCCTCAGCAATCAATTAAACTTTTTTTAAAACTTAAAATAAATAAATTTATACAGTTGTCCTCAAAATTATTCATACCCTCCCATTGAAGACAGATATAAATAATTTGTCAGTGAAATAAGTTAAAATTGACAAAGGTATAGGTGTTTTGGCCCATTGTCCATAAGCAGGGGGCTCAATTTGGTCTGGGACAGCTAGGTTTGTTTATTTATTTAATCTTTATTGTTATCTTCAACTCCAGTTAAAAAGTCATTTTTTACACTATGTTATATATTTTCTAAATTTACATTATTAGTTTTTTTTAGTTTCTTTTTGAATTGCTATTGTGAATTTAGCCTTTTCTTCAATGAAAAGGTAGCTGACTATATATAGTCATCCTCAAAATTATTCATACCCTCCAGTTAAAGAAAAGGCTAAATTCACAATAGTGATTCAAATAACCAGTTGCTTAAGAAACTAACCATAAATAGACATTTGCAAAATTATAATTTAGTGAAATCAAATATTGCTTTTGAATTGTGGTTGAAAATAATAATAAAGAACAAACAAACAAACAACTCTATCCCAGACACACTAGAGCACTCTTCCCATGAACAGTGGACCAAAATACCTGTCAACAGATGCAGAGGTCTTTTTGAACATTAGACAAAACACCTGATTGCAGTGATTGTCTCAAAGTGTTCCTCAAGAAAGTTTTAGCTTCGGAGCCCCATCATGCTTGTTAACTTGTTCATTTTTTTGTGTGTTTGTTTTCAATATTTCTTTCAAACCATGATTCAAGATCAATGTCATCATTTTCATAGAATTTTTATTTATTATTACTTTTGACAATTTCTTCTTATTTCACTGACAGCTGATTTTTTTTTCCCTCTTAAATTGGAGAGTATGAATAATTTTGAGGACAACTGTATATATACAGTATACATGTAGTCATCCTCAAAATTATTCATACCCTTCCATTGAAGAAAAAGCTAAATTCACAGTAGTAATTTAAATTTAAAAAACTAAAGAAACTAATAATAAATAAAAACTTGCAAAATCTAGAGTAAAAAAAATATTGCTTTTGAATTGGAGTTGAAAATAATAACAAAACAACTGTAACTGTCCCAGAACAAACTGAGCGCCCTGCTCATGAACAATGGGCCAAAACACCCATTCCTTTGTCAACTTTTGTGTGTGCACGTGTGTGTGTGTGTGGCTTATTCAAAATAAGCAAAACACAAGCAAAGTATATCAATCAATTTCCACATTTTATATGTTTTATATATTTTGTATATTTCCAATTATATACTGGATTCAAATACTTTATGTCAGTAATAAATGTATTTATCCATGTGCATGCTGTGCACAAATGCTAAGCTGTACCACACACAGTTCAGTGTGGAGTTTTCTTACCATATTTGACTTGTGCAATGTCTCCAACCACCATCTCAGACACTTTAATCTGGGTAACCTGACCCCCTCGGACCACGGTGAACTTCTGCTCCTGCTCGATACGGCTCTGAAGACCCCGAAACTGCTTCTCTTTGCTCCAATCGTTAAAGGCCGTCACCAGCACCACACACACCACAGAGAGGAGGATGGCAGCGCCTTCGATCCAGCCCGTCTCCCCCTCACCCTCCTCCTCCACACCACCAGCTGCATTGCCACAGTCTAGACAAACACGACAAGCATGAACCGATGCACCTTAAGCTTTTATAGATTAAGTTCAATAGTGGCAACATTTTCATTTTATCCCAAAAAACTTTTCTCAGAGAAAAGACAAATGGAGACTGGTGTGCATGTTTTCCTCCCTGATTGTTAAAGTCAGATTTGCTTTGGATGTAAAACTAACTCAATGCATTTACTCCAGTGCTTACACTGGAGCCCTTTAAAGCAATCTTATTAACCATAAACCAAAACTATGACTTTGATCCGTTCTGTCCAGATTTGGGACCTGGTGATGAGGGTGGATGCCGATGTCTGAGCTGTTGAGGCAGGTAAGCTAATAATGGATAACTTTGCTGTTAGCTTTACATAAAATGATATTAGGCAACTACTCATGGGAAAAATGAAGAAACCTTAAAAAAAAAAATCTTTAACCTCTATCCTTCAAATGGTTGACCCACCTGACAGCACCACCATCTTATCAGTAAACTGGTTAGAAAGAGTCTCCAGTTTCATCCATAGGCTATGCAAGTTTAATAAGAGCCCACAGAGGTTATTTGAGATTTTTTTTTAGAATTTTTTAAAAAAACTACTCACTCTGTCTCTCAGCATCTGGCGGATGGTAGAAAGAAAGGCCTAATGAAATAATGGCTGCCACCTCTAGGATGATGAGTGTAACATCCTGTAGGGCTTCCCACACTAACTGCAAAAAGGTTTTTGGCTTTTTAGGAGGAATGATGTTTTGTCCAAACTCTTGTATCCTTCTGTTGATGTCTTCCGAATTTCCCTCTAGACCTGTGGATACACAAAGAAAGAAGACTCCAGTAAACTGAGATAATAGTATTTGTTGCTAAAACATAAAGCTCAGTTGACTTCAGAACAAGACAAACATTCAGCATGTAGCTAGAACTTTTTACTAGATTTTTATGCCCCTTCTGACCTTTAGACCCACTGGAATGAAAATCATGTTTTTCATATTGTTTACATATTCGTGTGACATTTTTCTTATGCTAGAGAACATATGTTGAGACAACTAAATTCAAAATTGCATTTTTGAGTATTTCTGCATTCAAATTATTATGAATCAGTGACAGGCCCTCAATGGCAGGCTCAGACACACTGGTTTTCATATGTCACAGAGCCACTGGGGAGGCCACGAACTGCCCTGCTCCACTCATTCGGACTCTGTTGTAGCAGGTTGCAGTGCTCAGAAGAAAGATTCTGACATCAGCTTTCATGATCCACTCTGCTGTGAGAGAGCAATAGTTAAAGTTTCTTGGAGGGTTGGGGCACTGAGCAGCGCTGACTCCGCCCACAACTCAGAGGCGAATTGCTAATGAGCTTTTGTTTTTTAGCTTAGGTTTTGTGATTTTGGCTAAAAGAAAAAGCCATAATCACAATTTGAAGACACCCGAGAATGTTTTTAAAATAGCTAAAAGGGGGATTTGAGTTGGTCTACGTCATCTGAAATGTGGATGTGTGCGCATACCTAGCATCTAATTAACCTTCTGCAGTATAGCTAGCTGGCTTATGTAGCCTTGCTACTAAAATATCTCAAATGATTTATATATCTTAGAAATTTTAGGATGAAGAGGATTTATAGGAGCCAAGTTCAAAAGAAGTATACGAGACGCTAAAAAGCTCGGCACATGAACTGTAAATGGTGGCGTTGGCTACAGGGTACTAATTTGTCAACTTCACATGGAGAGTTGAGGACCACCAACACCCACACCACTTACTGCTAATATGGCTGAACTGACAATCTTCCTTTTTAACCTTCATTTTTCCAGTCCCAACTTCATCTGGTGCCACATCAGCAGCAGGATGCCATCAATTTCGATCAGGATTTAGATACAATTCCCTCACTGCAGCAGACTTGTTTAAAGGGGGGGGGGGGGGGGTAACATGCAAACTGGACTTTTTTGAGCTTTTTATCGTGTTATCATGTCATTCCCTCCCCATAAAACATGCCCTGGGGGTTACTTTGACTCATTCATGCATATTTGAGAAATCCCTGAATCTCCTGTTGAAACCAGCATGGTTGCCAGAATGGCTGCTACCACAGAGCACCTCCCATACCACAAAGCTCCTCCCCCTCCCTTGCTGAGCCCCCCCCCCCCACCACCACCACCACCACCACCACCAGAGCATGAGAGTGTTGTGATGAGTGGAGTGGGCATGTCAGAAACAGCATGAGGCATCTTAAAGGGACAGCTGTGAATTTTTAAGGTGTCAGATACAGACATAGATGATGTCACATTTATTTAGGTTGTTTTTTATGTTTACTGTATTTTCAGAACTACTGAAGGTAGCACAGTTATTTGGTTGTGCCATAGAAGGAAATTCTGTGTCTAATAATGACATGAAACCCCCTCTTTTGTCAGTCATTAGTCATTTTCTATACCGCTTTTCCAGTTCAGGGTCGCGGGGGTTGCTGGAGCCTATCCCAGCTATAGGGGATGATCACGCTTACCGGAAGTTCCCGGATTTTGGGCACTTCCTCTTCCGGGCCATGTTAACGACAGCCGTTCCTGCTCTGTTATACTGTTTAAATCGGATAAACTCCAAACATACTCAAGTTTTCATTCTAGACTGAAGTGATACTAAGGAAGAAGTGGATCAAAGCGATCGATTCACCGCGGTGAAGGGCCGAACTTTATAATAAAACACACGTTTGTTTGTCGCCGGTGGGGCACAACACCGGCACTTCACAGCATGCTAGCATTAGCCAGCTAGCGTTTACTGACGTGCTTAACATTGTGCGTCTTAAAACACACAAACATCTGAAAATCGGGTCTGTACCCTCCCCGTTTCCAGTGGAACAACTGGGGACTGCCAAGAAAGGAGACGCTTTCAGATGCTTGTGTGTTTTCAGCCGCACAAAGTTAGGCACGTTATCGAGCTGGCTAATGCTAACCTGCTAACACGACTGCGCAGTCTGCCGGCCACAAACAAACGTGTGTCGTTTTATTATAAAGTTCGGTCCTTCACCGCGGCGAATCAGTCGTTTTGATCCACTTCTTCCTTAGCATCACTTCAGTCTGGAATGAAAACTTGGCATTGGCGTTTATCCGATTAACAAAGTTTAACAGAGTAGTAGCTGGCGGACTACTGTTGGCAGGTTAGCATTAGCCAGCTTGATGACGTGCCTAACTTTGTGCGGCTGAAAACACACAAGCATCTGAAAGCGTCTCCTTTCTTGGCAGTCCCCAGTTGTTCCACTGGAAACGGGGGGGGTACAGACCCGATTTTCAGATGTTTGTGTGTTTTAAGACGCACAATGTTAAGCACGTCAGTAAACGCTAGCTGGCTAATGCTGTGAAGTGCTGGTGTTGTGCCCCACCGGCGACAAACAAACGTGTGTTTTATTATAAAGTTCGGCCCTTCACTCTGGTGAATCGCTTTGATCCACTTCTTCCTTAGTATCACTTCAGTCTGGAATCCGTGAAAATTTCAGTAGGGTTGGCGTTTATTCACGTTATCTACGAAGTAAAGCAGGGACATTGAACTGGGCCGGAAGTGGGCCCTCTAAGTGTTTCAAACCGGAAGTTCCGAACACGGAAGCGTGATAATCCCCTATTATCAGGCGAGAGGCGGGGTACACCCTGGACAGGTCGCCAGTCTGTCACAGGGCCAACACAGAGAGACAGACAATGATTCACACCCACATTCATACCAAGGGCCAATTTAGAGTGACCAATGAACCTAACATGCATGTCTTCGGACGGTGGGAGGAAGCCGGAGTACCCAGAAAGAACCCACGCATACACGGGGAGAACATGCAAACTCCACACAGGAAGGCCACTGCAACCCCCTCTTTAATAAATGTAAATTTGCTGTTTGTGTTCAGTTTTTTTATTGAAGGTAACTTCATATCTGGTAAAAGCTGTATGGCAAGGTACGCATCGGTGGGCCCAGGCGGGATTTGATCCCCAGACTACCAGGTGAGAGTCATGCGCGCCTACCATTCAACAAAGGGACATCCCTGTGGCCAAGTAGCCAGGGCACATGATCAATTGTGACAGGACCCCACACTGTCACATCTCTCCCCTTCTTTCCACAAGCATGTCTTCATGCTCCGCACAGGGTGCCACCAATTATGAAGCCATGGACTATTTACCAGCGATGCACATGGACCTTGCCGACAACGCCAGGTATGCAACAGAGGGCCTGGGCGGGATTATCTAAAAAATACTCATACTTAACTAAATAGCTAATACATGTACCGTATCTTTCAATCACAGCTGTGGATTTATTACTGCTTCACACAGATCTTAAAATAGAACTATGTAGATTTCTGACTTTAAAAACATGTGATTCTGACTCATGTTGATGAAACTATGACATTTATCATGTACATTGTTGCCCAGCACTGCCTAGAGACTGAGAGACTGAGAAACCACACTTTATCATTTTTTTCTTCCAGGATGCTGCATCCCGTTACAGCATTGTTTTACTTTATAGTCACACGCAAGCAACTGGATATCAATGCACTGGCTGTTTTAAATACTCAACTAGGATGACAAGAGAATGCAAGAGGACACTGTCTGAGAACACAAAGAAAGTTGTGAAGTGTGGAGGTTGGAACGTATATGTTGTGCTACTTTAAATTACATAAACCTCTTAGTTGAGCCAAATGCTTCAGCAGCAAATACAATCAACATAATATCGGCTATACTAAAATGTCTTAGATAATGAAGTGACAGATATATGTCAAAACTATATTTACAAAACAACAGCAAATATGTTGTATTTGCAAGATGAAATGCATCATTACACTGCCACATTTTCTAATTTCTTAGAAAAACACACTCAAGGTTTTTGCAGAATACTCAGTTCTCTCATCTTTTTTATGATTCCCTACAGCTTTCCTTTTTTTAGGAAGGTCATCAGGATGAGTAATCAAAACTATTCAGCCAGAGTTAGGAAGAAAAATTGTTTCTGCAATAAAGCACACCAATTGATGTTTCTGCATTGTGACGAATCCTTCCACTTCTTCTCATGACCCTTTTGCATGTTTTTGGAATTTAACTATAAGGTTTGGGGATTTAACTATATAATATTGATTAGTCAATATGGTATTATACAGTATAAATTGAACAAATGATTAATGAGCTGTTTTAAGACTCCAGTGATGGGCAAGCAGAACATGGATAGGTTTTACACTCAGAAAGGACACAAAATGTTCTAAAAAAATATGAGGCAGGGTTTCCTTGGAAACAGAAAAACAAGCTAAATATATAAATTTGAAGTGTACACTCTCAATCAAAAGATACAGAATAGAAGAAAACCACCTTTTAACCAAAAATGGTTCATGAAATGTGTACTCACTGTCAGAATTACACTAGAAGGTACACATCAGCCAGATTAAGTTGTTTTTGGCCTATGGAGCTAAACTAAGTTGATGAGGGAACCTGATGAAAACTAACCTGCTCCACGAAGGATTTTTTCATCACTTATTAGAGAATCAAACTTATGAGATCTGTAGCTGTGCACAAATGAGAACTGCAGAATTTAAAGTACACGAAAAATGTTCGACGTCTTTAATGAAAAATCTCTGGGTGACAGCTGACAGAATGTCAGGGTGGCAGGTTATGGTTGTGTCACCTAAAAGATATTGTCAACTCGACCTCTTTGAAACAAAAAAAGTTGCGCCGTACAGATAATTATACCAAAGCAACAAAGAGGATTCTTTCTTTATTATCATTATTCAACAGTACTGAAGTGAGTGATGCAACCTGGTAGACTTTGTGAAAGGCAACTTTGCCATGCTCTACCTTAGCTTAAAAGCAAGTAGGAATGGCTCGTTGTCCAGAGAGGTAATGAGGTCAATGAGAGTACAATGCAGTTGAGGATTAACCTACGATGTTTTACAGGATTAAGTTACAATGTAGTTTAGGATTAGGCTTTGTGGGTTGTATCAAAATTAATTTCAACAAATGGCATTATTTCCAACCATCTGAGATCGATTTCTCCAAAATGTAAAACATGGTTTATAATGGCTGGTGCTTGTGTGCTGTATGTGTGGGGTGTTGTGTCAGGGAGCAAAGAGCAGACGGGTTTACTCCCAGCGGAGAGCAACAACATGTCAGGACACACTCGGATCCCTTGAGAAACACTCCAGCTGCTGCTCGGCAGTGGCTTACTCGGTCAGCCCGGACAGGTTTCTGACTCCCGCCTTTCTATTCGTCTGTTTCTGAAAAATGAAACTGTGCAGAGTGCTGTGCATTCAGGTGAGCGGGATTACGCAGAAAGTTATGCGTCTGTCCCCAGCTGTCACCACAGAGACACGCAGAGAAGTAAAGCAGCGTAATGGATTTTCCGGTGATTTCAAGCTGCTGCTGACATTTTACTTCTCTCTGCCAGCAGGAGTCCAAACACTGAAGGTGTTTACAGAGAGCATGCAAGATGGACAGACCGAATGAATTAATGATGAGGAGAAAATGTCAAAGGGCACACGAATGAGAGTCAGGCCGCTAAGACATACTGAAAACACGGAGGGTCAGGATGAGACTTTCAGAAAACATCGGTTAGATCCTAGTGCTTAAATTTTGTACTCAAAGTAGTATTCAAATTTCACTCACTGAGAACTCACTGGTCTGATGCCAGTACTCATTTTACCCAAATCTGAAACCTGTGGAGCAGCATGATCTCACGGAGTAAAATGTGGATCACTTATGATCTAATAGCCTATTACTCAAAGTCAAGGTGGATTAACCTGTTATAAAGCATCAAAGTCCATCTGATCACTTGACACGTAGTTTGAAATGTGGCTGGGTGTAGTAAAATCAAAATCGCCTGAAAATGAACCAAAGAATTGCCCATTGTTTTTCACAGTTAGATC
Organism: Atherinomorus stipes; assembly: GCA_023101725.1. Classification (NCBI taxonomy): domain Eukaryota; kingdom Metazoa; phylum Chordata; class Actinopteri; order Atheriniformes; family Atherinidae; genus Atherinomorus; species Atherinomorus stipes. The sequence goes on along the minus strand of JALJCO010001627.1, from coordinate 250,719 downwards.
ACAAACACCAAAACAGCCTCGAGAGCGAGTAGAAGTCACTTTGTCCTGCTCACGAGCCACTACAACTTGAATGTCTCCTCATACAAATGCAGTTGCAGACCAGAGCACGACATGCTTGTCTCATATTGTCCTGAAGCCGGCAGAGACCAGAGGAGGATCAACAGAGGTTGCAGGTTACGGTTGACTTTGACCACCACACGCGCTCAACAGTCCCTTAAGCCAGACTAAAGTACAGAATTAACCTAATATGTCCTCTGTTGGTTTAATGATGTCCTCGCCAAGGGGGAGAAGCCTGTGAGTCACCGGTCAAGTGGTCTACAACCATGTTCCATGTACGCAATTGTTTGCTAAAGTTTGGGTACCCAAGGACAAAGCCAGCTACTTTTTAAAGAGGGGGGTTCATGTTATTCTTAGCACATAAATCCCTTTTATGACACAATCAAATAAATGTGTTACCTTCAGTAGATTTGAAAACGCAGTATACATTAAAAAACAACCTAAAAGAAATGTGACATCACTCCATTTCTGTATCGGACGCCTTATAAATTCACGGCTGTCCCTTTAAGATGTCTCCTGCTGTTTCTGACACGCCCACTCCACTCATCACAACACTCATGCTCTGCTGGGGCAGAGCTTAGCAAGAAAGGGAGAGAAGCTTCATGGTATTGGAGGTGCTATGTAGTAGCAGCTGTTTTGGCAGCCATGTTGGTTTTCACAGGAGATATAGGGATATCTCAAATATGCATGAATGAGTCAAAGTAACCATGTTTTATGGGGAGGGAATGGTATGACAACATACTGTACTGTCAATGTCAAAACCTTTGACCAACAGGTTTTTAGTGGCAATGAGCAAGGTTCACAGACCTGCATCGACCTGGGTCAAACAACTCCGTAACGCAGGTTAAACTTTCCTTCAAACAGCTTGGCTCCGATCCGCGTGCAGTGGGAACACCAGACCCAGGTTGAGCTGTAAATGTACGCGTTGACATTGGGCAGGACAGACCTACTTCATGACACTGCACCTGTCACGTCTCATCTAACATACTATAGCAAGGTATGCAATGGAGGGCCCGGGCGGGATCCCACAGACTCCCGCGTGAGAGTCATGGGCGCTTTCACGTCAGCCAGAGGGATATCCCTGTGGCCAAGTGGCCCAGGTGCATCATCACTCTGAGGCATAGTGACAGGACCCCACACTGTCACAGTACCAAAACAGCTCGTCTTCGGAGAAGGTCCCACCTGCAGCTTGCAGGTCAAGGTGGAGTGGAATATTGGGCGGGGTCAAACGTCAGACCCACCCACATTATCATTTTGAGTCGTTTATTCTAACCCTTCCCCCTATTCCTAAGCCCTAACCAACCTATCTGGCCACACCGTCCAGCTACTGCAAGCCACAGGCGGGGGCACTTGCTGCTTTGGGCACAAATTCACGTCCTCTACGTTCCATCTGTGCAACATAATCACTCATCACCCGCTGACTTACCTCCATTTTGAGGACGGACAAAGGTGCAAAACAAGAAAGCACATTGACTACGGCCTGACTCGCTCTCTATCATTTCCTGATTTCTGTCACACGGATGACATCATTAACATGAACCCAGCACAATTGTGTCACCAGACATGCAGCAGTTCAGATCAGACCCGGCTTTTTTTGCCAATGTGAAAGGAGCCCAATGCCGATTGTAAAAATTGTCAATCTGGTTTGGATCCACTAATCTCAGTGAGAAAGCAGCTTTAGTGTGGGGAAAAACAACAGCTGCAATTCCAGTACAGTTTTTCGCAAAGTAAAAGTGATATCACAAAAATTTTGATAAAGTACAATTGCGATTTGCAGGTGTTTCTATTGAATAGTGCATAAGCCATCATTCTCATAAAACCTCACTCTGCAAGAATCCATTTTGAGGGAGATGGAGACTGAAAACTTCTGCGAAACTCTGCATTTCACTGTTGTTTGCAATCAAGAATGGCTGTTATGTTTTTCTCATCAATTGTACGTGTAAAATGATTTCCATCTCCTTTTCTTGAAATGAACTGGTCATGTGACGTGTAAATGAAAAAGTCTTTTCATTACACTTCTGCGATGTACTTTTATATCAACACGTCTGAAGAACCACTTCATATGCGGTGCATTACTTGTTTTTTGTTGTGATATTTAGGTTTTGCACACTTTTAGGTGTAATGGAAAACCTGCTAATGTTCTCATACACCACAGAACTCAAAGCTCATTATCCTAGTTAAATTGTTGATTGTATTCAGACTCTGTGCTGATGCAATCAGCAAATGACCTCATGGTTGGACTCATTACTGCAGCCACATTAAAGTGGATATGATGTATAGACACTCCTTCAAATACACTTTCTTTTTCTTGGTTCTTGCTTTGACTTGGACATTTTCCCTTAACATCGCTTAATGATAAACAGTGGGAATTGCAGATATAGTGTTTAGACTTCTCCTTGGCCTTATGTTGCACTGTATGCTTCAGTTTAACTTTTAGATTGTCGCTCTGTTGCTTAGAAGAATCCAAGGGTGAATACTGTTATTCCAACAAAGAAGAGTTATAAAATTTTATCAGCTCTGGGGTGTCTTTACATGCCTTACAAAAAAATAAAATCTGCAATACATGCAGTAATTAGTCAATTAAAGCTGACAGTAAAGTGTATAAGAATTAATGACATCTAGCAGTAAAAATGGACATTTGTGTGATTTCAAATGCCAAGGTCAGCTATTAATAGAATATGCATAATAGCATTTTGGCATCTTTCAGAATGCAAAACACCACAGTGAACACTGAACTATCCTTGAAAACACACTCCACATAATTCTACAAGCTATTGCATTCAAATGATCAATGTAAATTACATGTAATTTAAAGGAACAGTGTGTAAGAATTATTGACATCTAGTGGTAAACATGTGGATTCAAATACCAAACACAGTTGTGAATAGACGGTGGCTGTCATTGGTCAAAATTCTCTCAGACGTTTGCGTGTTTTCATCTCCAAGGGAATCCAGCAGCCCCAGGTGCAGCGATGACTGCACTACAGGTAACTACTTCAGCATGGTGTGCATGTGCACTGTCTTCTTTAATGTGCTATTCAGTGCATTACTTATCTCAAACGGTTTTTTAGCACCTATCAAAGAAAGCCCATTTTAAAGCTCAGATGATTCTCACTTCACACAGAGTTGTTTGTCCATTCAAAGACACCGTAGTAAAAATGGTTGTACAATTGTGGCAGCTGCCATGTATGTGGACCCACTGCAAGTAGATATAAATGACTCATTCTAAGAGAATAAAAACATAATGATTTCAGTGAAGTGATTCAATACAAAAACAAACAGTTTCTGATTATATATGAAACATTTCATTGACCTTTGATTTTGTCACACTCCGCAGCTTTAATCTATGTTTTATTTTCTGGAACTTACTGACTTTGACTGTCAGCCTGACCAGTTTTAGAACATTTGCAGTATTGCGATACTTAAAATTACTTTGTGAGGTCACAAACACAGAAGAGGGGCTTTTGAAGATATTTACCTTCAACAGGTGACGTCCTCAGTCTGACACACAGTCCATTAACATCTCCGTAACCCTCCTGGATCCTGGTGATTGCCTCTGCTCCTCTAAGTTCCATGAGCGAGCGCAACTCCTGCACAGTGCAGCTGAACTCCGTCTCATGGTTGGCCTCACCACGGCGTCCATGTTTGGACCCACGGAGAGAGTTTTTGGCCATGTCTCCTCAGACAGGGAGTCGATAGAGGCCTTCCAGAAACACGCAGACTCAGTGGCGGGCCTGAGGAGCAGATCTAGCCTGACCAGGACTCTGTGACTGTAAGAGAGACACATGGGGAAGTTTTTGAGGCTTCTTAAGAAAACGAGAAAACCTTTGAAGGAAATGATAATATAACTAAGCTAAAATGCTTAGTATTGATCTGTACGTTTACGTATCTATGAGAGGCCTTGCAGCTGAATTCACTGTTACCTACTTCACATTTTTCTGCCAATATCATTGGCATCATGGGTTGGTGAAATACATAGGAAATTAAACTGTTCTTTAAAGTATTCAACCCCTACATTTCACTGCCATATATGACATCAGCCTTCTTAGAACCATCCTTTCAAACAAAGGATGATTGTAGATCATCTTTTGTAATGAGATTGCATCATCATGACATGATTCCGTATGAAAATAAGATAATAAGATCACATAATCAGGATATGATTCAGCTTGAAGTAACATTCAATTAGGTCACAGACAATTTCATGACCAAATGGGAGACGGGTCTTGACATCAATTCAAAGTCTGCAATAAAAAAATCTGCATTCAATGCGGCTTTGTGATTTATTGATGAAGTGAACTAAATAAAAAAGCACAATGATGGACAAAGGTATGAGTCATATGTACATTTTCCATAACACATCGGAGCCATCCAAGCTTCCAGAAAGTGACCCCAACTCCAAGTAGTGGCAGTAAATATTAAAATAAAGACAGAAAAAAACAGGTTATCAAGGAAAAAGCTGCTTGAAGGGGAGGTAAACAGCATTTAAAGTTTGCACGTTTTGTTTGGATAAAATCACCAAATTCAAATGCTGTGCAGTTTTCTTTTAATATATACATTTCAATAGGTATTTTACTAAGCCAGGAAGATGTGAGCTCTTTTCCAGGAAGTCAAAAAAAGCAGCTCAGTAGAGACCTGACTAGCTGAGCTGTGAGTAAAGCTCCACTTTCCACTCAATGTACCAAAAAACTAATAAATAGTGTTCGAGGAACTGAGCCTGAATTTGTGGAGGTGTTGTCCAGAGTTTTATTTTCTGTGTGTGCTTTTATATCTGTTCCTCTCAGGTTGCGACCTCTGTGCCTTCAGCTGTAAGCTGTGTCAATCAGTCAGCCCAGGCTTAATCTGAGCGAGAGAGAGGCAGCTTGTTCAAGGCTGAAGGAGAGAGAAAAAAAGAGCTACGGAGAGTAGAGCGGGATGAACACAAGTCATGACTGTCAAATTAGTGAATAAAGCTTTGCTGTTCACTGTACACAGCTTTAATGCAGTGGAAACACACGCATATCAGTTCACATGAGACTCAGATGGAGTGTAAATATTCACATGGAGAAGGCTTCAACAAGGTCACTTGAAATTTTATAGAAGAGATTCTCCATTGATCTGCTTCTAATTAACCAATCACAACAGCACAAGAAACCACATGTTTTGACTAAGACACTTAGACAAGTCATTTTGGATAAAAAAAAAAGAAAAAAAAAGAATTATTTTATAGCTGAACTAGTAAAAAGAAAGGCTTTACTTACAGAAACTTCCCCCATCGCCTCCTGTTAGCAACAGCAGGTATTAGTGGCAGTCCGATTACTCTGAGCAGCGTCACAATCACAGCTCCAGAAACAGCCCATAACCCAGCCACAGCTCCTCAGCCGCCGCTCTGCACACTTGCTCCAAGGCAACAATTTACTCAGAAAAACTAACTGCTGGTTTCAGAAATTCACGTTGACCTTCAGCAAGCTGACAGGAGGCACAAGCAGCGCTCCATCAGAGGAAAAAAAAAAAAACAGAGCTGGCTAAATGATTATCTGAGGAAAGCCTCCCTTAATCTAATTAGACAATCTGTGGCTTCAGTGAGCGCCAGAAAGACTGCTGCTGCTCCTGCAGCTCCTCCTGCTGAGAGGGACGCATCAGGTCCACACACACCGGGTCTGAACACACACACACAGCATCTACACTTGCTGCAGCTCCTCCTTCTGAGAGGTGCACAAACACAGAGCCAGGATTCACTCACAACATCTGAACCTGTTGATGTTGCAGCTTGTTTCCTATCAGATTTGGGTGGAGTCTACTGCTGCTGAGGCGCCTGCAGAACCAAACTGACTTGAGAAAAGGATGTGTAAGGAAAGATGGGTGGTCAGAGCACTCCAAAAAACAGGCAGCATCCAACAAATACTCTAAATTCAGAGGAAACTGTAAGCAACTGAAGGTCCCAGGTATTCTGTTTGCTCTGCTCTGTCAGCATTAGTGACTCTACTTTACAGTTGTTTTCATTTTTACACACACACACACACATAACTCACATCCCTCTGCACCCCATCCAGCCTGAGTAGCAGTGATGTAAACTGACGTCAGGTGGCACACACACACACGTGACCCATACAAACACACAAAGGTGAATTACAGCACTTAGAGATCTAGGAGGATTAACTGAACTCACACACGCACCCACACACATACACATGCAGACAGTACTCTTTCATGTTTGCTTTATAGTATTTTTGGATGCCAAATGTGGGGTGACCATTCATCCCAAATTTTTAAGATTACAAATACAGATTTAAATTAAGTACTCCACCAACAACTCTCCTAAGAAGTGTTCACCCTCACAGATTATCTGAAGTGATTCATGTCTGTGGCTTAACTGTCTTGATAAATTCACTCTGCATGAATTGGTTTTTAGTTGGAGCTGCACATGCTGATATCGAATTACCCAATCAGGGTTTAGTGTGTGTATGTGTGCTGCCACCCTGTGATTGCTTTCAGTCAATACACTGCAGGACAGAGGGAGTCTGGTGAAAAATCTGTGGTTGTTACGCTGTTGCTGCTGGAGATATTGCAAATAGAGGGTAGTCAGGCTAATCTGATCAGAAGTCTGAGGATGCTTGATTTGCTTTGGCACTTTTTTCATACGCCTTACAAAGTTTAGTCTGAATTCCTCTCTCTGATTTAAAACTGAAGTAAACCAAATACATTCTTTCACAAGACACTAAATGTCTAACTTTATATGGATTTTATTAATCAACTTTAAAACTGAATTAAACAAAATACATTTCACAGGACACTAAAATTCTACCTTTATATGGACTTTATTTATATAGCAATATGTTTAGTAAGTTATTCAAATTATTTAATGGTGTATTTAAAAGATTGCCAAAAATAAAATAAGAAAAAATAGAAAAACATAGAAAAAAAGACGAAGTAATAAATAGATTTTAAAATCTGATAAAAGTAAAAATAAATAAATAAATAAAAAAAAAAAACAACAACAGCAAAACAAAACAAAACGATAAAAGTGTTTTTTAAAGGGACCATGCAGACGGCAACAGCGTCCTCATACAGTTGCGATCCGCCGGAAACCCCAAGAAGAAGAAGAAGAAGAAGAAGCAACAACGTCCTCAGTGTTGTGATCACGTGGCGCGTACAGCTGATCGTGACGTCACCTACCATCATGGCGGACTGGAACAGAGGTACTGTTTTTTTGGACACGTATTCACTTGTAAATATTCAGCAATTTTTTGTCTCTAGCATCACAAAATGGATCTTTCATCCATATGATGACGGAGTGCGAAAATAACAGCAGATAGATCACATTAGCGCATGCGTTGTCTAATTTCTTTCGGTCATTAAGATTTATGGGCTAGCCATTAGCGAAGCCTCCCGGCTAACTAGCTCGAGAGTTGACTTCTTACTTGCTTTTCTAACTTCTTAAAGGTCGGAACTCGAGATAATTAAAATTTGTTTTTTTTGTACACAAGTATATATAGTTAAATTGAACATGGGTAGCTTAAATTAACAGTTTATAACAGATAGTTAAGATGATATTCCTCTGTGAGTGTCAACGTTACTGAAGTCCCTGAAAGTAAAGCATTAACAGTGTCAAAACTGTTTTGGCACGGTTTTCCAATCTAAAATGTAGGAGATTCGGAAATACTTGGGACATGACAATCACCCTTACCAAGACTCTGATCAAACTTATGTTTACATTTATTGAATGCACTTTTATAAATGTGTTATTAACTGAGGCTAAATAACACTGTACATCCTGGTAATGTGAGAGCCTGTAACATGACATATCACGTACTCATACTATTGGTGTTTTTATATAAGTGTATGAATATATTCTAAAGAGGAGATAGTTTCACAACAAACTGCTCATTCTCATATTTATTTATATCGATCACAACTGATGCATAAAATAATCAAGTGTTGCTTTGAATGCTGTCTCTGTGACGGATTTTAGGAACCAATTATCTGCTTTACTTTCATCAAAGATGGCCCAGTATTTTCTCTGTATTAAAGAATATCATGAAGGAAGCACAGAAGCTTAATAATATAGAAACTGAACCAGCACCTATCACATTCGCAATGTAGATGTGTCATTTTAGTCACTTAGTAAACTTCAAAGACTAAAGAAAACAATCTGACCACATCCAGGGTTATGGTTGAATTAAAGGGTTAAACAGACAAAATAAATAGATAAATAAGTCTTTAGTCTTTTCCTGTGTCTCTAGAAAATCCCATGAGAAAATGGCAACAGTATACTGCACATTGTCAGTATCATTACAAAAGAATTGCTGTCAACTGAATACATTTTACTTGTTATTAATTCTATAAATGCATATTTTATATATTTGTGAAATTGATTAATAAAGCCCAACACTTATCATTTGTCACAACTATGTATTGTAATCAGTGAAATCACGGAGCTAAATTATTCGACAACTACCTGTTTGCTGAAACATCATCATCAGCCCTGTCATATTTAATCCTCTGTATTTACATGTTTTCAGGTCATGGCTCTGTTGACGACATGCTGGATGCTGAAAACAAACGGATCGCTGAGAACCTGGCTACCAAAGTCTCCAGACTGAAATCTGTGAGTAGCAACCAGCAAGTTTCTACCAGCTTGATTATTGATACAGTGGTTTCTAGTAGTGTTGTTACAGTACTCGGTACTTTGGTACCAGCATTACTGTTGTACTGCCGGTACCTGTATTTTCATGGTACCAGAGGTACCGAGTGTGGTGTTCATCCGCCAAACAGTTCAGTGAAGACGTCTCCTTATAGCGTACCGGGGGCTGCTGCTGCGCCTCATCTCATTGGTGAAAAAGAGCAACAAGGAGCCATAAAAGCCATAAATGTTTTCTCCACGATAATTCAGTGGGCCCCCCATTCCTAATCCAAGCCGCCCACATGCGGCTGCACTCCGGCCGCTTAGTGCCCCGCTCCAACCTCCACACGCATCTTCCCACACACTGTCAGACACCCCCGCATCTGTGCATGCTGAGAACACGTGAGTTGTGGAGTTTGAAACAAAACTGCGGCGGAACTGGAATTCAGCGCCCTTGAATTGGAAATAAGACTTTGAAGATAATACATTATACTTTATAAATAGTATTCTTGGAGTGTGATCCATCATCATCATGCCCATGAATCAGTAGACAGTCTAAAACTGCTTCACTCCAAGTGGATGTGCTCATACGTGTGTGCTGTTATCTTTTATCCTATAATTTCCCGTTGTGTTTTTTGAAACTTTATTCACTATATAAAAATGTTTCGATCTGTGGCTGCTGGCATTTTCAGGGCTGATGGAAAGCACTGAGCACAATGTTTGTTTTCTTTCAAATACATGAAGGCTTAATGCCATAACAGACCTATTTTGTAATTGTATTGGTATATTTAAGTTGTTTTTTTTCATGATTGATGAAACTGTATTCATTATAGTTACAAAAGCCCGTCTGTTGTGAAAATGCCACTGCCACTTTTTTTTTTTTTTACCTTGTAAAGAGGTAAATAATTTAATAAAGGTGGATATATTGCAGATTATTTTTTGTTTTGTTTTGTTTTTTTTTGGGTGGGGGTGGTGGTGGTGGTGGTGGGGGGGGGGGGGGGGGTGGATGGGACCCTGGTATCGAATAACATGGAAATTTACTGGTATCGGTATCGACTTCTGAATTTCTGGTATCGTGACAACACCAGTTCCTGGATTAGTTAAATACTCAGTGAGCCAAAATGTATGAATAAAATTATCCTAAGTCACCTTCCTTTTGATGAACACAACCACGCGGTAATAAATATATGTTACACCATCCAAGACAAAAATAAAACACCACGTTTACATGTCATCAAAATTCGGGTTAAGGTCAATATTCCGGTTTCTGAAAGATCAGGAATAACCCGTTTACATGCATGAGCAGACAGGGTTACTCCTGTATACATGATTACCGAAATCAATTGGAATATCCCGACCCAAACCGCGACTCACGGAAAACGTCATGATGGTGGATAATGAACCATCCGGAGCCACTGCGGTAAAGCCAGCCAAGTTTCAGAGTTACAGCCGAAAATAACGCCGATTGGCTGGACCGCTGATCCGCGAGAGGCGGCGGGCTTGACTGCAGTCCGGAGTGCTGGTACTGACCCACCAGCATTACTTGACGGATCATAGAAGGAGAGCAACGTGTCCTGAAAATGCAGCTCGGAGCACATCCACGCTTCCTGTTTCCAGCAGAGTCCGCCGGACAGATGAAGGTCTCAGCCAGGACTGGTGGGAACGGTTGTAATGATGAAGTTAACAGACTCCGGCTGGAGTCAGTGAACTTTCCTCTATCACATCTTCACCAAACTTTTCCAGATGAGTGATGGAGCCCCGCGAAGTAACTGTTTGCACACCAGCTCCTCTCGGGATGCGTGTTGCCATGGTGATGTATAAACTAGCAAGCTGTGCAGAGCACTGTCTGATCGCTAGTACAAAATACTCCTTGTAATTTAATCAAAACGCCAAAAATGCTTGCAGAAAGAGCATGCGCAGAACACAATTAAATATTCCTTTCAATGAAGATATTCCAATAAGCGTTTACATGACCAAATATTCCGGTTAGAAAAGGAGTAACCCAGGGGTAATATTCGGGTTTTTAAAAACCCGAAAATGAGCATATTCGGGTTTTTGCCAGTGTTTACATGGCCATGCGCAACCGGGTTATTGCTAATATTCCGGTTATGAAAGAGTTATGAAAGAGTTATTGGCTGCATGTAAACGCAGTGACAACAGTGTTCAATTACAGAAATTAATGACTGTTTATCTATATTAACTCAGTTAACTGTCGATAATTATTACAGCTTTAGTCGAACCACTAATAATAGTAAAAGATAAAATTGCCAAAAATGACAATAAGATTGTAATCAGACAGATATGTTCGTCTGTGCTAGCGTGCAGTGTCGACAGTGGGTTGACATGCTAACGCTAACAGTCGAGCTATCTTCACTTTAACTTTATATGACACATAAATCAAAATAACTGTGTACATATACAACGGCAGACTCATTAAAACATCGTGAATAGAAACATATATGGGCGTCAGTTTATGGATCTCACCTGTAATGACAGGAAAAAACTGTTTCAGCAGTCTGTATTCTGCAACCGTCTATCCGTTATGCCTAACTGGCATAACATTGTCTCTGTGTTACCATGACAACAATGTTCAATTACAGAAATTAATGACTATTTATCTATATTAACTCAGTTAACTGTCGATAATTATTACAGCTTTAGTCGAACCACTAATAATAGTAAAAGATAAAATTGGCAAAAATGACAATAAGATTGTAATCAGACAGATAAATGTTCGTCTGTGCTAGCGTGCAGTGTCGACAGTGGGTTGACATGCTAACGCTAACAGTCGAGGCTATCTTCACTTTAACTTTATATAACACATAAATCAAAATAACTGTGTACATATACAATGGCAGACTCATTAAAACATCGTGAATAGAAACATATATGGGCGTCAGTTTATGGATCTCACCTGTAATGACAGGAAAAAGTGTTTCAGCGGTCTGTATTCTGCAACCGTCTATCCGTTTTGCCTAACCAACTGGCGTCTCTGTACCCTTCTTAAAGGTACAGTATGTAAGAATTACTGCCATCTAGTGGCAAAGATGGGTATTAGAAAGAAAACATGTTTTTATTCAAATGACTTCATGTTCCAAGCACTGTTGTGAATGTATGGTGGCCATTAGTGGCCAAAATTCTCCAAGACATAAAGATATTTCATCTGTGAGTGGATCCAGTGGTCTCAGGTGTAGCTATGGCTGAGTAACTATTTTTAATATCTTTTAAGGCATTACTGATCCCAAACAGTCTCTAACTCCCATTAATCAAAGCTGGTACAGCAGTTTGAAAGTTCAGAGTTCTTACTTCACATACATTGTTTTGTCCATTCAGGGACGCCATAGTAAAAATAGCAGCACAAATATGGCAGCCTCCATGTATGTGCACCCCCAGCAAGTAGATATAAATGACTCATTCTAAGAAAATAAACATATAACAGCTGTTCTAGTGAAGCAATTACACATCAATAGAAACAAAGTTTTGAATTATATATTACAATTTTCTGCCATTGACCTTTGATTCTTCTACACACTGTACCTTTAAGTTACAGCGTGGTTACCATGACAACAGTGGTTGCGCACTGCCCCCTACTGGCGTAAAGTAGTACCATTCCCTTAAATCAGGTGAGTCCATCTCAGCATCATGAAGCCAAAACAACAATAAAAGATAAATCAAAAGAGATGGGGTGGAGTTATATAATCAATTGAAAAAAATAATAAAATTCAGCAATGGAAATCATGTGCCACATATATCACCAAAAATTGCTGCCTATTGTCTTTGAAATACTAGTAGCTGGTCGAAATGACCTTTGTGCTGTCATGTTCTCATTAACTTAAATCTGATCATTGACTTTTGGTTGTTGGAAAAGACTAGGTCTTTGTTGATGTAGTCCTGAAATGATGGAACCAGCTGGTCCTGCATGTTCAGCTTTCTATCATACAAGTCTTATTTATGAAAAATATTTCTATTGCTTTGCTTGGCTTTTAACCTCATATGGGAGTCCACTATTTATTTTTGATGACTTAATTCCTTGTCTTTATTTATTTGAATTGTTTTAAAGTGCTTGTCTTTTATGTGATATTTGTGCAGCCTGGATTAAAATCTTACTTTCATTCTTCTGTCTGCAGTTCGACACTGAAATTATGTACATTTTAATTTGATTTCACAAATATTTCCTTCCCTAAAATGAAAAAAAGTTGTTGAAGATGTGGTAATTTTAACTTGATTGTCTGTGTGTGACAGTTGGCTTATGAGATTGACAGAGAGGCTGAAGATCAGAACGACTACCTTGACAATATGGTGAGCCCATCCTTTTATTTAACAGATATGTAAAATACATTTTTACTTCTCTGTGGCAATCAACAATTTTCTGTTTTTTTATGCATTTTTAAAACACCATATCCAGTTTTTAGCCTACATTTACAGCCTTGCAGCAGATGCAGTTGTTTTTAAAGATTCAGCTGTTTTACCTTTATAGAGGCGGTCTCCCTGTGACTATGAATTCACTGCTATTAATTTAAAAAGTAAATTTTAAAAAGTTAAGCAATCAAAATGTAAGAAATAACCAGAGTTGGTGTGAATGGTTCTTTTTGTTTTTATTTCATTATAAAACAGATGATTGACATAAAAAAAAACCTTTTTCTCACCCTTTAAGGATTCAAACTTCATGAGTGCCACAGGCCTGCTGACAGGCAGCGTGAAGCGTTTTTCCACCATGGTCCGATCTGGCAGAGACAATCGCCGCCTCCTCTGCTACGTTTCTGTGGGACTGGTCCTAGTCTTCTTTTTGCTCTACTACTTGGTTTCCAGGATCCAAAGCTGACTTTGGGAAACCAGGAAGCCATCTGAATGTGGAGCTGAACCTGTAGAGACTTATGAATTAAAAAAAAAAAAAAGTAATATTGTGTTCTCATGCAGAGGAAAAAACCAAAGAGAGGAAACAAACTTGAATAAGACATAAAATCTAAAGCTGAGTTGATGTTCAGTAGGAGGCATGAGCTAGCTCACTGGGGGACACTGCAGTGGGCGTTGTCAGATAAAAAACTCTGGAGTCTCAGAGATTAACATCTTCTGCAGGGAACTGGTTTTGTTCTGTCCTGCAACAGCAATGAAGCTCAGAACTGGGCTAAAGAGGGCAAAGCCTAAAGGCAGATTAATTAGTAGTGGTATCCATCAGTTTGGTGTTATGCATTGAACCCATCTCTAAAAAATAACATCCCAAAATGTGTTTCATCATACAATACCTGTATGTCAGCTCCAGGCTCTACTGTAAAGGATTTTTGAGTTTTATATGTAAATTTGACAAAATGTACATGATTTTGAAAAGAAAAAAAGTGAATAGGTGACACAAAAAAAACAACAGAGGTTGTTTTTTGTTTTTTTTTTATTCTTTCTTCAAAGAAAGAATAGTTGTGAGGTCAAAGATTAACTTTAAACACGTTTCCCGAAAGCCCCAGCATGTTAACCTCAGTCAAAACAAAGACCCAAATATTTGTTTGAAAATGTTTTTGTACAAATGTCTAATTTTAGGGTGCTTTAACTTGTCTTATTATTATTCAGTCAGTGAAGAGTTGGAGATTATAGAGAGTGATGAAAAGTTTCAGTCCCTGACGTGTTGACCAGTTGTCTAAACAGATAGTCAACAACATGACCAACATTAAATTTAATTTTTAATGCATGTAGATAGTTTAACTGTAAAGTTGTTAGTTGTAATTACTTTTCAGAATTGTACATTAAAATTATATCTGATATACTGACCAAAGCTTGCTTCTTTTGCATTTAATTATGTTTTTATGTGCATATATTTATTTTCATACCAACTATTTTGACTAACAAATGTGTACTTAGAAATCAATAAACCACCAGATTTTAATATGTCTATTTGCTGTTTGTCTGTGTTTGAGGCCATACGTTTATATGTACATTTAAAAGAGAAGAAACCCTAGCCTTTAAACCCCCCCCCCCCCCCCCCCCCCTCTTCCTCCTCCTTTTTCTTTTGACTGATGTGTCACTTCGGGTGAATTCGTGCATTTTCGGTTTTCTCCGGTGTATCACTCCGCGGACTTCGTGTAAAAACATGCAATGAGCGGCCTCCTTTTCTCCGGGCTAGCTTGTCTTACTCGCTCGCCTTTCCCATATCCTATTCCTCTTGTCGTGTCAAACTTTTTTATTTTAACTTTTGTTTTCGACGTGTTTGCTATTTGGGACATTTCCTCGGAACGTGTAAGGTTCGGGTAAGCTCGGACCCCGCGCTTTCCCGCGACTGCTCGGACACATTCGGCTCTTGTCGTTTAGCAGAGGAATGGACGAGGCAGACTCGGCCACGAAGGCACTCGAGCTGGATGAACCGCCCATCGGCGGGCCTTCGGTGGAGGGAGTGGGCTCGGATACGGAGTCGGAGGCCGAAGTCACCACGATGTCTGTGATGGCGGAACCGGGTAACATCGACATAGGAGCCGAGTCCCTGCCGAACCCAGACGAGGCCGAGGCTGCATTTGCAGGTAAGCAGCAGAGTAGGCCAGTGCTGTTCCGGAGGGCGCTAAAACGGAGTGTGATGACTGTCTTGGGTTCGCCAGCACCAGTCTCCGACGAATGCCTCACTTGTTGTAATTGAAAGTTAACTATAAGCTTTTTTCACATTAATTTGCAACACACAAAGCCTTCAATTAACAGCCATTGTTGCGTTGTTGTGGACTGTATCGCCAAACTCCGTTTAAATATTGTATAATTTTAAGATATCAGTGTCGTCTAACACGCGTGCATAAGGGTCCACACTTTTGTCCAGACTTTTTTTACTAAGTTAGCCTATGTTCATAAATTCGGCTGTGATCAACATGAAGAGCTACCCAACATCATTTAACACAACAGCTTTTCTATGCGACCACACTGTAGTTAAGTGGTAAACTGAGTTTAGTCAATTAAATAATTGGAGTGGATGGGGGGGGGAGGATTTCAGTTTAAAAACAAAACAGCAGAATCACGTTAGTGTGAAGACACCAAGAAAACACATGCAAGTTTTTACTTTGCACTGTCTGGAAATCCTAATAAAGATAGAGGAATAATGCAGACTTGTGAAATTATTTGTCTAACCCAGGAATAGGCAAGTTTGGTCCAAGAGAGCTGCAGAATCAATATTAATGGATCCAACAGCTTACTAAATTCTGCTCAGTGACTTCCTCCTCACTTGAATCAGGTGTGTTGAAGCAGGGATACTTTTTTTTTTTTTTTAAATTGCAGGATTGTGGCTCCGAACTTGCATATCCTTGGCCAAGCTATTCTTTCCATCCTGCCCTAAGAGGTCTGAACTAAAGTATTTTCAGTGCAAGAAATTTTATCAGGGCAGGAGTCAAAAAGGGTCAAATTCATGAAAATTCATGTTAGAATGCTGATAAAACTGCTAAAACGTTGCTAGACTGTTTTAGTGTCAGTTAAAATGTTAAACTAGGACTGCTCTTGTCTAAAACAGTTGTTATTGCATGTGCTTATCAGTCAGAATAGGCAACCCAATGGGGTGTCCATGGTCCATTAATGTGCATGGGCTGCTGTATGGTCCTACAGAGGAATAACCACAGAACAAATGGTTAAAAACCTGGATGCTCATAGTGATAGAATAGAGCCTTGTTTAAACACACAGTTCATTATGTACCACCACCTTAACACTGTAGACCACATACACTCCTTCACAGCAACAGTAATCCCAGATTATCCTCTTTTAGTAAGGTAATGAGCCTGGCCATTCTGCAAAAACTGCTCAGGAATGACTTAGGCAACATGAATGACTTATAGCTAATGTGTATACATGGCTAACAGGAGATTATTACTTTCCACTTTGCCACCTGTGGAGCATACAAGCCATAATTTAAGCACAGTTGTTTTCCAGAAAAATCTGGAAATTTCCTATGATTTATTGACTGTCACCATTTTTTGAGGCCGTGTCCCCCGATACATTATCCACTTCCCCTACCGCCTATTAAAATGTCTACTAAGACTATGTTTACACTTCCGTACATTTCAGCTTTATTTGTGTAGCGCAAATTCACAACATCATCCCTGGGCACTTTACAGACGCATCAATTCGAGCCATTCCATTGTGATCCAATCAGTAGTCATACAAACCAGTTCATGATAAATAATAGCCTAGTTATACTGCTGAAATTCATGGCTGTCATTTGATTCTCCTTCTCACAACGGAAGGTTATTTTTTATAAACATAAGTGCAAAGAAGTTGGCCTTTGAAGACACTGAAAATAATTTCCTTAACACTTGTCTGTTTTGAATAAATTGCCAGCTCTAATTGATTTAAATATTAGTTTTGGTGCATTTTTTGGTAAGCATCTCAGTGGGAAATAGTGTTTATAATTCCCTCATAAAGGCAATAGTTGAATCTGAAAGTTAACATGGTGACTTGATCATTTGATTTTCTTGTTGTTGATCAGATGTTACGACAGTTACGGTGAGGGATGTTCAGGCTGCAGAGGACAATGTTTTTACCACGACGGTCGCCCCGTCAGGAAGTCTTCCTGAACATGTGCTGGTAGGTAACACAGTGACGATCAGATTTCTGCAGATGCTCCGTCTGTTCTACAGATTTTACATATCTTCTCATTGAGAGAGCTTCTCATCATACAAGTCCCCAGTGTGATTTAACTTTTCAGTAGGTGTATGTCAGCTTAAATAACTGCTACAGTCTCATATTTCTGTATTTATTACAGCAGTTTCAGTCCTCCATACTGAGGCGTTCAAGCACAATTGTGAAACAGTAATTGTAAAATGTTTTTGGTGAGTTTTAAGCGTGCATTTGTGAATGTGTGTTAACAGAGTGGCAGGACCACTCTCCAGCTAAGTGAAGGTCTCAGCACCCAGAAGGCCACTCTGATTGTGGTTCACACTGATGGCAGCATCGAAGCGACCGGCCTTAAGTCTGCTGCCGCTATCACAGGTGAGTGTGTGTGCGTGAGTGTTAGCTTGAGAAGCTACTTGTAAAACATGACCATAAACATGACTAATCTGTGTTCCTGTCTGTCCTCCAGGCCCACAGACTCCACCCACTCCACTTACTCCATCCGGTGACAAAGACTCCTGCTCCAAGTACAACTGGGACCCGTCAGTGTACAACAACGAGCTGCCCGTTCGCTGCAGGAACACCAGCGGAGTGCTGTACAAGAATCGACTGGGATCAGGTGATGAGCACTTTCACAGAGTTTCACACACCTTCACCTCTTCTTGACTAGAGCCCTCTGTACAGGGGGCAGCATGAGATGCATGCAATATGTCAGATCTTTGACCACGTCAGGAAGCAGCGATCCTAACATGATCACCAAGCACTCGCATCCAAACAAAACTCTATTCAAAACCCAGGCAGTTATAGGGGAATGTAAGAAAACCATGAGAATAGCATTGTCCTCCAGCCCATTTATGGTCCCTCTATGTATGTAAACAGTTACTCACTGCCCTCTATGTTGTCATGGTTATTAGCCAATACATCCACCAGAGGCCAGGGCATGGGACTTCAGTATCAGACAACAGCAAACGAGGTGATGGTGGGGATGATCATGCTGATGTGTATTCTCAGAAAGAGACATAAAAGGAGGCGGTGCAGTCGATTGCTGCGGGCTGTGTGACCATTGCATTGCTGCTTCTTCTTCTTCTTTGTTCCTTTTATGGGTTACACATTACTGTTCAACACTGCCTCCTTACTGTACTACTTGCTCCGTCAGGATATGCTTCCACATGTGCCCCGAAACACAAACCAAATTACCCACGGAAGAAGAAGGAAGCAATGTGGGTTGTGCGCAGTGTTATAGGATCTCTAGAGTTTCTGCTGATTTCTCCACTTAAAACAAACCACACAAACAAGGCTTGAAAGCAAAGACTTTGCTAATCACAGAGACGTCTGTCTCATCACTGTGGGAGAATATCTGTGGGAGCTGGCAGCCAAAACCATAAATCATGTTTTACTTTTGCTGTTTTGTGGTCAAAATTTTATTTTAACTCTAACAAACTCTGCTAATATGTTCTCCCATGACTCTGCCTTTGTTTGAGAGGAATCATGAAGATTCTGGTAGTTTCCATGAAGATGAAGGAGGTTTTATTGTGAAGTATTTACTTTTAATTTTATATAATTTCCCAGGGTTCACACCTTCAAGATCCTCATCTCTATGCTTTGATTTTCCTGACTCTGAACACTGACAGAGCTGTTGATCATCAACATCAGCCGATGGCTTCCTGACATATTTATTCGTGTAATGAATCTTAAAACATCAGTAAAACTGCTCAGATTCCCTTTTTTAGCTACTGCTTTTGCACAGTTCCTCATCAGAAACTACTATTCCTCTGTAAGCAATGTTGCTTTCTACTTGGAGATAACCATTTACATTTAGGCTGTGTTCCAGATGACACAGTAACACATATATTGATTCTGGCACTTGCGTAGTAATCTCACAATTTAGCTGTAATCTCACCTCAGCTTTGTTTTGAGACCAAGATTATACATGCACCCCTAAAAGTTGTGAAAAAATGCTTGATTTGTTTTGGGGATGTCACTTCGGACAGGGGGCGGAAAAAATAGGCATTGTGAAGAAGTTAAGCTCACCTGTCAACTGAAGTCTCCCTCCAAACCTAATCCTCCAGATTACCGGGGTTCTGGTTAGGTCAGGTTTTAGATTTAGTGGCACAGTTATTATTGGTTTATTTCCTCAGAGCTCCTTGTTGGATGGTCTTATTTTCTGTCACTCTGATAAAGACTTCTGGCATACCCTTAATATTTTTCTTAAATGAATAAATTTCATGCATGTCATTAAACTCTGTGGTCTCATTCAGGTTGTTTTAGCCATGAATCAGCCGCACAAACTGCAGACACGCTGAATAAAAAGATGAAGCCACTCACAGCAGATGTACAAAAGCATAGAAATATGATTTTTCTCTTCCACCCCAGAGGTAAAGTACACTTATGATCCTGTTTGACTGTTTTATGTGCTGTTCAGGGGGTAAGGGTCGCTGCATCAAACACAACGAGCAGTGGTTCACTCCTACAGAGTTTGAAGGCCTAGCAGGAAGAGCAAGCAGTAAAGACTGGAAGAGGAGCATCCGATATGCTGGCAGACCTTTGCTCTGCCTCATACAGGTACTAGACTTTACTTTAAAAAAACAAAAAGTCCCACTCTGCTACTTGAGTATAAGTGGAGTTATCTGACTCCTAGCTAAAAAGCTGGACATAAGTTCTGTCTAAGTGTCTATACTGTCATTTTTTTTGTGTTTGTGTGTTATTAGGAGCGGCTCTTAAACCCTCATGCTGCTTCCTGCACCTGTGCAGCCTGCTGTGATGATCTGGTACCGGTGAGTTAACGGGAACACTCCGAGTCAGCTTACAGGGTCTAGAGATGTCATAACCATAGATTTTATTGCCACTATTACTGTCAGAAAGAATCACACTAACGACTAAAGAAATGTGTAAAATCACATGAAGACTCCTCATAGGCAGGGTTGGATCTCATTTACATAATTTGTAAGTCCAAAAGCCTCTCATAGCACTCAAGTAAATGGTTCATTCAAAACAAGATCATTAGAAATGTAATACTGGGGCAGATGCAGTACTGCATCAAACCATGTCTGCCTCCTGCAACACTCTGCTGCTGCACAGTGGGAGACAGTTTGTCTGAAACCTGCAGAGTGGAGAGACTGAGCTGCTCAACCTTTACCTGAAGTTTTTTTTTCCACGGGTGGTGTTCTACTGCTCAGACTTGGAGTTGAATTAAATGTGTAATGAACAGAATGTCTGCTGAAGGAGACGGACTCACGCAGTTTAAAACGTCCATTTATGCATGTGCCAGTAGTGACTGACTTGCGTACGTTTTGAAAGAGCATATTTCCCTACTTTGTAGTTTTTACTCTAGTACAGTAAACAGGAGGAGTTTATAAGAATTTAGATGAAAAAAGTTTGGAGAGTCGCTGTTTCAGGAGCTGAAGTTCTGTGTGATCAATATCTGCTGATCAATTAAAGCCGGTGCCATCCTGACTGTGAGATGGAAAAAAACTATCCAATAATAATTAGTCTGGAGCCATTCTTTATTCCAGCTTGTCTTTTTGTTTTCTGTGTTAACTCCTCTGCAGACTTTAGATGTTCCTCAATAAAATAATGTGTTTTCAGTAAAAACCCACAGGTGTATTATAGATATGAGAAGCTTTACTAATACAGCCAATTTATTTAATCTGTGATAATAATGTAGACTAAACATGATGCAAATGTCAAAACAGAGAAACACTGTGAAACTCTCCTTTATAATTTCACTATATATTTTTTGAGATATTTCAACACAGATGATTGACAGTAGATGCTGCATTGATGCATCCGCGACAGCTTTGATACAGGAAGAAGATGGTCGCGCGGTGGATTCAAACACTGTGAGGCAGGGCCGTCCAATTTGGGGCTGGCAGCCAAAGTTGGCCTGCAAGTGACTGTTTTTGGGCCACCGCCTATTGTCTTTAAAAAAAAAAAAATGCACATATATATGATTTTCCCAGTAGTGTGAAACATTCTTTTGATATTTATTAATTGCTGCACTTCCCTTCTTGACCACAAATTAACACTGCATCACATTGTGGGCAGGGTAGCACCGTGGTTCATCTATCAGCTCAGATCTGGAAGCCCATGATCATAGAATAAGAGAGAAGATGCTGTTCAAATAAAAACCTCATACAAAGTAATGTGAAAAACAAACAATTATCACCATAAAGAATCGTGCTCCTCATTTTCCACATTACTTTTTCTGAGGTTTTATTTTGAACAATTACGCTATGGGCAAAGCATATTAATTTCTAACACTACAACATGAATTTTTAGTTTTGGCCCACGACCATCGACCCTGAGTAATTTTTGGCCCTCCAATGTACAAAATTTGGACACCTCTGCTGTAAGGGATAGTTATGGACTCTTCTGCTGTCAGCAAACGACCCAGATCTCCTACAAAGTGACTCTACAAATTAAAAGACTTTATTGGTGTAGTAAACAACATTATAGCATTCGTTTGTGCGCGCTGGCATGCCAGCTTGGCAGGTGGCTGCAGTTACCCGGAGCGCCAGTCGCGGCACTCATGAGTCTCTTTTCTTAATCCTGCCCCTAGATCCTTTAAATCATTCTTTGAGAGGGAAAAAATTTCTTTTGTCATACTTCCCTTCTCTAACAACCCTGTACTGCACATCGCAAGGAACAAAAACAAAGTAACACACGCGGTAACACGTAAATGTGGTGTAATTTGTTTTTGTTCTTTGTGCAAGTTGCACTGATCTGCAGATACAGATTAACTTAATCTTTTATGTAAAGTGACTGTAGTGAGGGATCCTTATAATGGATTAAATGTGGCATTAAATACCACAATTGATTCACCGACATCCTTTGCAGGGACAGGTTTTTATCTGGAATTCTCGAAAAGCTCAGTGAATTATCCAGTGGTTAAATATGTCCTCTCTTGTGATCATTCAGAACTCAATTGCTTTTCTCTGCTTTTTTTAGGTTGCAAAGGAGGGAGATACTCTGGCAGCAGAAAATATCAACATGGTAAAATATTCCTTCTTGTTGTCTTCTTTGACCGGGGCTTAATTTTCTCTTACTTTTAGGATTTACATCCGGATGAATTTCTGGCGTATACTGTACCTTTTACCCATTTATAAATAACATTTAATTTCCCCTCAGATTGAACTGTGATGGTATGACTGCAGCTCTCTTGGAAATTGTCTTGTCTCAGGTTGAAATACAGAGAACATGTTCTAACACTTCTTCATTCATTTAGAAAGTAATCATTAGTTTATGCTCAATAACCCAGTATAAATGGGTAAAATTATAAATGAAAAATCCTAACCCTGCCCTAAAGCAATCAGCACATGCTTAAGTCATCATTTTGGTGAAGCTCTTTGACAGCTGATGTAGTTTTTCAGTGTTTCAGTGTTAATCTCCATATCTACATTTGGACTTTTTATCCCAGTCTTCATGCAGATCTTCTCAGTCTTAATCAGATTTGATTGGATGTGTTTGACCTGCCATGTTCAGGTGTCCACATAGATGTTCTTAGGGGTTATAGTCTTGGTTTTTATTCAGACATATGAGGAAAACCACGACTTCCCTGAAACTGCTTCAGTTTTATCTTGGATAAATACATGGCTGAAAAGCAAACTGTCATTCAGCTCTCAAATTCCTGCAGTCTGCATTCAGTTTGCTACAGGATCATTAACCAGCATTCATTCGTCCCCCTTTTTAACCAGTATTCCTGTTCATCCAGCAGGGGAGCAACCTCATAGCATGATGCTGCCACCACCATGCTTTTACTGTATGTAGGGATTTTATTAACCAGTTAATGAGCTCATGCTATCCAGCACACACTAGGAGCTGTAATAATATAGTTGAATGTATTTCACTGATGTGTTTATCATATTACCTGCTCAGTAGTCCTGAACTCCACTAGATTTCCAGCGCCCCAAATGCTTTTGCATATGTTGTCACATTTTCTCAGGAATGTGTAACTCTGTAGGGTAAATTGTGAACAGTAGCTTACCCTGCAAAAACTCAAATCTTACGAAGTATATTTTTCTCACTTTTAGTCAAAATATCTCATCACACTCAAAATAAGACAAAATTACCTAAAGAGAAACATTTCAGTGAGATATAAGAGCTTGTTTTAGGGCAATACATCTTATTTCAAGAAATCTTATCAAGAACATTTTGCTTGTCCTACTGGCAGAATTTTTTTGCTTATTACAAGCAAAAACAAATCTTGGCCACTCTTAAAATAAGTAAAAAAAAAAAAAGAGATTATGATCAGAAGAGAGAAATCTTGGTCGATTTGCCTTTTGTAATCAAGTGTGTAGACTCTACATCTGTGAAGGTCTCAGGAATCCTGTAGTGTGTACCCCCCTTAGAGACTCTAAATGTTTAATTCACACTCACTGCGTTTACATGCAGCCAATAACTCTTTCATAACTCTTTCATAACCAGAATATTAGCAATAACCCGGTTGCACATGGCCATGTAAACACTGGCAAAAACCCGAATATGCTCATTTTCGGGTTTTTAAAAACCCGAATATTACCCCTGGGTTACTCCTTTTCTAACCGGAATATTTGGTCATGTAAACGCTTATTGGAATATCTTCATTGAAAGGAATATTTAATTGTGTTCTGCGCATGCTCTTTCTGCAAGCATTTTTGGCGTTTTGATTAAATTACAGGGAGTATTTTGTACTAGCGATCAGACAGTGCTCTGCACAGCTTGCTAGTTTATACATCACCATGGCAACACGCATCCCGAGAGGAGCTGGTGTGCAAACAGTTACTTCGCGGGGCTCCATCACTCATCTGGAAAAGTTTGGTGAAGATGTGATAGAGGAAAGTTCAGTGACTCCAGCCGGAGTCTGTTAACTTCATCATTACAACCGTTTCCACCAGTCCTGGCTGAGACCTTCATCTGTCCGGCGGACTCTGCTGGAAACAGGAAGCGTGGATGTGCTCCGAGCTGCATTTTCAGGACACGTTGCTCTCCTTCTATGATCCGTCAAGTACTGCTGGTGGGTCAGTACCAGCACTCCGGACTGCAGTCAAGCCCGCCGCCTCTCGCGGATCAGCGGTCCAGCCAATCGGCGTTATTTTCGGCTGTAACTCTGAAACTTGGCTGGCTTTACCGCAGTGGCTCCGGATGGTTCATTATCCACCATCATGACGTTTTCCGTGAGTCGCGGTTTGGGTCGGGATATTCCAATTGATTTCAGTAATCATGTATACAGGAGTAACTCTGTCTGCTCATGCATGTAAACGGGTTATTCCTGATCTTTCAGAAACCGGAATATTGACCTTAACGCGAATTTTGATGACATGTAAACGTGGTCAATGACCGAGTTAATGTGTTAACACCATTATTTATCACATTTTTAAAATAAAAAACGGATCACTATCACTACTATGTTGCTAAGAAACCTCTATTTTGACCCAGAAAGTATGATGAAGCCACTTCCCATGACACTTTTGACCGATCAGAGAACTTAAATTAATGCTAATATCCAGTCAGGAGCAGCCAAAGATCAACTTTTGAACAGAAAAGTGATATTTCTGTCAGAAAAAAACTGAATTAAGGGTAATCTATGGCTGGAATAAACCCAAGGAGATGTTTTGATTCACGGTGGCACCAAAACTGAACTGAGTTAAAGTTGGGTTTGTGAGGATGATAGGTAAATAGTGGCATAAATAACTGCAAGTAGAAAAAACAAACAAAAACAGTTGACTTTTTTGCAAGGTATACAGTAAAACTTAGAAAATTCAACTGTTATTTGATGCTTTAGATCTCTGTATGTTGCAGTTTTCCCCACAGAAATCAGGCAGCTCTTGGTCATTGATGTTTTATTAAGCTGTACCTTTTATTCATGAAGGAGGCAGATCATTTTCTGTGGCTTTATTATTCTTCAGAGGACTCCTCCATTGTGTGATTTTGAAGCTTAGAAATTTACCTTTCATAGTTGTATTCTGTCAGTTTAGTTCAGCATAGATTGGGTTACTTTTAGGTTTTAGCATCTTGAGGACTGGTAAAACAAATGGGATGCACATGCCCTCGATTTGCAGAAAATGAGCAGAATTTAGCGGAAAAATATAATATTCTGGCATTGCATCAGCAAATAAAAGTCAAAATCTCAAACGGTATTTATTTCTGTTTATATGAAAGCCAACATCGCTGGTTTAATGTGCGGCTCTCTTGGATGCTGTGTTTTCCAGACCGGCCCGGTCCGCCTCTTCGTCCCATACAAGAGAAGGAAGAAGGACACAGACCCCCCTGCTATTCCTGCCAAAAAGGAACTTCCTGCTCCCAAGAACATCACTCTGACTCCAGGGACCACATGTATGTCACACGACCTTGGTGTGATCTGTGATTGGAGGAAGGGTGCAGTCTGTGTGTCATACCGCATATTTTTTTTATATTATATTCAAATGATCTCAGGTTTTTACAAAATCGCAGAACCAAGGATAACGCTGATAAAGAAAGACTAGAAAATTAGTTGTCATCATATAGTGGAAACAAAAAAAGTTTAGCAGTAATCTCCAGCAGCAGTTACATGTCAACATGCATATATATGTACGTGTACAGACAGGGCTGGGCAGGAGAGCAAACACAGCCAGCAGCTCCTGCCACCGTGCTGCAGGCACTGTCCTGTTCCCCCGAGAGGGATCAGTGGAGTAATTCTATCCATCTACAATTAAGTGTTAACAGTGTGTTGTAGTTGTACTAAAAGTGCACTAATTGCTGGCCAGTTGAAAACGATGATTTTTAATTAACCACATGTTTAAAATAAAGTTCTTATACATAATTTTCTTACTGTACAAAATCTGTGATCACGGGTCTTGGATCATTAAATAGCCTTAAGATCAAAACTCCACGAGCCCTGTTATCAGCTTACCAGGAAAGGCTATCTTCTGGTGGTAGGTGATGTATATAAATTTGGAAACCACTTATTTAGTTCTTTTCTGACCCTTTAGATTTAACCACCATTAGGATTTCAGTGATCTGAATTAATGAAATATTCTCACACATAATGCTGTTTTAGGTTCTTTGATTATCTGAAAATGGACGTTTTGAAAAATTTCAACTTTGAACAACTGACTGTATTAACATCCTGACACATCCGTTCTGTTTCAACAGTCACGGTGTCCCCAGCAGGACAGTTCACCACCTCTGGCACCCTGACCTTTGACCGAACTCCAGCCGGAGATGCCACCACCGCCGCCATCATCTCAGACGGCGCTTCGCAGAATGAGGTGTTTGCCAGCACTACAGGTGGGGTCCCTCGCTGATGCTGCTCCATTATCTGCAGTATATTTCTTTATTTTCAGCCACATCTGGTTCAAAACAGCTTAGAAGTCGATATAAAGCAGATTTTGCATTAGATTTCACAGAAACATCTAATGCACAAGAATATCATAATTTTAACTTAATAATGATACATGTGATTTTTTTTTTTTTTTTTTTTTTTTTTTTTTTTTAATTCTGAGGTGGTAAAATGACTAATTTGTTTGATCTGGCCATTGGTCAAAAACCCAAAGACAATAATAATTTAATATTTCAACAGAGGCAAATTTAGATGAAGTGCAAATCTGTGCTGAACCCAAGAGTACCTTCCTGCAGTTACAATGGCTGACAAGGGCGCCGCCAACATCCAATCCATACAGGAAGTCTCAAGCGGAAGTTAGTTAAACACCGCCAAGAGTCTATCTGCGGCTTGCAACCCAGATGCATGTGGTGTAGTCGGGTGGTTAGTGTTATATTTTAGTAAGTTACATGAAGAATAAATTTCCGCTTTGGACTTCCGGTGTGGATTGGATATGTGGCGACGTATCGTGACTGCAGTTGGGTCCCTCTCGCTGAAGCTGATCCCCTTTCTTTATTGTAATTTCTTTAGAAGTCCAGTAGGTGACAGCGAAGCTCCTGCTGCTGTTCAGCAAACATGAATAGCTAAGTTTACTCTGTGTAATGTGTCTGCGTGGTTGGGAAGATATTGTCTCGCAACTATCAACCTGGAGGGGGTGTACAACAAATGAAACTGACACGACCTCAAAGCTTTATGCTGCACAGGTGATTCTCAGCATATCATCACTTACATGAAACAGGTGATAGTTGCTAGTAATGTTACACAGATGTCAGAGGTGACGCCAAGACTAAAGCTGACTGAGTTCATGTTTTAAGCAACTTTCTTTCAAAATGATATGAATAACATTGTGTCTCAGTTTCCAGTGTTTAAAAATACCTAATCAGGGTGGGTCTTCAAACTGGGGTAGAAATATGCATGTGAAATCATTTAGTTTTTTTGTGGCATCATCAGTAGTTTTCACTGTGAGCTCTTTGAAAAGAGACTTGATTCCAGTTTCCTTTTATATGTCATATGGCTGACATTTAATTTTTCTTGACTGCAGTGGAGAGAGATAAAAGTTAGGGAGGCTGAACAGTAGCGCAAACTCCATCAATATAGCTAAGGAAGTTATGAGTTAGGAAAAGAAAAAGAGAAAGTGACAGAGCAAAAGACAAGAGTCAACACTGGAGTGACTTTTACTGGCTGGAGAGAAAGATGCTGAATTAGCTGTCATTAGGGGGCGCCTCACCGCAAAAACCTGCCAAAGCACAGTTGTGTTTCCTTAACTTTCTGTAGACCCACAATTTGTTTTGAAAGCTCCCTTTTTTCTGAGCACAGATTGTAAAGTTGTTAAAACACCTGGACTGGTATGTAAGCTGCACTCACGCTGAAGACACTGACTTACAGTATCGGAGAAAATTAATGACATGACAGAAAACCTCAAACTAAAATAGTTTTTAGTTCAGCAAGATTACAACGATCATGTGTATAAGTAGCAACGTACCAAGAGGCTAATAAACAAATTGACTTTAAGCTTTGTTATATACAGTCATCCTCAAAATTATTCATACCGTCCAATTAAAGAAGGGAAAAAAAATCAGCTGTCAGTGGATAAGTTGAAAATGACAAAAGTAATAATAAATTAAGAATTATATGAAAATTATGACATTGATTTTCAATTGTTGATTTAACAGAAATGTTAGAAACAAACACAAAAAATGAAACAAGTAAACAAGCATGATGATACAACAAAACTAAAAAAAATTTAAGCAACACTGAGGTAATCACTGCAATCATGTGTTTTCTGTCATGTTCAAAAAGACGTCTGCACCTGTTGACAGGTATTTTGGCCCACTGAGAGGTGCTCTTATGTGTCCGGGATAGTTTTGTTTGTTTGTTTGTTTGTTTTAATTATTATATTCAACCACAATTCAAAAGCAATATTTTATTTCACAAAGTTATCATTTTGTAATTTTTTATTTATTATTAGTTTATTTAGTCTCTTGTTATTGGAATTATTACTGCAGATTTAGCTTTTCTTTAACTGGAGGGTATGATTAATTTTGAGGACGACTAATATTTAGAGAAGTGACATATCGGCAGACTTTTGTCCTGTTTCTTCTCTTCTTCTCTTTTTCCTTCTTTTCCAAAGTTTGGCACCTGATGGCTTCTTCAGCTTTTAATCATCCATCTGTTTGTCACTTGACTCAAGATTCAAACCAATTCAGCTGCATATATTGATTTATTTGGGGGTTTTGTTCGTACAATTTCACATCACCTAAAAAAAATGACTATGTGGCACTACAGGTATATAAGCATTGCTTTATGAATGAATTCATCTTTATTTGGGAGCAGTTTGTGGTGTGATTGACTTGATTTACACCAATGAGATCCAGAGGTGTGTGAGATCCTGACACAGATTACATCCTGGGCAGTTAGCTCATATCAAAAACCATCTCTAATTGTAATATTGTAACATTTTAACACCCACCATCAAAAAGCTTTTAGTTACCTGCGTGTTAAATCCCTGCAGCTCAGAGCTGTCAGCGGCTCCACCACCGCTGGTTTTTTTTTACAGACATTGTTTGTATGTAGGTCAGGAGGGAACTGATGCACACTCACACCAATCTGCATGTGTTTTATGTAATTAATCTGACTTCTAACATTAAAACTTGAATCTGTCACAAAAATACTTTGTCTTCTGTGATGGTAAAACTAGACATTTGAAAATGTTATCTCATTTAAGAGGACATTTCCTGTGTTTCTTCTTGTATTTCTCAGTGCTGACAGCATTACCTGCGTTGGCCGTGACTCCTCAGCCAATTCAAGCCAAAGTTGCCGTTGCAGCGGCGGCATCGTCTCCATCAGCAACACTAGTGACAGGGCTGGAGGTGGGGGCCATGGGGGGCGCAGGGGCAGCGGTAAATGATGGGCAGAAGAGCACCTGGGTATACCTGGAGGAGCTGGCTAACACGCTGATGAACAACGTCCAGGAGCTGAAGGCTCTCATCGAACAAGCCAAACACTCTTCAGGGGATGCAGTGGGGGTCAAAGGTCAGGGAGGCAGGAAGGAGGTGAGGTCACTGACACAGACATTGTCTAAGATGCTAGAAATAAAAGTTACAGTAACTCAGTTACTATCATTAATTATCTGTTTGTGTTTATGTGTTTTCAGTGCGGTCTCAGTCAGCCGTTTCAGAACCACATCTCGTTTCAGCATCCAGATGACTCAGAGGCCAAGAGGAGTTCTGACATCACGGAGATCATCATCAATGTATGGCACTTTTTAAAAACAAAAATCACATTTAGCAAAGTTTAAAGAAGAACTCCAACTTCCCACTGGAAGTGAAACACTCAAACCTACATTTCATACAATGCATCTAAAAATCATCCTTTTAACAGACTCTCTCCATGAGTTTTGAGCTCTGCAGCTGCACTTTAACAGTAACACAGTCATGACCTTATTATTTACACCGCCCACAAAATAAGTCACACACTCTAATATGGATCTAAATGGACCACCGTTGGCTTTGATTACGGCAGCATTCACTGTGGCAGCATCTTTATAAGCTTCTGTGATGTCACAGCATTTATTTCCGATCAGAGTTGACTACCCAAGATCTTGTAGTGATGAGGGGGGAGTTGGACCACTGCACAGAGTTTTCTCCAGCACATCCCAAAGACGGTTCAAGTAGTACTACGTGACTTTCTTTGTCAGTTCAGTTCTGACTCATTTTGATTGGACAACGACATTTAATACATACAACACCAATTCCAGTGAAGTTGGGATGTTGTGTAAAACATGACTAAAAACAGAATACCATGATTTGCAAATCCTTTTAACCTATATTCAAGTTAGTACACTACAAAGACCACGCATTACATCCCCTTTTTTTTAAACAACTCTCAATAAGCATTTGGGAACTGAGGACCCTACTTATTGTTGAAGCTTTGTAGGTGGAATTCTGGGGGGAACCTGATGAAAACAGTCCGGGGTCTCTGTTGTCATATTTTGCTCTTTGTAATGTGCCACACATTTTCAGTGGGAGAGAGGTCTGAGGTCTTTTACTACAAAGCCATTGTAACATGTGCACACTATGGAAGATATGAGATTACAATCCTGCTTTTTGTCTGCTCCTGCAGTGACCTGATGGCTGAAATTCACCATTGGATATTGTTCCCTCTGTGTTTAGAAGGAAGTCAGCGTCATACAGTTTTCAAAGTTAATCAGGCTGACGTATTACTGTACCTTGTATCAAAAATCCTGAAATTTTTATCCTTCTCTGACAATATACAGTGGGTACGGAAAGTATTCAGACCCCTTTCACTCTTTGTTTCATTGCAGCCATTTGCCAAAATGTGGAAATTGTGGACAAACCCACTTGGGTCCCTCATATGCAGCCAAAATTTGACCCATATGGAAATGCTGGCTGGGGACCTGAAGTACTGCAGAAATTCTTTTGTAACCTTGGCCAGATCTGTGCCTTGCCACAATTCTGTCTCTGAGCTCCTTCGACCTCATGATTCTCATTTGCTCTGACATGCACTGTGAGCTGCAAGGTCTTATATAGACAGGTGTGTGCCTTTCCTAATCAAGTCCAATCAGTTTAATTAAACACAGCTGGACTCCAATGAAGGAGAAGAACCATCTCAAGGAGGATCAGAAGAAATGGACAGCCTGTGAGTTAAATATGAGTGTCACTGCAAAAGGTCTGAATACTTATGACCATGTGATATTTTAGTTTTTCCATTTTTAATGTATTTGCAAAAATTTCTACATCACTGTTTTTTTCTGTCAAGATGGGGTGCTGAGTGCACATTAATGAGAAATAATATGAACTTTTTTGATTTTGTCAAATGGCTGCAATGAAACAAAGAGTGGAAATTTTAGAGGGGTCTGAATACTTTCCGTACCCACTGTATACTTTACTTTGTTACACTAAAGTAAGTGTAAATCTACAGGAAACATGTTTCCTGCCATCATGTTAAGAGAATACTGCTGTTAAAAAGCAAATTGTTTCACAAATAAGCATTTTTAAACCTTATACCGAGTTAATTTTAATATAAAAGTTTGCCATGTACCAGTTTTGAATCATCGTTAAGTTTTATGTGTAACATAAAACTTTTGATTGTTTCCCAGCACTTATTGAAAAACAAACAAGACCTAAGAAACTAAACGAAATAACACTTTTTAATTTTCAAAGATTTTCTAAGATCAGTTTTTCACAAATTTTGGTTGTGCGCCTGAATGTTTTTTTTTTTTTTCGGTACATTACAAGTACTTTTTTGGCCTTGTGCACCAGTGCTCTTTTATTCAAAAAGTATTTCGAGCCCTAATATCGGACTGATTTTTGCAGTCTCAAAAGGCCTCAGAGACAACACAAGATAGAAGATGGATGCTAAATTAGCCACGGGGACTTCTCTTCACAGTCTGGACTCTGTGGCTAATCCATGTGTGAAAATGATGTCAGTGCCCTATGAATCCTGGCATTGTCATCTTGGAATATAGCTGTGCCATCAGGGAAGATGGAACAACCTGGTTACTCAGTATATTCAGGTAGTCAGCTGACCTCATTCTTTGGACATATCGTTGCTGAACCAAAGCCTGATCAACCCCAGAGCATAGCCTGCCCTTCTGTTTGTTCTTACCTGTTTGCTAAGTTAAATCCAGGTGTTGATTTTATGTTTGAGGGGCAGTTTAATTTGTGCTGCAGAGCCACAGCGGACATTATGGCATCTCCTCATAGGCTGACTGGATCTAGTGTGAAGTAAACAAGTATATTTTTTTTACTTTTTTGTTCTCAACTATTTTGAATAGATGTCTAGGAAACATGAGAATGGTATGTGAATGTTTTCATGCTCAAATTCGGCGAAGCACTGATTTTAAATCTGGAACATAAAAGGGTTTAAAGGAGAATTGTTTTGAAGTAGGATTGTTTATTCTGTGTCATTTCATTGATTAAACATGGGTCATGAACATGATTATGAAGATTTACATGATGAAAATAATTACCGTACAGTGTGTATGTAGTATTTTAAAACTGGTCTGTTTTTTGTGTAATTTACAGCAGATGTGTGTGAACTGTGGTCGGGTTGCGATGAGTGAGTGTACAGGCTGTCATAAAGTCAACTACTGCTCCACATTCTGCCAGAGGAAGGTAAGACTTAAGACTTAAATTTTCTACATATATAGTGGTGTGTGTTTGTTTTAAAAATGTTCGTAGCCAAAGAGGCTACAGCATTTGGTACCTTGACCCAAACATTTGGGGATGAATGAAACCCAAAATTGTTTTAAAAAATCCGGATGGTTGTCGAACAGTGGAATTAAAAAAGGATTTGAACATTTTGTGCCAGATTCATAGGCATCTACAAGTCGTGCTTGTCAAAGACAACATGCTGCTTCAGATTAACCTCATCACTTCCCCCCAAAAAAAACTAGTATTAATGCACAGGGAAAGGGGGGAAAAAAGGATAATGCATAACTCATAAACTTTATGCAATAAATATTCACATTATTAACTAATTATTCCAAGACATTTGTTCATATTTATCTCTTAAATCAAATTGTGTTTGAGGACTGACTTTATTATTTAATCAAAAATGACCATTTCTTTTCTTAAAACACAAATCTCAGTAAAACGTGACATGATCTGTTAAATTTTAATTGCCAAAAAAAGAATCTTTCCTAGTTTCAATAGTTGCACTTGTATGTCTTCTCATCAGGTATCAATTCATTCTAAAAGTCTATTCTTAAAATGATTCTTTAAACATCTAAAAGAAAAAAAAACTGCAGTGAACGACAGTAACAGACTTACCAGACCAGAATCAATGAGATTACACTTTAATATTAGTCAAGAAATTTGTTTAGCAGCATAAACATAATAAGGGAAAGAAGATTTAAACAATATGATTTTTTTCTCTGGTATCCTTTCTTTAATTTTTATTCCACCTACACTACAATTGTTTTTTTTGTGCCTAACATACTTGTTAATGTGTTAGTCACTACAATCATTTTGCAGTTATTTCATCTAAATTATAGACTTTAAGTGTAGACTTTTTCTTAGTTTGACCTTGAATTACTGACTGTAAATTAGCCTTAAAGACAAACCTTTAGCTTTTTTATAAAAGTTGAAGACTTCAGTTTGATCAGTGCGATGAAAAAAAAAAAAAGCAGGGACAGTTCAGATTGTTATTAACCCCTCAATACCTTAATTTATTTTCACGGAAAAATTTTGGTGTTTAACTACAGTGAAAAAAATAGAGAAAAGGTACGACTGGAACAAAGTAAAGTGCAACTTTAATATTAAACCAGATTAAAAACAATTGACAAAGATTAATAATACATAATTAGAAATAAAAACATGAATGACAACAAATAAAAGTGAAAAAATACATAATATAGATTAGCTAGATATAAAGAAGTAAAAAAAAAACAAAAGTGTTTGATACAAATTTGTGGCACCAGGCAATAAGGGGTTAATATTGCATGAGACAGATCAAACTTAATGAATTCTAAATGAATTTGAGGTATTTGCTAAATTTAGATCTGATGGTTATACATGTTCCTTTCTGCAGGACTGGAAGGATCATCAGCACTCCTGCTGTCAGTCAGCAGGGGGCGTGGCTATCCACGAAGAGGAGCCAATCACAACCATTGACATGGACAAAGTGAAGTGACAGTGCTGCAACCTTTTTCAGAACTCTGTTTCAAAGTGACACTAGTCATGTCCTGCTGCCATCAGCTGCTGCAGATGTTCATCACCAACAAGACTTCATGCTGTTCAGTTTTTTTTAGCTAAATATCATTGAATCCCATTCAATCCATCTGACCTCAGTCAAATATAATCCAATTAAATCAAGTTAATTATGATTCATTTTTGTCCAATTCA
This sequence comes from Atherinomorus stipes, assembly GCA_023101725.1. Taxonomy (NCBI): domain Eukaryota; kingdom Metazoa; phylum Chordata; class Actinopteri; order Atheriniformes; family Atherinidae; genus Atherinomorus; species Atherinomorus stipes. The sequence continues at coordinate 216,299 of JALJCO010001627.1, read as the reverse complement.
GTTGTGTTGGGTTTATAATGGGATGCTTGGTGACAGTGGAGAGGAAAACAATCTTTTAACGGGAAGAAAAGCCTTTAACAGAACCAGAGTCAGGAAGACCATCTGCCTCGACTGGAGAGGGCATAAAAGAGTTGCTTGTAACTAGGGCTGTCAAAAAATTAATCCTAAATTAATCCTATTGTCAAACAAGAGATGTCCTTTTTAATTACTACTGCTATATGCAGAAAATACATTAACTTTTGTTTTACAACTTAAAGGCTAAAACCAAGCTACACATCCAGGAGTAGTCCAGGACTCAGACCTGAATTTCAGCTTTACATTAGGACAGTTGTGAAGTCAGCGTGTGTGGACGTATCAGCAACATTCTGGACTAAACTGCAGCTGTCTGAAGGACTATAGGGAGACATGTAAGGACAGAGTTTCAGTAGTTTAGTCTACTAAAGATAAATGCAGAATTCCTGGTGAGACACCTTTAACCCTGAATGTGTTCTAAAAGTGAAAAAAGCAATGTAATTAATCAGGATTAATTTTTTGACAGCCCTACTTGTAACTGATTTAAAGTTACAAGCGGCGTAACTCCAAACCAGGGATACCTGCTGAGAAAGAGAAACAAGTTAATGACAACAATAAAGTTATATGTGGAGAGTAAATGGATTACACTTATACTTATATAGCACTTTTCCAGCCATGTTGACCACTCAAAGCGCTTTACACTTTCTCACACACACATCCTTGTACTTCTCTCTTTGTGAGGACATTTGCTGACATAATGCATCCCCTAGCCCCTTACCCTAACCTGAACCATCACAACTAATTACCTAAACCTAACCCTTGCCCTAACCCTAAAACTTAATGGTAACCTAGTATCTAAAACCAAATCTTCACCCTCAAAAATGGGTTTTTCTTTGGCTTTTTAGGCCAAAATGTCCAGGTGTTGCCAACTTAGCAACTTTGTCGCTGTATTCAGTGAGTTTTTTAGACCCCTCTAGGAACTTTTTTTTTTTTTTTTTTTTAAGCAACTAGCAACAATTCTAGCAACTTTTTTGGTGGTACCAGATACTTTTGGATTACTGTTGGATATTAATGCCTATTGTAGGCAAAGTGTGTATACAAAAAAAAAAGATAATAATAATTCAAAGTATTGTAGTATGTTATAGACTTAATTGAAAATCAAACAACACTAATTAACAATAAAACAAAGGAAATATTGCCTGGAATCGATCCACTAACCCTTTGGTTGACAGATGACTGCTCTTCCACCTGAGCTACAGTAAAGAAAGCACAGGGAAACATGTACCCCCTTTCTTTCCTTCCTTTCCTTTCCTTTCACTGGGCCAACACAGAAAGACGAACAAACATTCACATTCACTCCTAGGGGCAATTTAGAGTAATCAATTAACCTACATGCATGTCTTTGGACGGTGGGAGAACATGCAAACTCCACAGGAAGGCCACTGTTGGAACTGCTAAAATCCCCGGTCTAATGCGTCTCCATTCCAGTTCCACTTTCAGATGGTAGGGTCAGAATTTGGGGGAAGCACCATGAAAGCATGGGATCATCCATGCTTTGTATCAACAGTTCAGGCTGCTGGTTATGTAATGCTGTGGGGGACATTTTCTTGGCACACTTCGGGCCCCTTACTGTAGCAATGTAGCATGGTTAAACCACCACAGCCTACCTGAGTGTCGTTGCTGACCATGTCCATCCCTATTTGATTATCGGTTTTCAGTTTTCTCTTTCAGATCCTCCCTGCAGCTTTTCCAAGTTAGTCTTGGGTCTTTTTTCATCTGCATAGTTTCTTGTTTGGTTAAAGTTGAGCTTCTTGGATTTCCTGCCTCAGCATAACCTTGGGTTGTTCAAATTTAGTTAGACTAATCAGGATTCTGCCTCCTACCTTAGTCCAACATTTGGGTCCCAAGTCATCATGGTCCATGTCAATTTACACTGCTACAAAGAAGTAACAAATACAGTTGGTACGGAAAGTATTCAGACCCCTTTAAACTTTTCACTTTTGGTTTCATTGCAGCCATTTGCCAAAATCATAAAAGCTCATTTTAACTCTCATTAATGTACACTCAGCACCCCATCTTGACAGAAAAAATTTGAAATATAGAAATTTTTGCAAATTTATTAAAAACGAAAAACTGAAATATCACATCGTCATAAGTATTCAGACCTTTTGCAAGTGACACTCATATTTAACTCACAGGCTGTCCATTTCTTTTGATCCTCTTTGAGACGGTTCTACTCCTTCATTAGAGTCCAGCTGTGTTTAATTAAACTGATTGGACTTGATTAGGAAAGACACACACCTGTCTGTATTAGACCTTGCAGCTCACAGTGCATGTCAGAGCAAATGAGGACCATGAGGTTGAAAGAACTGTCCAAGGAGCTCAGACACAGAATTGTGGCAAGGCACAGATCTGGCCTTGGTTACAAAAAATTTCTGCAGCACTTAAGGCTCCTAAGAGTGCCGTGGCCTCCATAGTCCTTAAATGGAAGAAGATTGGGATGATCAGAACTCTTCCTAGACCCGGCTGTCCAGCCAAACTGAGCAATCGTGGGAGAAGAGCCTTGGTGAGAGAAGTGAAAGAAGAACCCAAAGATCACTGTGGCTGAGCTTCAGAGATGCAGTAGGGAGATGGGAGAAAGTTCCACAAAGTCAACTTTCACTGCAGCCCTCCACCAGTCGGGGTTTTCTGGCAGAGTCAGTGTAAGACGTATGAAAGCCCACATGGGTTGCCAAAAAACACATGAAGGACTCCAAGACTGTGATAAATAAGACTCTAGTCTGATGAGACCAAGATTGAACTTTTTGGAGTTAATTCTAAGCGGTATGTGTGGAGAAAACCAGGCACTGCTCATCACCTGCCTAATACCATCCCAACAGTGAAACATGATGGTGGCAGCATCATGCTATGGGGGTGTTTTTCAGCTGCAGGGACTGGACGACTGATTGCAATTGAAGGAGAGATGAATGTGGCCAAGTACAGAGATATCCTGGAAGAAAACCTCTTCCAGAGTGCTCAGGACCTCAGACAGGGCCGAAGGTTCACCTTCCAACAAGACAATGACCCTCAGCACACAGCCGAGATAACAAAGGAGTGGCTTCAGAACAACTCTGGGACCATTCTTGACTGGCCCAGACAGAGCTCTGACTTAAACCCAACTGAGCATCTCTGGAGAGACCTGAAAATGTCTGTCCACCAACGTTCACCATCCAACCTAACAGAACTGGAGAGGATCTGCAAGGAAGAATGAAAGAAGATCCCCAAATCTAGATGTGAAACACTTGTTGCATCATTCCCAAGAAGACTCAAGGCTGTAGTACCTCAAACGAGTATTTCTACTCAGTACTGAGCAAAGGGTATACTTAGTATATGAATACTTATGGAGATGTGATATTTCAGTTTTTCTTTTTTAATAAATTTGCAAAAATTTCTGTATATCTAGTTTTTTCTGTCAAGATGGGGTGCTGAGTGTACATTAATGAGAATTAAAATGAACTTTTTTGATTTTGGCAAATGGCTGCAATGAAACCAAAAGTGAAAAGTTTAAAGGGATCTGAATACTTTCCATACCAACTGTAGTCATTACTGTGTAGTTAAGTCAGTCCCACTTCTGGAATATCATTCTGTCCAGTTAGGAACACTGAGTATGAATCGATTTCAACTTCTGTACAAATTGAATAGACAACATATGGAAATGAGAGGCAGTCAGTGAGATAACCACAAAGGAATGGTCCTGCAGGTGGTGGCCATAGACCATTTTCTTGTCCTCATCCTTTCTGGCTGATTTTGCTCATGCTTGCATTTTGCCACTAGAGTTAATATGAGGCAGTTTCTGCAACTCATGGAAGTTGCTCAGGTAGTGCAGCTCATCCAGGATGGCACATCAATGCATGTTTGGACGGCCACACAGATCTCTATGTGCTAGCCAGAGGTACCTTGACTGCCAGTAGGCAGACTGACAGGATGAGATCCTCAGACCCATCGTTAGATCATAAGCTGCTGCAGTGAGTCCTGGCTACTTCTGATACATGACGATGCTCTGCCTCATGTGGGGGTTTAAGAAATGAGAAGTTGCTCTCTGCATCATCAGCTTGAAACATCATCATTCATGCAGTAATTATCAATAAATAGGAGGCTCTTAATTATTTAGTAGTGCAAGAAGTATATAAGCAAGCACCTATTTTGAAATTAATGAAAAATACTTTATTCATCCCAGAAGGGAAATTCAGTATTGTAAAAGCTCACTCTTTTTTTTTTTTTTTTTTTTTTTTTTTTTTTATAATAAACAAAAAAGTCAGTCAGTCTTGTTCTTCAAGGTGATGCTGCTGGCAGGAATGAATTTCTGTATCTCTCCGTCCTACAGCAAACCTGACGCAGCCTCCCACTGAACACACACTGTTGATTCTTCACCGTGTTGTGGAGAGGATGGGAAGTGTCCTCCATCATCTTTATCTCTTTGAAATCAAAATTTTCCCCTCCCCGGGCTGCCATCTTACTGTGGTGGAGGGGTTTGCATGTCCTGAGGATCCTAGGGGCCATGTTATCTGGGGCTTTATGCCCCTAGTAGGGGCAAACGGGTCTCTCGGGGAGGCACCAGACAAAGTGCAGCTCAAACACTCGTATGTAGAGACAAAGCAGTGGAGCCACGTGTCTCTTGCCCAGTGGGTCACCAGAAAAACCTTTCCAGAGCCAGGCTTGAAGGCGGGGCACGGAGGCGAGTGCCTGGTGGCCGGACCCCCACCCATGGGGCCTGGCCGGGCTTAGCCCAAGGTGATGACATGGGCCCCCACCTGCAAGAGGGGCCATAGGGGGTGACCCTGATGGTCCGACCCTCGGCTACAGAGACTGGCTCTAGAAACGAGGAATGTCACCTTTCTGGTTCGAAGGCAGCCTGAGCTGGTGCGCGAGGTTGAGCAGTTCCAACTAGAAATAGTCTGACTTGCCTCGATGCACAGCTTGGGCTCTGGAAACAACATCTATGAGTGGGGCTGGATCCCTGGACGCCTCCCAGCTGAGGTGTTCTGGGCACGCCTGACCAAGACGAGGCCTGGGGGAAGACCCAGGACACGCTGGAGGGACTACATCTCCTGGTGGGCCTGGGAATGCCTCAGGATCCTCCTGGATGAGCTGGCGGCTGTGGCCGGGGAGAGGGAAGTCTGGGCTTCTCTGCTTAAGCAGGTACCCCTGCAACCCCATCCCAAATAAGCGGAAGAAGACGGTTTCGAGACGGTACGGTATGGAATGGTATGGCACAGTACAGTATAGAAATCAAATTTCTAACAAAAAGAATACGTTTAATCTCCTCTGCCATGTATTTTTGACCACTCATCGTATCTAAAGTTTCTAAATTTGAAATGTCTTCTTTAAATTGAACCTCAATAAAAAAGTTCTTAAAGAGTCAAATCCTTTTAAATGTTTGGCAAATAAAACCAAAAGTTTCAGCCTGTCCTGTGTTCAGCTTCTCTGATGTTTTTTGACTGTCAGATCATCTCAGATTATTTCAAATTCTAGATGCTTTCTCGTTTGCTGTCCTGCTGCTGAAATTGGACTTAGTGCATGTCACAGCAGTCAGATGATCTCTTAAACTGACTCCTGATGAATAATTTCAGACATTATGACATTTGAATCTGCTGCCTCAGTCCCACTGGCTCTCAGGTGTCTTCTGCCGCTCGCTGACAATGAAGGGGACTCCCTGGGAACAGACATTTCCTACAGTTCACCTGAAGTGTATGAGTGGAAAATGTCAACAAATGAAGCAGTATTCCTGCTCAAACATATCTGACTACCTATATATACATCACAGCCTGTCCACCTCTGTGGTCCCTGCTGCCTCCCTGGATAAAAGCTCCACATCTGTTTGTCTTCTCCAAGTTTTCTCATCATCCGGCTGAAAAGTCCTCTGGATGACTTTGTGGAGATCAAGACTCTACTGTGCCTCAATAATACTCCATGTGATTGGTTGCATGGTCTGGCAGTGTGGTTCTCTGTGATTGGCTGGATGGTCTTAACCAGCTTATCTTGGTTTAAATGCTACTACACCCAACTACTCCTTGGCTGAGCTGTGGCTGTAACAGCAGAGAAGTTGTAGCTTTTTGAGTCAAAATGAGATTTGTATGCAATAAATATTTTAGTCAAGATGAGATGATGTAAATTTGCTAAAGTTTTCTGTCAAAACCAAACCAACCAATTCAGCTGAATAAATTTGAAAACAAACTAAACAATTAAATAAATCAAGTTGAATTCCATGGAACAAGCCAGTTTATCTTCACCCTAAAACCCATATGCAGCTACAAATACAGGACAATGATTGGCTTGCTGAGCCCTGAGATGTTTTGGAGCCACATGGCTGCCATCAGTGGACCTGAAGGCAAATGTCTTAGACATCATTTACTGCCAGCATCTTTGTTAGATCCACCTTACTATTACTGGGTTGGATTCCATTTTTTTTCCTTCAGAACTGCAGTAACTCTTGGTATCAGAGATTCAACAAGATGTTGGAAACATTCCTCACAGATTTTGCTCCATATTGACATGATGGAGCATCATACAGTTTCTGCAGATTTGTTGGCTGTACATCCATGATGAGAATCTCATGTTCCACCACATAAAGATGCACTATTGGACTAAGATCTGGTGACTGTGTAGGCCACTGGAGTACAGTAGCCCACTGGAGATAATTTGAGCATTGTGACATGATATTCTGGGACCATTCCCAGTTTTTTATTGAGGAAACACCCAAAATGCGTACAGATCTGAACCTGTTAGTGGAAACAAGGCTCAAGACATCCCTTTCTGGTCCGGTCTATTTGAATTTCTGCTTGGGAACAAGAGAGAAGATGAGGTGCATAGATAATGAAGTTGAATTAAGTTGTATCCCACAGTTTTTGACCCTCTTGTTCACGCATCCAGGAGGCTTTCAAATTTGTTTGCAATCAAAGCTGAACCAGGGCTGACAATCATGACAGCATTAATGTATATAGTAATTTTAGACCAGGATTTTCAGGTTTCTGTTCACATCACTCACATGAAAAACTTTTTTCATTTCATCTTATAACAATTTCTTTTATCTTAGAAGACATTTTTATCTCATACTTATATCTCTAAATCTCAATAGGGCTCGAAAGGGGGACGTAGGGGACTTGGAAAACCGCAACACATTGTGGGTGTTATGGTCAACTGTCAAGTTTGTTTACGCCGACTGCCTGCATGATGCTGCCCTCGTTCTTTTTCTTTAGATTACAAGTTTTTTACAAGTTAAAAACATGGTGCAATCGTGCTGTCATTAACTGCCGCAACCGTTCACACGATTGTTCCAGTGAAAAAAACAATGGGGTGAGATTTTTCTCATTTCCAATGCAAAGCCAGGGAGCTCGGATATGTGAGCTAACGAAGAGACGCCAAATCTTCTGGATAGCAGCCGTGAGGCGACCAAAAATCACTTTCAATGCCATCACCCAACACATGTTGGTGTGTTCACGGTATTTTCATACTGGTAAGTTCTGTTCTGTTACTATTTTGTTATGGTGTTAGTAGTGTTATGCTGTTTCACACGTAGTATTTGGCTGGCTGCTAGCTTTAGCTAAGCTAGCTGAGAGCACAAACAAGGTGAAAGCAGACACACTCTTCCTCCATTTATAGATTACTTTTGGGTTTAAATCATAAATTTTCTGTCATAGCAGATAGACTTTGAGAGTCCATAACTGACCTCATTCTAAAAGTAATAAAGGGTGTGTGTGTCTGAGGGAAACTTGCACATGAAATGAATGAAACCTATCCAGACTGGGGGTCGTCAGTACATCTCGGACATACGAAGGTGAAAGCTGCAGATAACGCCAGATTTCAATCGAGAAAAGGGAGACTGGACAGTGATATGCCAGTCATCGGTGCAACTGCAACATTCTCTTTAATTCCATCCATTTTTCCACGTGTTTGAGTCGATGTCTCGCAGCATGACGCTGTATAAACCAAAACTCTTGCCTGTGAGCTTTGAGCCCTATATGATGACTGAAATCTCATTTTCATAAGCTACTGTCATTATTTTTAATCTAAAACTGGTTAAATTAGACACCGAAATGTACAGCGATAACTGACGTCATTTTGCCCAAGGCGGTAAATTTAGTGTTTTAAACCTCTGGGGCCGACTAACACACCCTTGAAATATAAGAACTGTAATGTCCTTTCTGCCTTGTGATGGACAGAAACTGTTTTTTGGAGTAGGATAAATAATCTTTGTGGCATCTTATGGTGATCTTTAAGACACTGAGCTACATGTACCATCTGTAGTCGTGTGACTCCATCCCATCCAGTCTGTAACGAGTCATCTTCCATTTATCATTACCGAGGTGAACCGCTCAATGTATCGTGATACTGATTTTAGGTCATATCACCCAGCCCTAAATGCTTTCAATGTATTCCAGCCCTTTGGATGGGTAACATATCTCCACTCAGAACATGTTCTAGCCCTTGGTTCCTGCAGTGTACATGAAGGGAACCAGCAAATGTGCTGGTTCCTGGAAAAGCTGCCAGTGGTCAAATTTCCTTTCAAAACAGATCTGATTTGTCAAAAAAACTAAAAGATCTTACAAACTGCATTTTTTTTAAAAAAAGAAACTTTTAATTCAGAAAAGTTGAATCTCAACATATAAAAGTAACTGCATGTTGTTTAACTGCTGTGGATCCGCTGAGCCATCTGTTCCTCAGACTGAAGCTGCTTCACAGGAAAATTGAAGCTCCAAAAAACTTTGCTGTCTTTGAATGTAGAAAAATAAGAACCTCACAGAGGAAGAAAAACCATGGCAACAGAGACTAAAGACAGTACATCAACAGTCAGCGGCATGTATTGCAGCTGTTGTGTGTTTTAAAAACCATTCATGCAACAGCAAATGTCCCCAGGTGTCCTAAGAGCAGCAGCGGTGCAGAAACTTTTTGAAAAAGTTCCTGAATTCAGTGTTGAAGATGGTGTAGATGACAGGGTTGAGAGCACTGTTGACGTAACCGAGCCACGTCACCACGCTCATCAGGGCCGGCGGGATGTGGCAGCCTTCACACCGAGCTCGCATTATGTGAAGGACGAAGAAAGGAGTCCAGCAGAAGAGAAAGGCACCTGCAAGGGAAGGATTAGAAAAGAGGGATTAGAAAAAAAGGGACATTAAAAGTCTCTGTCATGGGTTTTAGATGAAAGAGGTTTCATCTTTGTGCAACTCAACAAAATCAACTGTAGCTTCAGGATGTGTTTCATCAAGGATGAAAAGAAGAAGGAGGAGGAAGCTGCAAGCCATGCCCCATCAATTCAGACAACTCCTGCAAAGCAGACAACTTCAGCTACCCAACAAGGGCTGTAAATCACACTCTGGCTCCCAATTGACCTATGGCTAAACCACGCCCCCAAGCACGATGAGCCAATCACTGTGCGCACAGCTAACTCAATACACTTGGACATTCTCTGCTTGAACGTCCATTGAAGTGCATTGAAGTTAGTCCATTTTTGTTTGTTTTCATGTGTCTTTATGTGTTTTTTTTTTTGTTTTGTTTAAAATGGTCAAACAGTGTGCATGGGGTACATGCAACTCCAACACTAGGTATCCTGAGAGGCTGGGCAGTGGGGTGTAATTTTTGCCCTTTCCCAAGCCACATCTTAAACGAGAAAAGTGTCTGCTTTGGATAAAGTTATGCGGCAGACCACAACATCAACTGTACGTGGATAAAATTAACAAGGATGTCCACATTTGTTCTACGGTAAGGCAACAGCGTATTTAAGGCAACATATTGTCACTATGATGAGAAGAAATATGAAGTTATCTTTAACATCCCTAACGTTAGCTAACACTAGTCAAACGTGCTAGTTTTTGCACTTCGGTAATTGTACATTAGAGGTCAGCTATAGGTGTCGTGTAGTAACGTCGGTAACGACACGCCTCTGGCTTCCAAGCTGCAGCCAGACTCTACTCCGCTCCCATGACTGTTAACTTGGTTTTTGGCAGACGGGAGGGAGGGAGTGCACACTAGTCGCATTCCAGACTTCACAGGCTTGATTTCAACTCGCAATTTCAGACTTGTGAACAATGTTTGTTTGTTTTTTGTATGTTTTTTAAAAATATCTTGTCATGGTCTCTGTCTCATCCCACGTCTGCTGTCCATGTTGACAGCTGTCATCTCCTGAGACGTCACATAGCCCCTGTCACCGAATGTTGTTTGTCCGAGTAAGTGAAGGGGCGTGGCTTAGCCATAGGTCAATTCAGTGTTTACCCAAAACACCAATTTTCCAATATGATTGTGATTCACTTGGATGCAGGAGTCAGAGATCAATATGAAATGATATTACACAAACAGTCACTTTCATTCAAATCAAATCACAAAAAAAAAAATGTGTAAATGATCCATTGCTATTTCCAAATTGGATTGATTTGACTGACATTGAACAAATATATATATATATATATATATATATATATATATATATACATATACAAAAAAACAATAATAATTTCATTGTCACATCCCCATTACAAAACCAATTCAGTTCAATTCAGCTTCATTTTCATGGAATCAACTTACAACAAAGTCATCTAAAGTCACTTTCACAGGAACAGTACCTTGCAGTCCTGTGTGGTCCAATTACAGTATAATCCAGTTAGAACAAATCAAACATTACATTAGTCCAATTTATAATAACTGTCTTCAAACAAACCAGTTAATAAAAATAATTACCTAGTTAACTCTGTCAAGCAAGAAACCATACTTGGCTACTTCATGACATATAAAATGCATCTGCATGCTACTCATTGAAATGTGAAACACCTGGAGTTCTCTCCAGTTTGATTTATTCAAACTAAGTATGAATTAATTAAACTGTGGTGTTAATTAATTAATGTTCAAGAGATTGAAGAAAGGATTTCTGAATCTGACAAAATTTGATGGGCTGTTAAGGAAGGTAGACCTAGATTAATGACTAATAAAAGGAAGATTAATTCACTATCACCAATGTTTTGTGTCACTTAAATGTTCATAGCAAATGAAAAGGCAATGGTCCTCATCATAGGATTCCGTTTTGACTGAAGAGACACCCACGCCCAGTTCCAATAGACTGTCCCTTTATCCGAAGGAAGCAAAGTTTGTGTGTGTGTGTGTGTGTGTGTTTGTCTTTTTGCTGTACCCGTTGTTTGACCAGAATTTGCTACACCGCTTTAGAACTTGTATTATTTTTTTTTTGTTTTTTAAAAAGATGTTTTAAGTCTTATAGAATCCTCTGATATCACAACAACAGTCTTCTCTGTGGATGAAGTTTAAAATTTCCAAGTGTTTCAATGAATGAACCAACAGTAGAGGAAAACTCCAGCAGAACAAAAACCAGGACCATCTGCTTGGAGAGGACAGGAAAGAGGGGGCAGGGCAGGAAGACTTTTCTGTCTGCAGTGGTGATTAGACTCTATATTCCACCCAGAACTAATCCCCATGGCCCTAGTTTGAGTGACTGTCCATGCAATCCATAATAAAAACCATCATAGGACTGAACTACCCACCAACAAACTGATATGGTGTATGACCTTGACTCTCAGATGTGCAGCTTAATTGACCCTTCCCCAGCCCCACCCTAGAACTGCAGCTGACCAATCATACGTTGGCAACCGTAACTAAGGAAAGGCGTTTCTGGCAAACTTCACTTCCATAGACGGGGCATAGACAGGATTTTCAAGTCTGATGACAGATATCCAGAACGCTTGGGTGATGTTGTATTTTTTGCCTTCTCAAAACCAAAAAAAACACAAGCAGAGAGATGTGGAATATAGTTTAAATGGCATGAAATATGGATAAACGGTATGGAATATGGACCGGCGTGAAAGATTGATTAAACAGCATGGAAGACCTCACTCGCAGCTCCATGAGGCTGAACACGGAGCTGGACAAACTGTTTATTCCGAGGTAAGATGCTAACGCCACCTAGCACAGTAGTTAGCTACAAGACAGCGGTATAATATTAAGTAAAAGCTACTGTTTTAACATGGAGTAAGGTAACCATGTGTCGACAGAGGCTAAACAAATACACCAGATAAACACTGATAAGTCACGTTGGTTGCCAAAGAGAGACAAATATTATACGGTCTTCTCTGCCAGTTTCTCAGTCCAGTAGCTGCTATTCTGATCAAATCCAATGTATCGATCAAACCCACGATGTGGGAACAACATCCTGGTCAAAGGGGAAACATCCAGCAACAGGCTAAAATGTCAGATACACGTCAGATACCTGAAACTTTCTGGAGTCATACATGACAGCTTAAAATATAACAATCTGTTAACTTACTCTGCGATGCAAGAACGTTGTTCCTTTTATACGTTTGTTCTGGACATGAATCATCAAGACGTGAAGTTTCTGAGTCTTTCTGTATGAACGCTGATACTTTGCTTCGATTTTAACATCCTCTTCATCAACATTACTCCGTCGACAAACGATGACGAATTCCTCAGATGCATCCTGCAGTCCTCACTGTCTACCCCCCTCTGATATTTCTCAACTATTACTCCAGAAATCTAACACAGTTTCCTTCAGAATGTGTTCACTGAAATCACTGAGCAATCCATGTTGATGTACACAGAAATGAGCTAAAAACGGAAAGTTTGCCAGACTTAGCAACTGTAACCATGGGAGGCAGGACTTAGCGAAGGGTCAATTGCCTCCTTAAGAGCCACAAACTTTGCAGAAAAAAAGGGTCTTCTCTTGCTTTTCATATATAAGGGCACTAATTGGTTAAATCTACGCAAAACATGACATAAGAACACCAACCAATAAATTCTGACACTTTGTTGGCTGATTAGAGGAACTGATTAATCACTGTCAGGGGCTTCCTTGCTTCAGGTGCTTTTACCAAGGTTTGGTCATGAATGACTGCTAATGAAATGAGGACTTTCATTTATCATTTCAAAGACAAATTTGTTTTTAAAGCATGTTTTTAAAAAAAATATAGCTGAGATAAGTGCTTAATGAAGCAATAGGGAACAGCAGTAGTAAAGCAATTAAAACAGAGAACAATAACAGCAGCAATTAACGATATTGAGGGGTAAATTTATGGAGAGCAGTTAAAAGCCCTGAAAAACAATGCATCTTTAAAGGGACTAGAGGTAGGAATTGTGAAAGAATAAACATGCATGTCCAGTTTTTTGGATGTGACGCCAATTGACGCTGCATACAGGAAGGAGACGGTCGCGGTGAATTCAGACATTCACCTAGACCGTCGCGGGATAGTTATGGATTCTTCTGCTGTCAGCAAACGATCCAGATCAATTGAAAGGCCACTAAAAAGTGGCACTATGAAAAAAAAAGACTTTATCAGCGTAGTAAACAATGTTAAAGCTTCAATTTGTGAGTGCTACCGTGCCGGCTTGGTTGGTGACTGCAGTTAGCCACAGTACCAGTCGGGTCACTCGCGAGTCTCATTTCTTAATATTGCCTGTAGATCCTTTAAATATTTGAACACATTTGTTATACTGATAGATATATTGATCTATTGACACTGTTTCACTATTTTTGGAGCAGCTACAGTTCACAAAAGCAACAAGATGAGAGGAGATTTCTTCAGGAGCAGTTTGTGGGTTCACAATAAGCCAAATATACACACCTACACTTTACTTGTACCACATTGGACCCCCGTTTCCTTTCAGAACTGCCTTAATTCTTAGTGGCATAGATTCAAAAGGTGTTGGAAACATTCGTCCACATTATCATGATAGCATCCCACAGTTACTGCAGATTTGTCAGCTCCACATCCATGATGAGAATCTTGCGTTCTTCCACAGGTGGATGGAGTGAAGTAATGGAACATTGAACTGAATTTTGGGAACCCAGAAGTGTAAATTTGTTAAACCAAATCCTGTGAATAAATTTGGGTCTTCATATGAAATTAAATGAAAAATACTTTATTAATTCAAAGTGAAATCTATATAAAGCGGGGTATAAATATCTATAAATATATAAATAGCCAATATTTTAAACCGTAAATTCTTATTCAAAATTAAAAATCTACTTATTAAGACACACCTTCTGCATCCAATCCATTTTTGTCCATATACTGTAGTTTAATTAGGTCAGTAAGCTGGTGGAGCTTTGGCAGTGGAGTAATTCACATAAACATGTCTGAGAAACGCCACAATGAAGATGATTTGCTTCTATTAAGAAAATAAAGAGTAAGGTAACATTCATTGTCACCTTTACTTCAGTTTTATCAAAAGACAGGTATGGTCAAGTCTAGAAAGTATCATTTGTGCCAAGAAGATAGCTAATTAAGCATAAAGTTGAGCACGGTTTCAGCACACAGGTTTCTGAAATACTCAGGTCAAAACCCTGCCACGTTCAAAGTCACTAAAATTCCCTTTCTTCCCCATTCTGATGCTCAGTTTGAACTTAAGCTAATTGTTTTAACCGTGTCAGTATGACTAAATGAATTGAGTTGCTAAAGTGGAGAACCAAATAAAGTAACTGACAAAAGCTCAACGGAGATGCACAAGTTATCAAAGAGATTTTCAGGGTGTTGGAACAGTCAAGTTAATCACCTGATCTCAGTTTAGAAGAGCTGTAGTCCACTTTTTAACCCTCAACAGGCAAGAGCCGAAGGTATCTGACTTTAAAATTGACGAAAGTTCCCAGATTTGATATTTAATCCTTGTAATTTGTGGTCTCCATCAGTTTACATACAAATGTCGGTTAATTCAGATGCTCGTTATTTTCCATTAATTACAATGAGTTTATGAGGGCTTGTTCACTTTTGCAAACCTCATTTATCTTTGAGTTCATAAAGTAATTAAATATTTTGATCTACTTTCTTCTTGTATTGTTTTTATTTGTCTCCACAGATCCTCCCTACTTAACCATCCATTCATCATCTTCCAGTTAACAGGACTGTTGTTGCCTGACAACAGATAAAAAGCCATGTTGTAATCTTACAAATATACCATGAAACAAAACTAAAAATCTAGTTAAGAGGACTCACAAAAGCTTGTAATTATTTTCTTGTTACACATTTTCTAGACCACTTTTTCACTTGTTATTTTCCTAAGGTTCAGTCCTACCCCCAGGCTTCCCTCTTAACTCTTAGATAAGCTAATAAAACTAATTCATGAGTATTACCTGCACACTTAAATGCCAGTCTGACCAAGCCCTAGTTAATAATTGGATTTCAGATTAAGGAGCTGCAAGGATTAGCTGCTGTGTGCGAACAAGAAGCGGGTGCGCAGCTATTAATAGGCTGACCCATTCTGACTGATGTGCAAGTGCCTTGGAACAGGCATCAGAGGTGGCGGTGAGAAGCTCAGGTTCCTGCCGTCATCAGTTACATCACTGCTCATGTAAATACCTGGTGAGAGTTTCCGTGCTGCTGACTAACCGTGCTTCTGTTCTGTGGAAGCCGAGCAAAGCCGAGATGCCTGGCAAAATCTTGCCTGCTTCTACGGCTCGTCGTCAGCCAAAACTGCTGCAACTCCAGCAGCAATAAGTACAATTTAACCCTTTGAAGCCTGCAATTATTTTTAGGCCCCTGCTTGAAGATTGCACACCCATTATGAAACAAGTACCATATACAGTATCTCTGCAGCCACAAAGAATATTTTATGACTTTAAGAGTCATAGTAAAGATTACACTTGAGAGATTTGTTAAGATGTGTAAATATCAGTATACTGCATGTCTGGTGAAGAATATATGAATATGGCGCGAATTAAGAAAATTTCAGGCTTGCCTTTGGAAAAAATCCCAAACACTTTCAAGATGAATATGAATGTCATTGGAACGATGCAGCTGCAGCTCTAAACATCTTTCAGATCATTGTACAATATGTGAGCATTTTCTTTGCAACGGTTAGCTCTGATAAAGTGAAAAAAAAAAACTATGGGCCGGATCTATCAAAGGTTTGCGTGTATATAAACGTGAGCTATCTCATTGTTAATGCAAAAAAAATGTACCAACTGATCTATAGACTAATCCGACAAGTGTTTTGTGTGTTGCGCCATCTTGCAGCGCCGCCATTGCCTAGGGAAAGATTCCCAATTGCCTCCTATCTGCCAACATGGAAAGCAGCGTGAATATATGGATTTACAACTTTGGACAGTCGTCTAAGGTAATGATAACTTTTAGGTATGTTATCCGGAGATCTCTAAAGTATTCTGAAATTTTGTTTATTTATTTTTTACATCGGAGCATTAATCTAAACAATTCATCTCTGGAAACTGGCTATATGACAAGCCACACTGGAATATAAAAGGCACATCTAGTGATTACTTTTCAAAGTTTAAAAAACTAAACTCTTTCAAAGGTTGTTAGTTTTCCATTTTGTCATATGTTTGACTTTTGGTATTGTTTAAGGACTGTACAGACCACGTAGCCTTCATGTTGGAGCCAAATGCTTGATTTGGTTTTTTTGATGAAATGC
This sequence comes from Atherinomorus stipes, assembly GCA_023101725.1. Taxonomy (NCBI): domain Eukaryota; kingdom Metazoa; phylum Chordata; class Actinopteri; order Atheriniformes; family Atherinidae; genus Atherinomorus; species Atherinomorus stipes. Next base: position 199,877 of record JALJCO010001627.1, on the reverse strand, counting down.
TTAATTTATGTTTTGATTAACATTCCATTCTTTATAGTTTACCATTATTATTTCTGTTTGGTTATGAGATATCAAAGTCAAATATTGTGGGTTGAAGTATAAGTTGACTTGATAAGTATGAAATTGGGAATTGTTGTTTGTTTAGATTTTCTGCTGCTGCGCTTGTTGCTGTTTCTCAGCTCCGCCCCCTCTTTATAGACAGGTGACTGCAGCACCTGGATTATATTAGTGTTGGCTATTGGGGCCACCTGAGCTCTCGGTTTCAGGCACGCAGCCATACAGTTTTAGACCGCTGCTAAGTGTTGTTTTTGTTTTGATAAATGACTTAAAAAGAAAGGTGTGAACCGATGTGATCTGCCTGTCACTTCTTATGCGGTAAGACGATCTAAGTTTTGTTTTTTGGAAATGCTGGTGCGAAAGGATCGGCTCAGAGAAAATAAACGTCTTGTACCAGAAGAGATTTGCGTTTTGGATTTCATCATCTTTTCAAAAACACATGACAACGCTGGAGCGCGTCGGACTAGGATGCACAGAAATCGAGAGCCAAGCGCATCTTTATAGGAAAAGATCGCGCCTTTACTTCACATGTCGGGAAGATGAAACTAAAGGCTGCAGGACACCGTCTTCATGATCCGTTTGTGTTTCTGACTGAACTGTTTTTATTTTCTGATCCCAACAATGCTCTGATTAGAGCAAATAACGTTATATTTCACAATATTCCCAGATAACTCATTAATTCGCAGCAACACCACAGCTGTCTCTGTTAGCATTAGCTGGCAAAATAACATTATGCGGTGCGTCATTTTCCGGTGCATATATACGTGAAATAAAGTGTCAGATTAATGAGTGTTCACCATAATTTACCGTGTTTTTGTTGTTGGGGATTAAATCCAGTGTTTTCTCTCTGCTGTGGCAGCAAGTTTGTCCTCTTCTGCTCTGTGTGTCTGATATTCCTTCCCAATACGATTAGAACGACATCAGTGGACTGAGCAGCAGCGCCGTCCAGTTTTGTCACAGACAGCAGAAATCTTCATGAAATAAATGTCCGGGATCTTCTTATTCACATATAACCACAATTAAACTTTTCCACAGATGATCCAACAACCAGGAATGCAACAGTCCTTCCAGATTTCCTCCATATTGTTAAGAAAAAGTCAGATTCTTATCTGTTCTAATTACACATGTACAGACAGGCTCCCCCGGCAATGGCGGACGGTCTAGTTGTGGCATTTGGCCAGATAAGTCTAGGGAGAATGGAAGAAAGTTGATGCCGCGTTGCCTTGTGGGGGGTTTCTGCCATGCTGGTTGAATGGTTGGTTGAATGTTTCCCTATTTACCTGAGTTTGTTGTTGAGAATGAGTTCCGATTTGAAGAAATTTTAAAATGTGCTTAAGTCTAAAAAAGGGACAGCAATTTATTGGGAGACTTTATCTACAGAGCCAAGAAACCGTTGTGACAAAAATGGGAATAATTAACAACCAAGATCCATATTTGATCCAGCAAAGCAGTAACAGCCAGGACATGGACTCACTCCCACCCCTGCGTTTTTTTCTGATATTTTTCCCGTCTGGTTTGTGGTGCAAGTGCCTACAAATCAGACCAGTTTCGGAATTACAAATCCCACGAATTTGGATCTTAATAAATCCGTTCCTATGTCTCTTTTGGGTGTTCTCAACATTTTCTAGTTGGGAAACCTCAGATTTTAACTGGCTAGGTGTGGAACTGACTTAACAAAATCACTTCCATTCATATAAAATCACAAATGACTTAAAGCCATTGTCTCATTGATTACTGAATTAGTGTAGACTGATTTATAATTGCTAGTTGTTGGGGTCTCCTGAATAGCAGAGGAGCCCCTGAGAATTAAGGCTTTGATTCCCACAGTTGTTCATCTGTTTTTGACATTTAGAGATAATTTTTTTCTATGCATCTTTGTAAGACAGCCATACCATGTCAGTAGGGAGTAGGGCTGTAGTTATACACTAATGTCACGATACGGTACACAATATTCAGTTCATGATACAATATATATCAGATATTCAGCCAACGGCACGATTCGATGCAATTTGATATAATACGATACACTTCCATAATTCTTTGAAAGATTGAAAAGGGACAGAGTGATTTCGGTGACAGCAGCAGCAAGATCTTGTGAGATTTCATAAGGGGACAACGAGATCTCGTTAGTAAAATAATCGATACAATGCTTTTTAATGTTGATACGATATCGCAGCACAAAATATTGTGATGTATCAGCATATCAATATTTTCTCATACACCTATATGTCAGGGCCCAGAATTATTCATTTAGGCCACGTCTAAACTGAGCGGTTAATGTTATACGGGGACCTTTAACCCCCTGTCTTATCTGCATCCACACAGTCGTTTATGAATCATTTAAAGCAAAGCAAAGTAATGACCGCCCATTTGCACTTACTGAGCATGCGCCACATCACAGGCAGACGCATGTGTCTGACATCAGCATGTAAACACGAAGTTCATTTCACTTTCTACTCAGACTAGCAAAGGAATGGCTGCGCAGAGAAAGAGGAATATTTTCGTTTGGACTGACAATGAAGTAGCGTTGTGCTTAAGAATAACAAATGACTATAAAACTTCAATGGCTGGGCAAAATGTCAACTGGTAGTTATCCTGTGGTGCATTTTGTTGTCAGTTTGTAGTGGGTTTTATTGTTGTCATTTCCTTTCATTGAACGGTGAAGTTATCCATACTAGGCCATTTATCTGCTGGCTTGCTATTTATACGACCCCCTTACCTGGCTAAACAAATAGGCAAATGAGGGACTCATAGGCCCAATCCCAATTCTCTTTTTTACCCCTACCCCTTACCCCTTCCCCTTGGCCCTTGCACTTAAAACGAAGCTACAAGGGGTAGGGGTGAAACTCAACCCCTACAAATTGTGACACCCCTTCAAGAATCACATACGTCATCAGTGATCCTGCGGACTTGTGTGTAAGCAGATGTGTGCCGAGCTGTCGGCACAAATCTGGAGAAATCAAGCCGTCTACAGCTGTGGATTAACGTTAACAAGCAAATTCGATTTGTGCATAACATCCCTGCTTGTCTTATATCCCACTAAGGACCTCTACTGTATGTAAATGAAGACCAGCAGCGACGTTGCCGAATTTTTTATTGATCATCTATCACTGTAAATTATCAGGGCTGCTTACAGAGCACCGCTGGTTTTCAGCCTGGTAGCGTTTATATAACTGAAGCATCAATGTAGTACTCGCAATTTTTTTTTCACGTGCATTTTGCAAAAAAAACAATGACGTTAAACATTTAAACAGTGTTAAACTAGACTATACAATGGTTTTCACACTTTTTAAACTTTATTTATGGAGAAATATTTATATTTGTGGATGGTTTTGGACTCAGTCGCAGCCATCTTGCCAGTGATTTTCATACCCCTTTGTTTGAAGTGTGCTCCTGAAAATCTTCGTTTGAAGGGGTATATAGCCCTTCCCCTCCATCCTAACAGGTATTGGGACACCCCTACCCCTACACATGAATGCGCAAAACAGAGGGGAAGAGCTAAGGGGTGAAATGTGATTCACCCATAGACTACGTTCACACCGCAGGTCTTAATGCTCAATTCCAATTTTTTGTCAGATTTGATCTTTTTGCGTGGGCGTTCACATCACATTTCTAAATGTGGCCTGTCCATTGACTGCAATATAAATAGCTCATGCTTCTGAAGTGACACGCATGCTCATTTGAACACAAATGACATCATGCACGTAACGGTGTTCATGGAAACCAATGCAAACAAACATGGAGGTTTGCGCTGTGGTAGAAATTAAGTGGTAGATTGTAGCAATCACTGACAGCACGGGAAATCCTGGGAAATTCCGCTTCTGGACCACATAATGATACATTCCGTGTCCGTCTCCTCTGGTGCAGAAATAAGCACATCCCCCTCAGTTTCACAGAAAAGGTTGGATAGAATGTAGTATGCCCATACAGACCATGGTCACTTCAACACAGATTGGATATGTATCCGATTTATTACCTCATTTGAAAGTGGCCTGAATCCGATCCAAAAATGTCAGTTTCTATGCGACTTGCGCTGTTCACACAGTCAGAAGCAGTTTGGAAATGGGTCATATTTGAGCGCGAAGATCAGATTCAGATTGCATTTACCTGCAATGTGAACATAGCCTTAAGCCCCGTTTCCACCCGCGGGTCTGGGTCGGGTCAGGTCGGGCCAGGCCGGATCGGGTGGGTTTTGGTACGGATGTGTTGATTTCACGCTGCGTCCCCACAGCAACCTGTACCCTTACTCTGGAGGCGCTGGACAGCGCTGCTACGTGATCGCGTGACATCATCGCTGTGCAACACCGTTTAACCAAAACACCGCGCCACACATGACAGAAACAAAAGGAGTCCCCCCCGGCTTTGTTTTTACGTTTGGTCACGAGGGAAGTGAGATTTTTCAACAAATCAATGTATTGCTTTGTGTTAGCTCCACCTCTTTGGTCCGGATCGGTTAGATCAGTACCCCTACCGAAGGGTGCCAAAAAAGTAGGCCGGGTCGGGTCGGATATAAGGGTACCCGTCCCAGTTTTTATCTGTGGAGACGCAAAAAAACGTGGACCGATCCGGCCCGACCCGACCCAGACCCGACCCAGACCCGCTGGTGGAAACGGGGCTTTAGACAACGGTAAATGTGGACAAAAAGGCATATCATGCACGTTTAAGCACTTACACAGCCTAGTGTAGACGTAGCCTTAAAGACACACAATGGAACTTTTAGCAGTTTTCTCAGTGACGCGGCAGCTAAACTCTTGTATCGTACCTGTACTGTGATTCACTCCAGCCAGTAAAAGACAGTCTTATCTTGACTCTTGTTCTGTCCCTTCCTCTCTTTCTTTTCCTCTCTTCCTCTGGTAATGTTCCCTTGCGTTTCTTTACCGAATCCGACATGATGCGCGTTCAAAAAACCCGCTGTGGTCATATCTGGTTTATATCCGTTTGCTAATAAGTGATAAGATGCACGACCAAAATAGTCAGCTGCAACGTCACAGCCGTGTCCCGGATGGGAAACTTACATACTGCTGTTTCTGAGCCCTGGGATGCCTCTGGGTAGTTACGGCTCGAAAATGTGCATAACAAATGTTGGTGTGCCATCAAAACGAGTCAGAAACGCTTATTTTTAATGTCTAAAAGTTACATTGTGTATCTTTAATGACATTTCTTATCACCTCTATGATGATATCCAGTTATATATTTCCTTTGAACTCTATGATGTTTTTAAGGCACATTTCTAGCTAAGGTGTTTAAATTCGATCAAAAGTTGGATGGCTGACAATTTTTCCTCTAACCAAATGATAAAAGAAAAAAAGAAAAAACTGAAGTCCATATCAATGCCTGTGGTAGATTTTTGCCTAAAAACACTGGAGACTCTCAGTCAACTTGTCTTATTTGTGAAACGAGAACCTTGGAGTAACTTGACTTAGTGTTGACTTTGAATGTTCATATTAAATCACTAGTTCGACCTTGTTTTTCTCGTTTAAAAAAATATTGCCAAACTGAGTCCCATTGTGTCACGCTCTGAGACGGAAATCATTATACATGCCTTTATTTCATCATCTCTACACTATGTTCACTAGTCTGAGTAAAAAATTACTGGATCGTCTTCAGGTTGTACAGATCCCTGCTGTGAGGCTCCTAACAAAATCTTCACTGTATTCTCATGTCACCCTGTTGTTAACTCATTCGTTGATGTCACATTAAAGCTGTCTGTCTTACAAAAGCAACAGGACCTTCTAAATCCTGGGCAGGTTTTTAATCCAGTCTTATGAAGGAGAGATAGTACTGACAACTTCAACAGGTACAGTAATAAAAATGGGCTTCATTCACCAATATCTTCCTAGTAATCTTCTTGAATTTGTTTTTAAGTTGTAGTAGTTGTAAAAAGTTTTTACATAAACGTGTTCGTAGACCACCAAATTGTTCAGATCTTTCCTTTTAGATTGGTGAATGCCAATCTCTCTTCAGTTAAAAGGACAGACCAGGTGGCTCTACTTTGCATTGGTAAATGCCCCATAAAATGCCCATAAAAGGTCATGAGATGTGCCGTGTACAAATAGCTGTGAGACAGACAGGGAACATAACAAGGGTAAAAGGATGGATGAAAACAAATAATAATAAAGATGTGCACTGAAGTTGGAATTTTCTTATTTTTAAAGTGTAAACTTTGTTATACTGTAAATAATCACATGATGAGCTTCAAATAATATAAAAACTATTCTATGTACAAACAGATTATTAATTTCTCCTGAACTTGGACAGCAGCTGCAGTCTGAGCACGTCAGGACACATGTCCTTGTGATGTCATGTCTAAAGGACAAAGTGGTACACCGTAGAATAAATTATCATTACATATCCTTCTGTACCTTCTAGAGTTGTTAAAGCAAATTTCCACCTTAGGTGGTGTCAATTTTAAAATGCGGTTCACCTACAGAGGAAGCAGTGCAGCTGATGAATGCTCCAGGTGAGTCTGACAGGTGATATTAACCAGGCGGCCACGACAAAACCTTGATTTCTTAATTAAACTTATTAGATTAAAAAAACCCACAGTTTTAATGAACTTAAATGATTAAATAAGCTGCTGCATTCAGCAGGTGGATCTGGGATAAAAGGTGACTTAGACTGTCATGGAATGATGCTGTGGTTGAGGGAACAGATTTGGCGTATGTGCGGTCTATTACACTGACAGTGTTTGAAGACCCATAGTCCCTCTCTATTGTGACTTGTTTCCGATTAAATGGATGAAATTGTTCAATTTTCCTCAGAGGGAAATTAAACCCTTACGGTGTGATCTGCAAAGTTCTGCTATTTACCTTAGAATAACAAAATGCTCTGTAACTCATCAAAAGTTATTTAAAAAGCTGACAAAAACTTTACTGTAGTTTTATTAATGGATTTTAATGAGCTCAATAGCAGAAACCATCACAGATACAGACTTTTTTCTAATGTGTGGGCACTCCGATGCTCTTAAGAGTTCTCCTGAGTGTTTGTTAAATTTGTCCTTTTCCAAGAACAAATTCAAGACAGTATTAAGATTTTGGTGAATGCCATATTTTTCTTGAAAAGTTTATAAGTGGGATTTAAGAACAAATTTGTTCGTAAGAACCGTTGGTAAATGAGGCCCATTGGTTTTCCACAGGTATCTATGATTATAAAACAGAGGCTATGGCCCAATTCCAGTTCCTATTTTCATCCTTACCCCAACCTCTAGCCCCTCCCCTTGGCCTTGGCACTTGAAATTCTGTTTCAAGTGCTAGTGATTGAATTATACCCCTTCGAAATCCTCATGCATCACCAATAGTCGTCCATGGCAGAGTAAACTGACATCATGGCTGTTTCTGCAAGAGTTCGCAATGCTGTCTGCAGCAGCAATAATCTCCCTTTTCTTGGTGATTGGATCATTTTTTCAGTTTTGAGCCAAAAACCGTAAAAATGAAAGGAAAAGAAGATGCCTCAAGCTTAATGTTAATATTCCATTACAGACATAAGCAGATGCAGCTAACGTTAGGAAACTAGCCATTTTTTCACATTTGTTATAAAACTGTCTTTACTGCATTAAAGGGACTTTAAATTGCAAATTTCTTATTTTATTTACAAAAAGATACTCACATTTGTGCGATTCTTTGGCTGCCGCTGCTGATTTCTCTGTAGTGGGTAGTTTGTAGTTTCTAGAGGGTAATATCATACCACTCGTTTTCTAGTGTGCCCCTGGAAAATCTCCGTTTCGAGGGCCAAATAGCCCTACCGCTTCCCCTCCCCCTCGGTCTGAACCAGATTCAGGACACCACTACCCCTTCACATGAACACACAAAATGAAGGGTTAGGGGCCAAGGACTAAGGCTAAGAGGGAACTGGAATTCACCCTGTACTGTATTTCACTTCAAAATAGTGTCTCTTCCATTCATTCTGTAATAAGATTTTGCCCCAGAAGAGTGCATGGTCTCTTGGATTTCCTTGAACTAGACTTGAACGATCTGGATTCTTGCAGCTGGGGTCCAAAAACTCTGCGCGGTCTCATGGTTGTTTTCAGAAAAGTTTTGAGCAAGAAACCATTGTCATCACACTCTGACGCAAATAGAAAGCGACAGCAAAACTCCGGACCAGCTGGTGGCGCTAATGGTCACTACCTACTCACAAGTCTGTCCCTTAAAACCAAAGACAAGCAAGCATTTACTGTAGATGCCTGCCGACAGTATCGACGCTGTACTTTTGGTCAACCTGTTCATTTTTTTTCTGCAACAATTAATTCATCTCCAGTCTCCAGTCAATGGAGAGTACGTATGAGAGTAGTACGTCACCACCCCTTTATCCCTCTCTCTCCCCGTGGCCCCCTTGCGTCAAATGTTCCAGACTTTACAATCGTGCAGACGGCCTCTTCCAACCGTTTCGTTATGACAACTATGCTGAACTTTTGGTCAGTTGCATGGCGCAAAAAATATATTTGTCTAATCCCTTTTCTGGACTTGAGAACATTTTTATCGTGACAAAAGTGTCCATGTGACCCTACCCTTAGAGAATCCAGAGAGTATTTTAACCTTCTAGGTCTACTTCATTGAGAACCAGGGCCAAACTAATGGGGAAAAGGTCTGCAGCCTTTGTGCCAACACTGGAGAGGTTACAGGAGGCACTCTTACTGCTGTAGGAATCTTCCTGATTGAGGGTTAGGCATTGCCATCATTATTTTCTATGTTTTATGACAGAAATTAAATTCCTCTTAATGCTGCTGTTCAGGAAATTAACTCACCCACAACGACAGGAAGCACCTTCATAGCCTTCCTCTCTCGACTGTTGATCTTGGCCCTCTTCCTTCTGTGAGGGTTGGGGTTGAACTTGATCTCTGCGAAGCTCACCGTTGGCACAGGGCCGTCCTTGCACTCTGACTGGTGCGGCCGGTCTGTCGATGGGAAGGTGGACGGCTCCTCCGGTGTATCTGTCAGTTCCCGCTCTATTATTGGCGGCAGCGGAGGTGGAAGAGATGCCAGAGGAGGCAGCGAGGCGGCGGCCTCCTGCAGCTTGCGACAGGCCTGGATGCTGCTCTTCAGCTTAGCTTTCCGTGCCTCCTCCCAGCGGTGCAGCCCACGGAACATGCCACAGTACAGCAGTAGCATGATGGGACAGGGGATGAAGAAGGAGCACACAGAGGAATAGAGGACGTAGTCATTGTTCTCCAGTTTACACTCGCTGGGGTCACGGCCCGGTACGTTGTTGATGCCAAACATGATGGGCGAGGCCACAGCCATGGCTAGGATCCAGGTTGCCGACAGTAACACTGCCTGACGAAGGTCCACGTGCTTCCTGTTGTAGTTCAGAGGTATCAATACGGCAATGAACCTGCAACAGGTGAGAGAAAACTGTGGTCACAATCAGATTGGACAAACTGACAGCAACTGCACCATTTTTCTCAAAATGGATTTATTTGCAAAAGTAGGGATGATATGGAATTTCAAGACTTTGAGCTCATTTCCCACTAATGTCCCTCAGAAGTCACAGTTCATCTGATCGTGAGCTTGTCATGGGGTGCCAGTTGCCTCTCGTGACCCCCTAGTATACTGCCCGACGAACGACACACGATTTGGCTATGACTGGAAAATCTGCTCAAAAATGGCCAAAAATCATAGTGTATGCCGGGCTTAACTGAAACTGCTGATCCAAACAACCAATAATTTATAAAGGAAAATCATGAAAATGATCAGGGGTGCCCAAACTTTTTCATACCACTATATAATCTGAATTGTTTTCCACTGAAAAATGGTGGTTAGTAGAAGTTCTGTTTGGCTGGTAACTTTTGGAATCTATTAGCTGCATAAGCTGGTAATCAATAAAGTTCATTATTTGTATAGTGCGACCAACTTGTGTAGCAATATCTCTGACCAAATGTCTGTGGAAATGGTTCATCAGTCCTGCCTTTCATAGAGAATTCAGCTCATTCCTTTATTCAGAACAAGGGTGATGATGGGTCCTCACATGAACTGCTTGTCTAAGGTCCTTTGGCATTATTTCTGTTGGATTAAGGTCAGGTGTTTTACATCATAAAAAGCCTTGTGAAGACCAGACTTTTCTGTTCCTTAAATAGGGCAGTCGTTGAATGAAAACACTTGACTTGAATTTCTTGAATATTGAAAGAGCGATGCAGAAAACTGTAAAGGGTTGGTCAAGCTTTGGGACCTTTATACACAGCTAGTCAGCTAGAACAGTTAGTCTGAGCCCCAACATTTGTTAATTACAAACAAGATGCCATGATAAATTATGAAAATTCAGAGGATGAGCACATTATAATGCCTACGAGGCCCCCAAAGTGACTCTTTCATGCACCAGTGACAGCAGGTCACAACTCAGTTTTCTAAGACATTGGACAGACCAGAAAAAAATTCCCTCTTCAGCAGCCCTTCAAGTTCTGTTTCCTCCCTGTCTTTTCAATTATTTAGTTTCTGTCATCCACTGAGGCCTCTAAATGCTTCTGGCTGCTTCCAAAAGCTTCGGACCATCACCATCAGTCCAAGTTAGCCTCATTGCTCACCATCAGTCTTTAATATAATCATATTTCCTTCAGCTGGTACATCTGATTTGAAGAGCAGTACAGGTTTTCAGCTCAGAGCTCCATCCTTCAGCATCAACCACAACTCTGGATAATCTTATTGAGTCACCTAAAGAGCATAGAGCAAAGCTGGCAGTAGATCACAGCAGACACATTCTTCATTCAGGGCTTTAAATTGTTCTGTCCCCTAGAATTCTTCTCCTTTTAGAGCTTTTACAGAAAACAGACAAAAGGTTATGGCAATATTTTCACATCAGTGTGCTAACTTTGTCTTGGCTGTCTGACCTTGATGATCCTCTGATGGTGTCCATTGTGTCCCTGAGAAACCGCTCAACGTACTAAATTGACTTAATAGCTGGATGTTCTTGAACCTGACAGACCGATTCAAAAAAGGTAATGAAATACCGTGTCTAAGTTTTGGCTGAACTTTGACCTCCTCCTTTTAATCAGCTCCACAACATTTTATTTAATGTTTCTGCAGGAGATTGAGGCTCCTGCAGAAAGTCAGGCTGAATCTGAATTTCTTATTAAACAAATCAACTGCAATAAAAAGTCCCTTAACTGCTTTATTTCCAACAATGTAAACTACTTGGCTCACAGAGGGTTTATTCATTTATGTTCCCAAGAAGACTATTACTTTTTTTGTGATCTTTTTATTCACATTTTCTTTTATATATAATCAATAGCAAAAGCACTTTTAGACAAATTATCGTGCATCCCTTTAATGTTGCATTCATGTGAGATGAGAAAAATGATCCTTTCCACTTGTCAAGTGGAGATTACCTGTGTGTTGTGTTCAAATGCTTTTGTGTTCGTAGTAAAAAGAAAGGAGGCTATCCTCAAATGACTGTTAGCTAACATCTGCTCTAAGGAAGTAAAACCAAACAATTATAGTATGATGTGGCTAACTCATGGATTGTTACAGGGACGTAACCTTAAAACTACTGAGTTTCATCATCTCCAGTTTTCTGGGAGTTTGTTCCACATGTGAGGAGCTTAAAAACTGAACGCTGCCTCTTCAGGTTTAGTTCTGACTGGGAACAGAAATTTGCTCCTAAACCATTAAGTGCTGGTAAACTAACAGTTTCTGAAGTCAATTCTTTGTCAAACAGGAAACCAGTTTATAGATATGAGGACTGGATCAGCAGCATTCTAGACTAACTGCAGCTGCCTGATGGACTTTATAGACCTGTATGGACAGCATTACAGTACTTGTAGACTACTGAAGATGAATGCATGGACACATTTTTCTTAGTCCTGCTGAGATATCAGTCCTTTAATGTGATGCTGAAATTTAGGTCTGAGTCCAGGACTAGTCCCAGATTTCTGTCTTGTTAGTTTTTAACTGGTAAACCAATGGCTGCAGCATTTTTTTCATATAGCAGCACTTTTAAAGGATAAAAACACCGAGAATCAAACATGCAATTAATCGTGAATGAACATTTTAATCGGTGCTCATCACGAATATGAATGAAAGTACTGATGCTGAGTTAGTTGTCATTCTTATAGTGGACCCCCACAAATTGCTTTCAACGTGAGCCCACAAATGCCGGTAACCTCCATGTTTGTTTGCATTGGTTTCCATGACCACTGTTACATGCGTGATGTCATTCATGTTTAACTGAGCATGTGTGTCACTTCAGAAGCGTGAGCTGTTCATATTGCAGACGGTGGACAGGCCACATTTAGAAATGTAATGTGAACATCCACACAAAAAGATCAGATCTGACAAAAAATCGGAATTGAGCGTTAAGACCCGCAGTGTGAATGTAGCTTGGGTCGCGCCAAGATACATCAAGAAAAGACTGACATCTATGAATGGGACCTGTGTATGCCAGTGTGCATGCGCTCTCTTGCTCTTGCTTGCTCAAAGGCAGGAGGAGAGTACAGTTGTACTGAGGAACGGTCTGACGGTCTGGTCTGACTTTTTTTTTTTTTTTTTTTAACATCTTGGGATCATATGAGACTGTGGCAGGCCCAAACAAGAGGCTGCCACAGTCATGTTAATTTATGGAAACACTGTGTATTTCCCTCACCCACCAGACCCCAACACCTCAGTTAAGAGTCGTAGTCACCAGCAAGGATAAACATAAAACATTAAAGGAGTGATGACATAGCAGTTAAAAACTAGTCCATGTTGTTGGCATTGCTGCATATGTCAAATCTCCAAAGAAAAAAACTGCATTTTTTACAGCGGGGTATTGTTTTGAAACGCCAGACCTCACTTCCTCAGTAAAACAGTTGGGTCCGGTGATGATATTGAGCTTTACCCGGAGACCAAGTTGACTTCATTCTGATTGGCTACATCTTATTTGGCTATAACCTTATTTAGAGAAAGTAGGTCAAGCTGCCCTAGCGGTCGGAGTTTGCTAAAGGCTAACTGTTAGCAACATGGGCACTCCAGACAGTGAGCTACGTTTATCAGACAAGACAGCATTTAGAAAATAAATAAACTTACAGGTAATGACAAGGTTGTGGTCGCCTCCCTCAGTGTTACTGCAGAAGTTTTCTTTTAAATCCATTTGTTTGAAAATCCAGACCTGACTGCTTAGCAGTCACTCCTGCACTCATAGTTGAATCAGACGGGGGGGGGGGGGGGGGGCGGAGGGTGCATAGACCGTTAGGAGAGAGGAGGGGAGGGGGGCTGCTTACTTAATAGTGTGCTCTTATTGGAGCAAATGAATTACGTAGAACGATAGGCTGCTGTCTGATTCAACCGTTTCTGAACAGAGAGACAAAGCTGACAGACCATAAACAGGAACTTTGATTCTCACTCTGGACATTCACATGGCCTCATCAGTGCACAACAGATGATATATACCCCAAAACCCCCAAAAAGTGAAATTTGATGTCATGGCACCTTCAGCATCACAGAATGGACAAGGATAGCTAAATAAAGCTGAATTCATTCTAAATTAATCCTTTAAGTTTGGGCTTAATTTTCCTGTTGCCTTATGTCAGAACTTAATATTTTGCTGTTTTGCATTGTGAATCCGGGTCGTACTGTAGATGTTTCCAAATAGATAATATCAAGAAATACCAGTGGGAGATATAAAGCTTATGTGGCGGTTTCCATCTTACTGCAATTATTTTTTCAGCTGCTGTTAAACCAGCAAATAGGAATTTCTTTTCTGATTGTGAAGTATTTATTGCATGCAAGTTGTTTAGAAGACTACTTCTTTACTGCCTTTTCTCTTACATCATCATGGGAGTTGTTTTTGGACTATTGAAATGCTTCAATATTAATTGTAAAGAAAAAAAAAAAGTCATATGAGCCTTAAATATCCCTGGTAACCGAAAGATAAGGTACTGGATTACAAGGCTTGTAATCATTAAATCCCCTATCTTTGAATTATTCTGTCATGTCTCAATAGCTGCAAAATGGACAAACCAATATTTGTATCCCAGAGGATGCATCATATTGACTTTTTCTCTGGTGCCACAACAAGACTACGATTTCAGATTTTAGATTTGTATGTATTTATTTTCTTTCGATGAACTGCTGTGAAATTTAGGTTTAAACTTTCATATTCTCTTCAAGATGATCCTAACACTTAAATGTTTCATCTTTTGAGCACAATTTTACTTTAATCACTCTTGCTAATTACTAGCTAACAAATGTCTGTATCCTAACATGCTAAGCTAACATGGTCAATGTGCCAATGTGTGTTCAGTTTAATTTCTAAAACATTTAGCTACTTAGCCTAAAGATAACCTTATAAAACAGTCCCAGTTATGGACTGGCTTCAACATGTGACTTGATATTAAAAAAGAGTAAGCCTCTGAAGTAATGGGGGGAAAAAAGGTAATCCTTTATATTCTTAATAAATTAAACTTTGTTGCTGTTTAAAGAATGTTAGGGATGCAACGATTACCGGTAAAATGGTTAACCGTGATAAAATTCCCAACGATTAGTAATACCGTTTCAAATTTTAATTATCGTTAAAACCATGACTGATTACCGCACTTTGAAAAACTCCCAGTGATGCTGCTCATTGGCTGGAAAAGCAGTAGTCGTCGCAGTTTGCAATGTTAAACTTATGAAAACATGGCGGACGTGACGCCGATATGGCGTCACGTCCGTGGGGCAGCGCAGGAAATTCGGAAACCGAATTGCAGCGCATTTTGCAGCACACAGCCTGTTCAAGGCAACGGAGAGAAACGTGGGTGGAAACGTTATTTTTGGTATTTAGCGCTTCATCACCCATTAGTATTAAAAAAAGAGACATTTATGTTTGTTTGTTTTTTTAATTCCTGCCTCAAGTCCCTTTAATGTAGGACTGTTGGCATGACTACATTTCACCTCTACTTCAGGGGCGTCCTGCAGGTTTTAGATGTCTCCCTGCTCCAACACATCTGACTCAAATTAAACGGTGCCCCTCAACAGCTTGTTGCCTTGATAAATGTGTTGACCCATTAATCTAATTCAGCTGCAACAACAGGAAACGTCCAAGACCCTCGAGAACCAGTTTTGGAAACCTTGCTCTACACTATTTATTTTATCAATATGAGGTAAAGGGCTACCCTAAAATTTTGAGTTAAATAGAATGATTTTTGTGTGTTCAAGACGTGTTTGATTAAGTATTTTAATTCATAACAACATAGCAGTATGCTGTTAATTTGACATAAAATAATGGATTAGGTCAACGAAAATGCCAAAATGCAATTTACAGTGTACCTGATTAATGATAGAAACCCTAGTATTTTCTGTTCAATGAAAAGCTGAACATCTCAGGAGAAGCATATCTTCTCTAGCCTCCCTTTATGCTGAAAACATTTGAATATCCAGAACTAATAACATCCTGTTATCTGTTTCATAGGTAATTTATTATAATGGTGATTCTACTGCAGGGATCTCTTACTCCAATCCTTGAGGGCTACTGTGCTTCAGGTGTTAGATGCTTTCATACTCAAACAAACCTGATTCAAATTAGATGGATCCAACAGATGGATTCTTGTGAGGTTCTGCACAAATGAAGCAGGGAAAAATTAAAGAAAAAACAAAACCTGCGGGACAGTAGCCCATAAGAGCTAGAGTTTGCTATCCCTGTACTGGGTGTCCTTTCTGTCCTCTTCCAATTAAAAACAGGAAAACAAAACTAACAAACAAACAAAAAAGCATAACATTGCATCTGAAGTGTTGATTAGTAACTGTTCTCCTTCATTACATCTTCATCTGCTGTGTGCAAACACTAACCTGTCCACACTGATGGCACAGAGGTTGAATATGGAGGCAGTGCACAGCATCACATCCATGGTCATCAGACCGTCACAAATCGTGGTGCCGAGGGTCCACACACCATCCTGGAACTGAAACACACAGAGACATGATCAAAATGTCCATTCTTGGGCTAATAGTTCTGACTCAACATTAGCCAAGAAACAACTATAGTAGTCCAAAGATTTATTATTAAATAAATACATGAATACACCATTTTGAGATAAATATAATTCTAATTCATAACAAGACAATCAACTCTAAACTGTTCTTTTACTTATGCTAATATCATTATGTTATTATTTCTAAATTAGTACCCTTATATCAAGAAAGGTATAGAAGATTATCACTGGGGTGGTATCCACAAAGGTTCTGCTGCTGTGCCCTCAGAAATGCAGTACTACTACCTTATAAAGTCCAGATGGCCCCCAGAGGAACAGTACTGGTCTTTATAAAGTAACAACTGTACTGTCAAGGGTACAACAGCAGTACCTTTAAGGGTACCACCCCAGTGACAATCCTTTGCTGACATTCCTAGTAACAATAGATTCATTTTCAACCCAAAATCAGTGTCTAGTGCTTAGTGAGTCTTCCTTCTTCTTCATTTATTCAACCGTTTACCTGCACCGCTTCTCTCTTTCCTATTATCCTCAACCCTCTTAAAATAAATAATAAGAAATCAATTTTTAAAAAACTATGGTTTATGTTCAATCCTTTTCTACTTCATTGTGTGTTTTAAAAAATGTAAAACATAACATGAAAAAACATAAAAAAGACCTCTTCAGCTTTAAATAAAATGTTCACGTCTTTGTTTTGAAAAATGACAATAAAAGCTGTTTGGTAAACATTTGCTGAAGCTTTGAAAATGTGAAATTGAAAATATTCTACTCCATGTAGTTTTTATTCATTTTGAACAATTCATTTTTCTCATACTTCGCCATTGTAGTTTATGCTGCCTATGTTTTGGGTAATGATGTTTAAGGGTTGCACTGGTCTGGCTTCATCTAGCAGAATATTGGCTCAATGTTTTCTGTTCGGTCTCTTTATATGTGAAACTGAGTGCACTGAGAGAACACAATGACCTCCAGGACCTTCACTGACCCACTGCCAAACTGGTCATGCTGGAGGATGCAGCATGCAGCAGAACATTCTCCTCTCCACACTTACTCACGTCTGTCACATGTGAACCTGCTCTCATCCATGAAGAACCAATAGGGAATCTGCCAATCCTGGTGTTCTCTGGCAAAACCCAATCAGGCTGTACAGTGTTGGGCTGTACAGGCCCTACTTGTGAGCGTCTGGCCCTCATACCACCCTCATAGTGTCTGTTTCTGACGGTTTGAGTAGAAACATGCACATTAGTGGTGGCAGGGGGTCATTTTGTAGGACTCTGGCAATGCCCCTCCTGTTCCTCCTAACCAGTGGCGGATCCAGACTTTTATTGTTGGTGGGGCCGGGGGGCAAGGCTATCTCTGGGGGGTCCACTATAAGAATGAAAACTAACACAGTAACAGTACTTTCATTCATATTCGTGATGAGCACCGATTAAAATGTTCATTCACGATTAATTGCATGTTTGATTCTCTGTGTTTTTCTCCTTTAAAAGTGCTGCTATATGAAAAAAAAATGCTGCAACTATTGGTTTACCAGTTAAAAACTAACAAGACAGAAATCTGGGACTAGTCCTGGACTCAGACCTGAATTTCAGCATCACATTAAAGGACTGATGTCTCAGCAGGACTAAGAAAAATGTGTCCATGCATTCATCTTCAGTAGTCTACAAGTACTGTAATGCTGTCCATACAGTCTACCTATAAAGTCCATCAGGCAGCTGCAGTCAGTCCAGAATGCTGCTGATCCAGTCCTCATATCTATAAACTGGTGTCCTGTTTGACAAAGAATTGACTTCAGAATCCAACTGTTAGTTTACGAGCACTGAATGGTTTAGAACCAAATTTCTGTTCCCAGAGTCAGAACTAAACCTGAAGAGGCAGCATTCAGTTTGTAAGCTCCTCACATGTGGAACAACCGCCCAGAAAACTGGAGATGATGAAACTCAGTAGTTTTAAGGTTACGTCTCTGTAACAATCCATCAGTTAGCCACATCATACTGTAATTGTTTGGTTTTACTTCCTTTAAGCAGATGTTAGCTAACAGTCATTTGAGGATAGCCTCCTTTCTTTTTACTACGAACACAAAAGCATTTGAACACAACACACTGCTAATCTCCACTTCACAAGTGGAAAGGATCATCTTTCCCATCTCACATGAATGGCTGATAACAGGGAATTATGACGTCATTCTGATAAGTCCGATATGATGACTTACCCCGATAACTTATGCAGACACTGCTTCATGTTACCTCCAGTGAAGAGGGCACTGGCAAAATGTGACCAAACATCAGCCAGAAAGGATGAAGACAGGGAAATGGTCTGTGGCCACCACCTGCAGTACCATTCCTTTACACAAGTTGTCTTGCTAATTGCATAATTTCCACCTGTTTTCTGTTTCAGTTGTACAACAGCAGGTGAAATCAATTCAGTGTTGCTTCCTTACTGGAAAGACTGATATGTATTTATCTTCTAGCCTCATGAGACCATCCTGAACTCGCGAGCTTCAGGTTTTCACTCACAAATCAGTCTGGCTTCTTTCCGATGAAGAGAATTTTGAGCAGTTCACCAAACGAACGTCCAATCGGTGTTGGCTTTGAGGCAGGTTGAGCTGTGATGCAACGAGAAGTGTTGAAACTAGCATCAGCGTGGCTATAGCTCAAGTTTTATCGGAATTACTGCCGACATGTTTCTTGTTTGCTGAGCTAACGAGCCATTGCCGGCGGCAGCAAGAGTAGCCTGGCTTGTGGTTGTGTTTTCGTTGTCGCTCTGTTAGTATGTTATATGTTTTGATTGGTTGATTTGGCCTGTCTTTCCCCAACGTAGGTGGTGATAGACAAATGCCTTATTCAATCAGCTAACCAGTATTTTTGCCCCTTCCCAAAACTACTTTAACGGATGATTCCCAGATGGATAGGCGGGAGCAAATCCATCTGGCGGAGTCAATATATTTATCTAGCTGCGTTTCCATTACACTTAGAATTTTGCAAAACCTAAATATCGCCATTAAAAACTAATAATGGAAACACATAAAAAAAAAAAACTTAAATATTGCAAAAAATTTTATAAGCTTACATTAGATAGTTTTTCAGATGTTTCGATAAAGCAGTCTTTTGCAAAAGTGTAATGGAAACACTTTTCGCATTTACAAGCCATCAGGCGTAACATGGGGAGCAAAAACCAGTAATTTCTTCTTAAATATGATGTTTACGATCATTCACAAATATTAACTTACACCGATACAAAATGTTTGTATCTCCATCCTCATCAAAGTGGAGTCTTGTGTGACGGGATTTAACGAGAATTACGGTTTACACCATTCAATGGAAACACCTACATATTGCAACTGTACTTTTTCAATATTTAAGAAATGTCACTTTCATTTTCAAAAAAGTGTAATGGAAACCCAGCTTATGTGTTTGCGCACCAGGTTTTATGAAGTAGACATCGTCAAAAACGCGCTGCAGCAACTGTCTTTCAGACTGAGGTAAAGGCCTCATGTTGCCATCCAGTCGATGAGCAGCCTCTCTGACTAACTCTGAAACTGTCTCGAACATGTCATCTACCTGTGGCGCTCAGGTGGTTCAGCACGTGTTTTCACGTCTCCAAGCTTGAATCTGCTTGAGTAAAGCAGCAGCCAATCACCCAAAAGGCTCCGCCTTGTCTGTTTTGATAGACAGATGAGGTTATTCTGCTAAAAAAAAACATTATGAAATAAAGTAGGGATCGACCGATGCATCGGCCGGCCGACATATTAGGCCGATATTTGCGTTTTTTGTCAGTATCGGCATCGGCCAATACGTACCGTGGCCGATATGCACCCTTCTGCATAATTTACAAACAGGCATCTATACAGGCAGCAGCTGCTGGAGATGCTGCCCCCCCCCCCCTTCTCTCCTGCACTAACAGCAGCTCTGGCCTACCAAAGCTTTCCTATTAAAAGTTGTAAAATTAGTTTTAATCGTGTCCATCATATTCAGCCGCAGCTGCAACCAGCTGATCGACAGCAGTGAAAAGCGCCGCCTGACTTTACACAATCAAATAAAAATGATTTTAGGAGGTGAAAGCTCAAATGTGTTCCAAACCGTCTTCTTTTATCCATCAGCTGATGGATCATAAGTGTCAGACTTCACACTGTGGACTGCAGAACAGAAGCAGGAGGAAAGTTACTGCTGCTTCTTAGCAGACCTGAAACTGACCATCAGTTCTCCTTATGAAGAGAATCAGAGGAAAAAACATCTGATCCAGCGCTCTGGTTTCTCACCCACGGAAAACGCAAAACTCTCTTTTTTTGCATTTTTGGAAAAAAAAAAAAAAAGAGAGAGAGAGAGAGAGAAAGAGAGAGAAAGAGAGAGAGAGAGATCCCCTTTACGCAGCAGCGGATAAAACTGTCTCCATGCAGGGAAACGCAAACGAGCAGAAACAGAGCGCATGTCGGTCTCCAGTGGGCAGGGAAACTTTTCATCCACACATCCAGATGTGAAACATCCCGATAAAAGCAGAAAAACAACGGAGGCGCATCCGCTTGTACGGAGGAACTGATTATGGCACTTATAATTTCTGCGTCCTCCCCAGTGGCAAAAATGTTCTACACAACCAGACCCGCTGGGTCTGACAGCACACGTGTAGGATGACATGAGATCCAGACTCCAGACTCACCTGCACTGTCAGAAAATGTCACACTGTAAAAAAGTTAGTTGTCAGATATTTGCGTTTTTTCCTCCAAAACTGTGTTACTGTGTTAGAGGCCAGAAAGCAACACTTACTCCCTCAGCATTGTAGAGTAATCAGCCCTGATGCTGATGTAGGAGAAGTTTTTTCACCTAAAGTAAAACTGAGAATGAGATCAAAATTAAATCAAATTTAAAAAAAAAAACAACTGATATTCAGTTAGATTTATCTTCCAGCGCTTGATCACACTTCAATATACACATGAATACATGATAGTTATAAATATTTTTTTTACAAAAATATGAAACCTGTTTACAGATAGATAAATAGATATTTAGATATTTAGATAGATAGATAGATAGATAGATAGATAGATAGATAGATAGATAGATAGATAGATAGATAGATAGATAGATAGATAGATAGATAGATAGATAGATAGATAGATAGATAGATAGATATTTAGCCCAGACATAATATAATTTGGACTGCAGGTAAAGTCTGGAATATTTTGGACTTTTATTTTAATAATCTGCTGCTCAGAAAATCAAAATACTTTGATTTGAAAAATTATAAGAAAATCCTGCTGCTGGTATACTATATGGGGCCGATACTGGTAATGCAATATCGGCCCATAATATCGGCTCCAAATATCGTCAGGTTGTATCAGCTATCGGCTGATGAGAAAATATCGGTATCGGTATCAGCCCCAAAAAAGCTGTATCGGTCGATCTCTAAAATAAAGCCAATTGTGGAGAAAGGTTTTAAGAAATGAAAACTAATTTTGTACAAAAATAAACCTTTTTCATAATAAAATCTTGTAAAAATAAAAATAAAAAAGCTTTATTTTAAAATGTGAATATATTGTGGACATAATCATAACAAAACAACAATAAGAGGAAATGAAAGATTAATGGCATATATATTTCATAATGATATCACCCAATTTTACAATTTCATGGTCATAGATTTGTTATTTATTACAATCACATTTCAAAATGTTATATGTATTTATTTAATTATGAATCATCTGAGCTTCCATAACCACCATCATAAATGGTCACTGCAATCACGGCTTCTGCATCCAAAAGGCAAGTTCAGTAAAAGTGCAAAGAGAAAAAAAAAAAGGAAATAGAAAGAAAGGCAGAGTTTTTCCAAATTCCATCTCTTCATATTTCTCCAAAGCATTTATCTGACAGCTGCTTGCACATTGACATTTGCTGCACAGGTATTCTGCATAGATGTATTCTTTGTTTGATTTGATTATTTATTAATCAAATAGTCAAATATGTGTTGACAGAACAAAAACAAAAGCAGGTGACATGCAAATGAAAAGTGGGGAGGAAACAACGGGGAAATGTGGAGAAATATGAGCTGGCACACAAAAAGATGAAGCGAGTTTAACTTAGAGCTAAATTACGGACTCATTGTCGTTGTTTCATTGTTTTCCTAAAATCTTTTGTGGGAACGGGGCCCCTCACTTGAACTGCGGACCTTGGATTAAAGAGACATCAAGAGGAATGTAGTCTACAAACTGAGCTTGGTTGTTCCACCAGACAAAGACGGCCAGATTTATGCAGGACAATGACTCCGATCCGACCAGTATTCTGCCTCCAGCTTAAAGAAACAACAGCAACCCCCCCCGCCCCAAAAACAAACAAACCCCCCCCCCAGAATAATTAAACGGTTGACAGCAGCAGTCAGTCTGCTGTGTGCAGGAGATAGTAGTGTCTGTTTCAGGCTGTCATTCAGCTCCCACATGAGGTCCGTCTCAGTCTGGTCAGTGATGTCAGAGAGGCGTTATGTCAGGGGCGGGACTCTACAAGAGGGGCAGCTGGAGTTCAGAGTTAATTATTAAAGGGACATCACACTGATTTTGGATGCAGAAAAACAAATAAAGAAACCGAAGATCTCATTAAAAAGAAGAAAAATGAAGATCAAATCATTCAAGAAATAAGAAGTTGGTAAACAAACCAACTTGCAAACTAATAAATTACATTTATGAAGTTTTTCTACATGCATACAAATTACATCCAAATACAGTGTAAATAGATGCGTACTTAGCCAACATCAGTGAATAAAATAATGTTATAAGTGTGAAACTGTCTTGATACGACCCTCATTTTTTTACATACTGCCAAGAAAATAGGAAGTAGGTGTAATGATTTACTGCAACATGAGCAAACTGGACCTTTTACTCCTTAACACAGTGAGAATCTTCTAAACTCTTTAACTATCATTTGGTAGAGTGAATTTATCAGTGACTCTGATGACATTGTTATAATTAGAATGGAAATAAACCGGCCTGAGCAAACTCTACCACTTGCTTTGGGTTTGTAATCCCGAAAGTAAGCGTTTGTTTTCCCAATCCTGTTTTCGTTATTTTTAATAAAACTCTTATTTCAACTAGAACGGAAGGAAATAGAAAAATACAGAGAAACAAATTCCATTGCTTTCTTCCTAGAGGAAACAAAGAGTTAAAGAAGTAAATTTCTAATTTAGGTAGTCTTCAGGAATAGTTCCCCAGGCCTTTCTGAAGTGGATATTTTTTTGCTTTCTGTTCTTTTCTCTGATTCCACACTGCTTCAGGTCCTGTCTCTGGGGAGGATTCATCCCTCCACCAGACCTGTTGCCACTGAACTCAGTCCTGTTCTTGTGCCATACGTCAGCTTTTCTCCCTGTTTCCTTAAGATAGCTTCCAGACAGCCATCATCCCCTATGAGGCTTCAGACAACAGTAGATGGATCAGCTGAAAGTCCTCTCAAGTCCAGTATCAGGTTGCATTTGTTCCTATTTCTAAAACTAAATTAATTCAGATGGTGAAGGAATTTGTAATATGGTCAACATCAAATTGTCATCCACTGAATCCATATAATATTCTCTCCATCTAAGCTGTTTAGCTCATCCAAAGATGACAAGTAAGTCTGCCTCCTTGGCAGCTGAATGTTAACCTGACTCCCGCCACCTGGTATTTGCAATACCATCTGGGGAGGGAGTTAACCCGATGTCATTTCAAATTAGTCTTTTTTTTCTAAAACTCTTGCATGTGATTGGATAGAAGATCTGTCCGTCATCTTGACTGACACGCTACTTCAGCCACTCACGTTGAACCGAATGACGCAACCCGTGACGCAACTCAGAGCGACACCAGAGCCACCACGCATAGAGGATCGAGTTATCAAAACATGTTATCAAGCTCAAAAAGCTTCAGTCAAACAACATGGCGGCGGCGGCGACAGCTAGTACGAGCGGTGTACAGTCTGTGAACGACTTTTGTCGACTTTCTGTCGCCTGTGCTTCTACATCACATCCGGCCAAAACGCCGCCCATCCTTCAAAAGTCCCACCCGCGATTAGTGATTGGCTCCTATTATTCTCTAACCAGACGAAATCACCTATAACTGTCGCCTTACTCAGATGGAGTGCGTGAGGAAAGGGAACGCCCCCGCGTGTACTTGTTGAACGCACCCAGATGATGTAAATCAGGTTAGCTGAATGTAAAGATATCAGACTTTTCCACGGTGCTGTCCACATGACAACTTCATGAGAGACAATAAAAATTAAATTCACATGTTAACAGCAAATCAGTGAAAAGGACATGCATTAGTCGTGTACAAACAAACAAAAGCATTCTGCGTGAAGGCTGAAGAAGTCTGCTCGTTTTTAGTTTTTTCTGAATCCTTTTCCCTGTCTCTATCCAACACATCCCAAATAACATGTCTGAGTTTCATTTTCTGTTATCTTAGCTGGGTTTATCTCAGCTGCAAGGATTATTTTGAGGCTTCAGAAACTAGACTTCATCATTTAAGAGCATATTGGGATGACTGAAAGGTGACATCGGTGGGATTACCCACATAAAGACTGACAGGGGACTCTGATCAAAAGCCCTCAGTTACCGTTGGCCAGACTTTTCCCGTTAAGACTTGGTTTTTGCTTTTTTCTTTCTTATTCTTAAAAAAAGTAAAAATGCAGATAAATTAAAACAACCAAAAACGGTTGGATATACTGACATATGAGTAAAATGTGCATCTGAAATAAATGTGTTATCATCAAATCTGAAGTTATTTCATACAGATATCACAATAATATACATGGCATGAATAAATGCTTTGCACAAAACAGATTTCATAGCAACACATTATTCATAAAAGCAGATCAAACGTTTAAAAAAACATAAAACCATGAAAATCCTTTTAGATATGAAACATTTCATTCTTCTGCCGGGCGTTTGCACTTCACACCCTATTTTTTAATTAAATGCTGACATTTGTATAGGTCTAACTTATTTAGTCTTTTCAGTTTAACTAAGTGGGAAAAATATTTTATGGTGCCTTCATAATTTAGGTTAAAACAGCCTTTTGGGGAGGTCAAAACCATGCCCCTCATCTCCAAACTTTATCCACTTCATGAGGATGTAAAAGTGATTCACTTCACTGTGCTTTTATATTTTACATTTGATGATTCTGTTGTCATCAAATTTGGAATAATCTGCAGTTTGTTACATTGTCTTCATCACATATCTCCTGAATCTGTTATATATATTCAGGAGAAGATTGAGCTGGCAACTGAAGCAGGTAATAAATCCTGAAGAGCTGAGCTTCCATCACCCTACATTTGTTCAGTGATCCAGAATCCAATAACATCCATCCAAACTAAAGAAATGCATAAATATTGATACAGTAATCATTTGTAAGACAATTTTAAGAAAGAAAATGTGGACTTTTTTCCATTTATTCTCTTAAACAATCTATGATTTAAATCTGAAAAACAAATTTTTGATATGTATTATAAACAAGTTAATACATATCAAAATGTATTAACTTGTTCAGTGTTCGGTGGGTTTTGTGCATTATGTTTGGACACTTTTTAATGTATCCTGCAGGAGACAGTATTGGAGCCAAAACTTTCTGTTCTGTATATTTATGATAGGCTACAGATCATAAATTTCTAAGTTATTCAAGTTTATATCATTTGCAGATTACACAAATATGTTTTGCTCTGAGGACAGTTTAAGTCAGGGCTACTCAATTGGGTTCTACGAGGGCAATCCTGCAGGTTTTTAATATCAACCTGCTCCAACGTATCTGGCTCAAATCAAATAGATCCAATAGCCAATCAAGCTCTGCACAATGACTCATTGACTTGAGTCATGTGTTGGAGCACAGAGGCAATGAAAACCTGCAGGATTGCAGCCCCTGTTGGACCGAATTGAGTAGCCCTGGCTTTATTCATTTTTTTGGATGCTATCAGCAAAGAAACAAAAAAATTGACCCTTAAAACCTGAATTTATATGCAATTATATGAAAACAAAATAAGTAGAGAAAAAGATAAGGGAGAAATAATTTAAGGGAAAAGACTGGAACGAGATAAAATGCAATTAAATATGAAATTAACTAATAACAACTGATACATAAAAATGCAAAAATAAATACATAAACAAGAGTAAATAAAAACAAAAAATAAAACAATAAATTAATTAATGAAAAAAAAAAAATCAAATAAACGGCTGCACGTTGGCATGGTGGTTAGCATTGCAACCTCACATTAAGAAGGTTGCTAGTTCGAGTCCTGGCTGGGGAGGGTGGTTCGAACAGTTCGAACATCGGCCTTCCTGTGTGGAGTTTGCATGTTCTCCCCGTGTATGCGTGGGTTCTCTCGGGGTACTCCGGTTTCCTCCCACCGCCCAAAGACATGCATGTGAGCTTAATTGGTTACTCTAAAATTGTCCCTAGGAATGAATGTGAGGGTGAATGGTTGCCTGTCTCTCTGTGTTGGCACTGCGACAGACTGGCGACCTGTCCAGGACCCTGTCTCTCGCATGATAATAGCTGGAATAGGCTCCAGCAACCCCCGTGACCCTGAACTGGATAAGCGGTACAGAAAATGACTGACTGATGGCTGAAAAAAATAAACAAAGGACAGAAGTGGTTTGTTGCAAATTTGTAACAACAGACGTGGGACCCCGAGCTTGGGAAAGGCTGGTGTAGGCTATCATGCACGCAACTCTAATCCTCCAACCCCAACCATTTTGTTGGCCAACTATTGGTACAAAAGTTACCAAATTTTGTAGCGGAAACATGTAAATAATAGCCGAGCTAAGGAATAGGAACCACTATCCACTGAATTCAACATATTACAATCAAAACTTGTGAGTTTTACCTTTTTTCTTTTATTTACCGTAGCTGTACAGGCCTAATCTGTTTGCTCTGTTTGTTTGTTTGTTTTTTCCAAATCCCCGTTTGTGAAGTTATCTCTAGGTGCAAATCCATCAAAGGTGTGGAAAAAAACATTAGAAAAAGCTACTGTAACACCAACTGTTTCCTGTTTGTGTACAGCTCAGGACTCTGTTGATGCTGCTCATGCTCTTGCCCCACTTTTTTAACTTTGTTTCTTTTGTTTGTTTTCCTTAAAAAAAGAAAAATCTTGGCAACATATCTCTGATGCCTCCTGTCAAAGGGGCCTTTTGTCTGTTTACTGCAGCAAAACCAGGTGAAATCAGGATCAGAACAGAATTTTACAGTTTAACCTTAAAACTCGTTTACAGACAAGCTGAATGCGGGAAACCTGACACCTTAAAAGACCTTTAACCCTCACAGATAAACCAATTAGTACTTGTTAATAGATTCTAATCTATTCTCCAGCCATTAATGTAATGACTGAGATGGTGACACTGATAGTAATTGGTATAGGGCCTACAGAAATAATGTCAGACTAAAATCAGACTGTCAGACTAAAATTTCTACACTGTAATTAACCATAATAATAAATAGATTTGCCGGATATCTGAAATAAATATGAATTAAGTGTAACTGGAAAAGAAAATGGTCTCTAGTAAGTTTGTTGGGTATTTTAGGATAAGCTGTGTGTGTGTCTGATATTTTCTGACCATATCAGCGTGCTCGGCGAATCTCACCTCTGAGTAGACGAAGAGCGGCAGCACGAGGACCGCCAGCATCAGGTCCGCCACTGCCAGACTCACGATGAAGTAGTTGGTGGTGGTTTTCAGCGCTTTTTCGGTGAACACGCTCAGACACACCAGCAGGTTCCCGCAGATGATGACCACGATCAGCAGCACGCCGAACACCAGCGCCGGCAGGTTGTGTCCCGGCCCCGCCGCCTCCTCCGTCGCCTCCGCCGTCGCCTCCTCCGCCACACTCAGGTTGGCCGCCATCTCCGCCGCGGCTCCTCTGTCGGTCCGTTCCGGTCCGAGCCACAGCAGCGCGGCCAGCGGGCTCTCATGAAGGCTGGGCCGGACTCTGGCATCCACACTGTGGTCTCATGTTGTTACAGAGACTCGACTCAGACTTTAGCGGACTTCAGTGAGGACTTCCAGTGCGCTCCGGTGCGCAAATACGCAAAAAACCACTCCGCGTAAAGGAAGACGGACACACAGAGACTTTCGTCTTATTTGCAAAGTGTAAAGCACATTTAGATTATAAGTAGGCAGTGATTAAGTTCTCTCTATCTTCTTTACAAATGGCATATTGTGATGAGGAAAAAACACAGGGAAGACCTAGCAAAAGACGCATAAAAATCCTCAAACCATTAGAAAGTTTCTGAGCAAATCCACGCTCTTTTCGTTGAAAGCTGCAAAGAATTTCCGGTAGGACCACGGACAGTCAGACAGCGGCCAATGCGACGGGCGCTTTCAGCCTTGGTGTGTTTACCTGCATCCTCGGAGAGGCCACCGGGGCCAAATTAACAGATTAACGATTAGCTGCTGCGCTTTACGGTGTCCTTCAACCCCTGAGCTCCAGCAGGAGACAGTTTGTCCATCTGTCTGTCTGTTGTGTGAGCATACGCGTGCACGTTTGTCACACTGTGTGTGTGTCTAGTTTGTGTGTTGGAGGGAGAGAGAGACAGAAACGGGAGTGGCCAGTGCTGAAAAATATTCACAGCTTTATTAACACTTTCATGGAATTAAAGATTATTTTTGGTTTATCTGAATTGTTTAAAACATCACCTAAAGCTAAAATAATTATTTAAAAAAAAAAAACTATGAAGGTAGCCCACACTCATTGTTCTTTTTGTTTTCTTACGGGTTTTTTTTTTCTAGAAGTCCACTCAGCCTGTCCAGTGGTGTCAAACTCTTGCTCAGGAGCAGGGGCGGAGCTAAAGTGGTGGCCAGTGTGGTACTGGTACCTCAGAAATCTGGTTGAACATCCGAGGTGCCACTTCAAGTGATTGACAGGCCTCTGGAGGAGGGAAGAAACGTCTTTCCACACACCCATGGATCACCATTGCCACCAGTTTGAAGTCCACTTTAAAGTAATTTTCTAGTAATTCTTTGGAATATTGGACTTGACCCTGAAAGTTGGGCCGGGAATTACTCATTTTTAAAGTCAGAATACCTGGATGCTGCCAGGAGACTTTGTTTTTCTTGCTCCCTCTGTTTATACAAAGTTATATTATTATATATGTTAAAACTGGCTATTATTTTATGCCAAATGAAGAAAACAGAAGTAAACAGTTGTATAGTGAGGACTGGGTGCTGGATAAAAGTGAAATATAAGCTGAGGGAAGAAATCTGTATCCCAGAATTAGCTCCCGAGGGTTTATTAAGATGCTATGATGTGCACGGAGCCCTCCATATGAGCAATCACCAGTCACCTGGCATGACATGATGTGGGCAAGAGTACAACAATAAAAAGAAAAGAAAACCAAAGTGAGAAAAACATGAAGTATCACAACATGAAATACCAAAGAACATCACATCAGTATTCTGTATACATGTAGCCTATATACAACAATATTACCCAGATGTGTCACTACACAAACAAGTCATCCAACAAATATATGACAATAAAATCACAAAAAGGTCTAAGATCAAAATCTGCATCGAGACTTTTGGGAGTTATGTGTCCAGGAAGTATATCCAAAATGCTTCTCTCTTAAGTATAAGAGAGTTGATGTCACCACCCCGTGGTGGTTGTTGCATCACAATCCAAAATCACTATAGCTCCCCCCTTTGTCTGCTCTCAGAATAATTACCATCCTTTCACTTTGTAAAGTTTTCAGTTCTTGCCTTTGTTCTTTCGTCAGGTTTTTAGCCACCTTAGCCTACAATCTCATTTCTTCTGAAGAAGGAGGGAAACATTAGGCTCAACCAGTCTGCAACAGGTGTCGATGATGCGTTTGTTTCTATGAGATGGAGGTATGAAAGTGCTTTTATCAAGCAGCAACTTCTGGTGGCCAACTATGAAGCTACCTGGAAGAAGATAATATTTGTAGTTCTTTCTTCATCCGCTTGGGGCTGGCTGCAAAACAGTGCAAATCCCCATAGACTTCCATGTTAAAAACGCCAACTTCACAGCAGAAATAAACATGTTTACAGCCTGGTTCAATCATTTTAGGTTTAATAGATCAAGTTTACCTTCATGTCAACTGTGAGAGGGGGGATTTCTTTTATAACTCATTCGTTTAGATGTTTTTTAATCTTTAAATTACACATAATTAAGGGCGTGTCTTTTTGATTGACAGGCTGCAGACCAGATGCCGACCGGTGGCTCCTAGTTAGCTCCTTGTTTGCTCTCGGTAAGGTCTCAGGCTGTAGAAGAGTAGCACAACAGCCGATTTTAGTCAGCTAATAAGAAGTCTAAGCGTGTCTTACCTTTAGCCCGCCGCTTAGGGAGCTAATCTTCGTTAGCTCATGTTAGTTTTGAGTTAGTTCTGTTAGCGTTTAGCCCAGAGTACGTCAGCTGTAAGTCATTTGCTCCAAGGCCGCACTTTGCCCATTTTAGTAGTTTCCGGGAGTGACGACACACGCAACATGGCAAAGATGGCAACAATGGCAATGATGGGACACGCCCAACTGGCTTCATTGTTAGCTCTTCAGAAACCAATGGGTCACATGAGCAGAAGGTTCGTCCCTTCTTTTTTTTTACCTGGCTTTACCCCTTTACCTTTCTATACACCTTTTAGAACTTCTTGTATCTGGCTTTTACCCCTGAACGGCGTCTTGGGTCAGGCAGACTGGTATTGGGGGCATTCTCTCTTTATGTTACCCCTCTCAGGTCAACTTGGACTTTAGCGCATCGATTAGCAGGAAAAGAAGAGTAAGCAGGAGATACATGAGCTGAAGAATTTGTGATGCATATGATGGAGAAATACACAGGCAAATGGGCAACACCACTTTCTATAGAAAACGTAACCACAACCCAACACAAGAGTTCAAACAAAGCATTGGAGCCATATTTGACTCCTCCTTAGAGAGTGGTGAAATCACCAAAGAAAAACATGCTGTCATGGTGGTGGACTACCTTACATCCTCCCTAAAATCCATAAATCTTATACTACTGTCAAAAAACATCAGCTTTTGTGCATCATTTTCGTAAAGCATTGGTCACTGCCCTGCCATCGCATGTTAAAGACTGAAGGGAGTTTATCAAGATGATTCAAACTATTGAACTTTCAGCCGACCACTGCTTTTTTGTTACCATGGCCATTGAATCTTTATACACCAATGTACTGTACCTTTGATGGTGGCCTTCAGACAGCAAAATTCTTCGTTAATTTGCGCTCCGGCCAAACTCCTAGCATTGAATGCATTGTGGATCTCATTGAAATCATTCTGACAAAAAATTCTTTATTTCTTTCTCAATATGGTTCTGATTTTTATCTCCAGGTGTTGGACACCATATGGAAGTCAAGATGGCTTCGAGCTTTGCCTCTATTGTTTAGAGGACATAGGTGACATCATTTTTAACCAACAGTGGAATGTGGACCGTTGAAGACATCTTTTTCATTTTGACGGGTTTAGAGGGCCAACTTCAGGATTTCCATCTCTTCATTAACTCACAAAGTTAGCACCTGAACTTTAACCATGAGGTAAAATAAACATCAGATGAACTTTTTAGACATTGTACTATACAGAGATTCCAATAGAGTGGGGACCAACCTTTACTGATAGAAACTCCATTCTTCAGGGACAATTAGTATCCATTTTGTTTGGTGCTGACTAAGCTAGCGTTACATGATCCAACTTAATTAAAACAGGACACTAGCGAGACTGCTAATTGATTTTAAAATAGCAGCATGAAAATGTGGAGAAACTCTGTAACCAGATTTATATTGTAAGATATAAAAATGAATAGAAAAGGACATTTTTTTCTTTCATTGTGCAAAAAGACAATACAGTGACATGGACAGAGACAAAAATGTGAACAAAAAATGACATCATTGATGCTGGGGAATATTTCTAGCACACAGGTCAGGCTGAGACAGACTCCAGATCCAAAGTAAGCAGCCGTGACATCTCCCAACATGGAGCTTAACAGAGTTTACAGTAAAACAGAACTGCTAGGGGAAAAAGGCTTTGACCCCCCCCCCCCCCCACACACACACACACACACACACACACACACTACCACGTCGAGCTTCACATACTTTCATCCCAAAACAGCCAACTTACCTTTCAATACACCTTTTAGAACTTCTTGCAAATATTTCCACTTGGTGATCCAGATAAGCGTGACAATGTTTTATTTCTTATATCTCTAATGAGATATGTGTATGCCAGTGTGTGTGAGAGAACAGGCAAGAGGACATTACTGGAGGAAAGAAAGAAAGAAAGAAAGAAAGAAAGAAAGAAAGAAAGAAAGAAAGAAAGAAAGAAAGAAAGAAAAAAAAAGAAAGAAAGAAAGAAAGAAAGAAAGAAAGAAAGAAAGAAAGAAAGAAAGAGAACATCAGACAGACTATTACTGGCTAGAGAGAGCTCAGAGAAGAGACAGGATGCAGGATGGATGACGGTAAGCCATCATTAGCAGCGCCACAGTGAGAAAATCTGTTAAAATTAATTTGCACTTCTTTAATGAGCTGAAAAACATCTCATACAGCAGTAGTTTCCAACCTGGGGTCTGGGACCCCGAAGCAGGTCCCCAAAGCTTTGACTGTTTAGAGTCAGCGGGATTAAAATTATGGTCATGTCCACACAGAGATGAGATGTGGTTTATCTGCTCTTTTTTTATCAGTTTGATTTGGTTACATCAAAGGATGGAAAAGGAATCAGCCAGAATTAAAGCTGTAATCTACGATCTGAGAATCAGTTGAAAAATTTGAAAAAGCAACCTGCCCACACACACACCTTTCCCCTCTGCTCCCTGATCCTTTAAAGGTGCTATAGTAGATGTTTCGGCATTTCAGAAACAGACTGTTGGCGAGTTTTTGAATAATGCGCTTGCGCAAGACTGGCCTGCTAGATTCACAGCTCCCTCCCCCGACCACAGAACAACGTGCACGAGCTACTCCATGTTTAGCAGACAGCAGGTACAGATTCTCCCATCACGTCACACACGCAAGTAAAACAGATGTCGTTGTCTGAACATTGCTAACTGCTAGCAGAATGATGTTAGTGTGGCCGGAGGTTGTTTTCCTCATGGCCACTACAGTATATGGCACTGTGCCAGTCTGGTAACTATTTTGATGAGGGCTGTGCACCCTCTAAAAGCGGATGTGTTTGGCCGATCAGCGTCTTCCTTTGATCTTCCGTGTTGTTTGGCATGGTCAGGTCAATTGTTTGGCGTGCCACTGGCAAGGTGCCAACTTCCCTGTGCAGTGTGGCTTGCTGCTGAGTCTGTGGAGGCGGATTGCTGTGTTGGATGTGATGTGTGTGCTGCTAGATGTCCACTCTGGTACGTTGGGTGCTTTCATTGTTTTTCCATTTATTCACCTCCAAACTGATCCTTGTGCCTGTTGTAGATCACGGCTGGAATGAGTCGTGGCTTTTGGGAGTTCCCTTTGTGCACTTGCTCAGGGCGACAAAGCGATATGTGGGATTTTTTTTTTCTGGTTCGAACTAAGTCTTACTAAAGTCCTTTTCCCCTCTTAGTGGTGTCCAATCTTGGGCCATTAACCACCACTCCTTGGACTGCTGTCTTGGCTCTCCTAATCTTTGCCTGCTGGTTCAGCCTGAGATGTAGTATTACTCTCATCAATCAATCACTCTCTTTGATCAGTCTCACCTATTACCTGTTGAATTGACTGTCAATCACTCTTACTACAGCAGGAAAAGTGATTGACGAGACAATAGACAAATGAAAAATGTAAGGAATGGAGAGATGATTGGCGGATGTTTTTTCAGCCCCATTACTTTCACAGCTGATGTATAATAATATTTATAAAGCTCTTAATTAATCATACCGTATGGGGTAGTGAACCCAATTTTACAGAATATTGCAAAAATTGTTGAAAGAAACATCTTCTATAACGCCTTTACACGTATGGCCATCCCCCTCTATCAGAGCAACAGAGCCAGCCGGACCACACACACATAAAAACTCCTGGGTCAAAAATAACCCATAATGGGTTATTTTTTGCTGCTGGGTTAAAAAGGGACCAACTAATTTCTGGATTCTCGACCCCCAAAAAATTTTTGGCCCAACTTTTGGGTTGAATATTTGACCCAGAAGTTATTGACTACAATGTTGGGTTATTTTAACCCAGTGGTTTGGTAAACAACCCAAATGTCTGGGTTGAAATAACCCACAAATTAGTTGGTCCCTTTTTAACCCAGCAGTTTGACCCAGGACTTTTTTAGTGTGCAACAACTCCACAGTATTTGTTCCACATAAATGAACAACAATATCATCTGGTCAAACCAAGTATTTGCCTTTTCTCAATCACCGGGATGTTTGCGGTGTGTTTTAGCTGGTTTCTACATTAGTCAGAGAGCGTCGTTCACAAACACCACAATGAACACATTCACAATTACATTCATCAATCAGAAATACGAGCAAGTTCATGAGTTCATTGAATGTATTCAGGCACAACACTGTTATGATATATATAACAATGCTAAAAATAAACAGCTAACATTCCAACACTGTCTGTCAACACAGAGAAAACAACCGGCAGCGTTGTCATAGACTTATAAAAGTTATTCATCTAACAACAAAATGTAACTACCTGTTCAACAAAAAGTCTTCAGTCCCAAATCCCCCTGAAGTTTCCTCCAGCAGTGAATGGATGACCTGATGTTTACTCGGCTTTCAGTCCTACAGTATTTCCTCTTCTCTCTGCTTTTCCTCTGCAGACTTTCTCCTAACTTTTGCCAGTGGGGCAAGCAGGGGCCCCTTACTGCTGTTGCTGTCTTTCTTTTCCATGTTCCACTTCGTACTAAGCTGCTACTCTGCTAATTGCTTGTTGCAGAAAGTTTATAATGCAAAAGCGAAATGAATAAATAAATAAAAGTTTATAACATAAAAGGGGGCAGGGACGGGGGGAGAGGCAGGGAGTCAGAGCAAGTTCTCGATTCTTTTGTAGTTTGTTTTTATTTTCCTCTTCGCATTGTGTAGATTGTACTATTGGACCATAACCACCATATAAATGAGGTTATTTATAATGATCAAACTTTCAAATCGTAGAACCTAACATGTGCAGTATACATATAGCCAAGTATGGTTTCTGCAAAAGGCAGCAAAGGGGGTCCACAGCTTTTTGGTAGTTGCATGAAGGGGCTCCTTGGGAAAATAGGTCAGGAACCACTGTCATACAGAACATCAGACGTTTAGCCAGCTAAAAGACAACAGAGGATTTGTTACAGAAGTGGTTTAACAGCGCTTCACAAAGCATGGACCGCTTGACTTGGTTCGATTGGGGACTTGGTTCAGCTGGGGGCGGGGGTGGTCTTCTGGACCAAGATCACGTTCATGGTGCACCATAAACGAGCCAAACCTTTTGAATAATGTTCCCAATCTCTCTAGAGGTGGCTCTGCATTCAAATTCACCATAGGCGAGGATAAGACACACAACGAACAAGAATGTTGACACAACTTCCGTTTCCTCCACATGCACGCAAACATGGAGCATGAAACCGTCGCGGTTTTGTGTTCTTTATTCTATCTTATGCAAGCATGCTGCATTTATACGTTGCAACAATGAGCCCAGTATGAACAACAGACAAGGCAGCAGACCATTAAAAGCATTCTTCTGTATCTAAGGCCACATGTGTGTTTGTTGTAGTAGTGTTTACCCACAATGCCAAGCTAAACCAAATGCAGGAAGCAGCAGTTTGTAGTCCACTTCCTACATTGGGTCCACTTGAAGCAGACCGAGACCCGCGTTTGTAGGCGGACCGAGTCCACTTGTTTGTACTGGATCAGAGTCCGTTTGCGCATTCACAACTCCCCTAAACAAAGTGGACTTTCTGAGCAAACGGACTCTGATTTAATTTTAAAAAAGCTTTGTGAATGTGCCCTCAAGTTGTTGTGGAAATAGATTGATCTAAATTGTGGCCATGCAGTTTGTTTTGAAGAATCTCCATTTTTGGAGATCAGAGGCTGCAAATAACAAGATCATAATTTGACATTAAATGCATGAATCCATTCTGCTGTCCACGTAGCTGGCGGTGAAATGGTGTGAGGTTAGCTTGGCGTGCTTTCAGCCCCTTGATACCAATCAGTATGGAATGCCGCAGCGTGTTTCAGTGTTGTTGCTGATCTTGTGCATCTGTTTATGGTTACTGTTTTTCATCAGCTAATGGCTTAACACAAGAAAAATCCTCTCAAATAAGTTTCATGGATATCCAATTGAACAGCTTTAAATGTGCAGTTATAACTGCAGAAATGATTTGTAGGGATCATCTCAGAATTGATTTAAGGTTTGACCCTGGCTGCTACTCCAAAAAAAGACAGCTGTGTGTGTGTTTCATTATCTGCGCACTGTTAAAATTTTCAAGGGAAATATTTTACACACACACACACACATGTATGTATATATATATATATATATATATATATATATACATATATATATATATATATATTGAAGCGCACTAGTCTTCAGGATGCATTGTGGGTAATTTTGAGTGCACTACTTTTTTCTTTCTGGACATTTGGATACCCCTACAAAATGGCATGATCCCTACGTAGGGAATAGAGTGCACATTCAGACACAGCCTGAGTTTCTAGAAAGGTGCTTGACTCTCACCCGGGACTCTCACCCGGGAGTCTGGGGATGGACTCCCGCCTGGGCCCTCCGTTGCATACCTTGCCACATTCTGGCATTGTTGGCAGGATCCATGTGCAAAAGGTCTACTGGTAAACAGTCCATGGATTTGTAATTGGTGGCACCCTGTGCGGAGCACGAGGTCATGCTTGTGGAAAGAGGGGGAGAGATGTGACAGTTTGGGGTCCTGTCACTATCCCTCCAATTGTTCATGCGCCCTGGCTACTTGGATACAGGGATAACCCTTTGGCTGATGGGTAAGTGCATGTGATTCTCACCCAGGAGTCTGAGGCAAAGTTATTATAGTTAACTAAAATTAACGAAAAAAAAACAATCACTAACTGAAACTATATTGTGTCTTTACAAAACTCACTAAAATTGTTGTAAAATCATCCTTTTGTTATTCATTCATGCAAATAATTTTATTTGCATCTGGTGTGAACACAGGGTTAGTTTTAGTCTTTGTAAATTTGTGTAATACATAAGCCTATTTCTATTTAATCCATTTCTTTTGCTCTACCGGTTTTACTCCGAGTGACTTTCAGATGATTTTGAATGTCACACCACGTATAATTTACGAAAAAACTCCAAACAACTAAAGCTAACACAAAAACTAATAATAACTAAAATAAAACTAAGCATTTCCCCAAAAATAAAACTATTAAAAACTAACGAGCCTGCTCAAAAAACTAACTACAACTAACTGAGTTGAAAAACAAAAAGTCAAAACTACGTGAATAAAAACCAGAACTAATTACAAATCCAAAACTATTATAAGCTTGGTCTGGGGATGATGGGCCCTCCTTTTTTTTTTTTTTTTTTTTTTTTTTTGTTTTTTTTTTTTTTTTTTTTTTTTTTTTTTTTTTTTTTTTTTTTTTTTTTTGTTGTTTTTTTTTTTCTTTTTTTTTTTTTTTTTTTTTTTTTTTTTTTTCTTCCTCTCCCCCGCCTTTTTTCCCTTTTCCCTTCTTCCTTTTTTTTCTTTTTTTTTTTTTTTTTTTTTTTTTTTTTTTTCTCTCTTTTTTTTTTTTTTTTTTTTTTTTTTTTTTTTTTTTTTTTTTTTTTTTCTCCCTTTTTTTTTTTTTTTTTTTTTTTCTTTTTTTTTTTTTCCTCTTTCCTTTTTTTTTTTTTTTTTTTTTTTTTTTTTTTCCCTTTTCTTTTTCTTTTTTTTTTTTTTTTTTTTTTTTTTTTTTTTTTCTTTTTCTTTTTTTTTCTTTTTTTTTTTTTTTTTTTTTTTTTTTCCTTTCTCTCTTTTTTTTCCTTTTCTTTTTTTTTTTTTTTTTTTTCTCTTTTTTTTCTTTTTTTTTTTTTTTTTTTTTTTTTTTTGTGTGTTTTTTTTCTTTTTTTTTTTTTTTTTTTTTTTCTTTCTTCTTTTTTTTTTTTTTTTTTTTTCTTTCTTTCGTTTCTTGGTTTTTTTTTTTTTTTTTTTTTTTTCCTTTTCTTCTCCCCCCTTTCTCTTTTTTTTCTCCCTTTTTTTCCTCTTTTTTTTTTCTTTTTCCTTTTTTTTTTCGTTTTTTTTTTTTTTTTTTTTTTTTTTTTTTTTTTTTTTTTTTTTTTTTTTTCCCTTTTTTTTTTTCCCTTCTCCTTTTCCTTTCTCTTTTTCCTTTTTTTTTTTTTTTTTTTCTTTTTTTTTTTTTTTTTTTTTTTTTTTTTTTTTTTTTTTTTCTTTTTCTTTTTTTTTTTTTTTTTTTTTTTTTTTTTTCTTCCCTTTCCTTTCTTTTTTCTCCCTTTCCCCCTCTTCCTTCCTTTCTCCTTTTCCCCCCCCCCCCCCTCCTTCTCCCCTTTTTTCCTTTTTTTTTTTTTTTTTTCCCCTCCTTCCCGTGTACTGCCACATTAGGCTACTACTATTATTATCATAGTGATGGGGTTCACATGGTCTCTAATGGAAGGGGATGACTGCTGGTGTTTGCCTCTACTGTATGTACTGTAATAATCAAATCAGATGTCTGAGTTATCATGTTTGTGATTATTTAAAACCCAGTGTGTTTGTCACTCAGAGCTCAGCTGCTGTTTTCTCTCAGTCAGTCAGAAATCGCCGCCTCCGGTCAGACATCTGCATGTCTGTCTGCTTCTTAAGAAGCATAAGCTGAGATGAGGCGGCCACATAACTTCACCTGATTCCAGGTGACTTTAAATGTTGAGTTTTTTTCTGTCAATCTATTCTGTTGTTATAAAGAGAAACTTTAAACTATTGAACATAATGGTGGTGTGCATGGTCACAAAGTACAGCATCTCTATTTCTAGCTTCATGCATGCTATTTTTGAAGCTACAGTACCACTCAGTTTGAACTGCAGGCAAACAGCCTGACTGATTTATGTTTTTTGGTAGAACAAAGGACGACGTGTTTCCTCCATCTGGGTTAAATTATGGAGCCGTTCGTCTCCAGGACCAATTAAGTATTCTTGTATGCAATTTTTCTGAAATAAGATTTTAGGGCAACAGTTGTTTATCTGTGCTTCTGTTGATTTCAATTTAACTTTATTTTTGAATGTTTTTTTCGCCATGTTTAGTCTTTTCTCAGCAGCATGTAACACTGTTGCCGAGCAGGATGGGCAACTAATTCAGCTTCAGATCTAGGTTAGGTCAGAAATACCAATACAACAGCAAAATTGCACACAAATGAATAGTATGTGGGGATGAATATATGAATAAACGAATGAAGAAATGGATAATTCATGATGAAATGAATGAATACGCAAACAAAATGTGCAAAGTCTCAAATTCTTTCATTCTTAAAGGAAAGAAATCAAATGAAATTGAAGCTTCCTTTACAGGCTGGCCTTCTAGAAATATTTAGTTCTTGTGGGTATAAAAGTACAAGTGCTCTTCAATCATCACTGAGACAATCTGGATAAAGAAAACATGAGAATTACAGGCAGATGTCCCAGAAAGCTGGTGGCCAGACCTCACCGCTCAGGACATTTGTGCACCCTAACCTAACCTCAGCAATGAGATCATCCTTCAACTCGACGTCTGTGCCAATGACTCACTGAGTATTTTGAGACCACTTTCATATGTTTTACCATCGTCATTTTCCCACTGCTGCTGCCCTTCAGTTTGCTTCAGGATCCAACAGATGCTCCAACATCCTCCTCCATCACATCCCTCCATCCTGATCTTCCTGCCTGTGGCTGAGAGCAGAAGGAGTGGGAAAAAAAGAAAAGCAGAGGGATGACTTTTACACTTCATACCAGCATCAAATGTTTCCAGAACCCTGTCTGAACATATGAGAAAATAATCACTCTACTATTGCTTTGTGTTCTTGGACTGAATCGTTTTTTAGCCAGAGCGTCCAGCAGGCAGCTGAGTGAAGCTGTGACAAGAGCAAAAACACAGCTCAGTCAACATGTCTTTGTTCTCAAGAGGCAGCGACGACCTGGACAGCCTGCACCAGAAACCACACCGAGAATAATGAAGACCAAGTATTTTCTGTTCCTACAGTAATTACTCATGAGACTGTCAGAGATGCAGTGCAGCACCGAACTGCTTGATTTCACGCAACATGTTCTAATTTGTGCATGCAGCGATGACATCAGCTTGGCTGCTGCTTATGTGTTGTCCCCAGACTTACACTGATCACACCATCCTGTAGAAGTCACACACACACACAGAAAAAACTTGATTTAATCAGGTTTGTTCATTGAGATCCAAATCTAATTTCCAGTGACACAAAAAGATGAAACATTCGCAGTGGGAAAAACACACAATCCGAGACTTCATAATCAAAGATAGAAGCTAATGAATTTCAGATGCAGATGAGGAATAACTGACCCGTTAGTGATAAAAATACTGACTGTAGCTGCTTTTACATCTTCAAGTGGTTACGACTGTTAGCATAAAGTAAATTAGAGAGTGGATATCTAAGTTTAAATATTGCTGTAGGCTACTTTAGACATTTATCTGAACAGAGACAACCTCTGTTCCAAACAGGCTGAAACTCTGTGAAGTGTATACAGAGTATGAATGTACATATATGGAATAAAAACAGAATGTCTCATCAACCAGTACTCTATTCTCAATAACATATCAGACATTTTACCATTTCATGGAAATAGAATCTGATGGCAACACATCTGTAAAAAGTAGTTCCAGGATGATGGCTACCATGATGCACAGTAGCATCCCCTCTTCTTCTAACGTTTGGGAAGAGAGGAGACCAGTTGCTGGAGTTTTAGGACAGAATGTTGTCCCATTCTGGTCTGATGCAGGATTGAAGCTGCTCACCATTTCTGGACCTTTGTTGCTGAATTTTAGGTTTTATGATGCTCCAAATGTTTTCTCTGAAATCCCCAGTCACGTTACAGATTTTTGCTGCCAATTAATCTAATTAGCTGTCAAATGCTCCTTAGGTTTGACATGTGAAAATGACTTTTCCAGCCCTTTGTTGGCCCTGTTGTGTGGCTGCCAATAAATTCAAAATGAGCAAATATTTTCCATGAAATGTCTGTTTTATATTTAAACAATTTCCTTCATGCTTTTGTTTTTGATTGCAAGTGTGTTTTAAGAAGTCAATCTCCTCTCCATGTTCAGTCTGAGTGCAGCTTTTACTGTCTGCTGCCTCCTGTTGGTCACAGTTAAACATCACGGATGGAAGAGACGTACAGTAGGAAGATGAAGAAATGTAGGAAGTGTGTTTTGTGTTGTTAAAACTTTTACTAGCTGCATTTTAACAGTAGTAAACAACAACATGAAACCACAAGACTGACTGAAAAATTCGGTGAGTAAGGCTCTGAATCAAACAGTAATATGTTTTACTGTTGGGCACAGCTATTAGTGAAGACAAAACAGATTTATTTATCCTCCTGTCTGTAATTATGCAATCTATATATAGCTTCCCCCCCCCCCACAAAAAAAAAATAACAATAAAACCCCAACAAACAACCAGCACTGAAACATTCATGAGAGAAATAAAACTTCAGTTAAAACCAAACCTGCTTCTCTGGACCAACTG
Source organism: Atherinomorus stipes (assembly GCA_023101725.1). Lineage (NCBI taxonomy): Eukaryota > Metazoa > Chordata > Actinopteri > Atheriniformes > Atherinidae > Atherinomorus > Atherinomorus stipes. The sequence continues at coordinate 158,400 of JALJCO010001627.1, read as the reverse complement.
ATGAGTATTTAAAAAAGACGTACATTCTGTTTGTTTTTTGTTTTTGTAAGGTTCAAACATTAAGTTGTTTTAAACCCACTCACTTTACAGCAGAAACTCATATCACAGTGAAAAAAAAAGAAACATTAGTGGACGAAACAGTCAAAAATAATGATGATAATAATAATAATAATAATAATCATTTTTAATTGAAAAGTGCCTTATCAAACTTTAAAAACAGTAATATAAGCTAAAACCACAAAATAAAACCTACCCACTCAACTAGGTAAAAAAAAACAAACAAAATAAAACAAAAAAACTCCACAAAAACAAGTAGAACATCAGAAAAGCAACACACACATTTCTCGTTCCTGCTGTCTCTGCATGCACCGTATATATACAAACATGTACAACTTGCAGCAGTTTCACATCCACATAAAAAGGCAATAAGCAAAGAAAATTGCGGTAGTTGCATCTGCACTAAAAAACCCAATCACCAAGAAAATGTTATTTCAGATTTTCAGTAAACACCATGTTTGTGCTCTTGTTGTTGTGTCCATCTCAGAAAAGCTATGATGTGGAACTGTGCAAAAGTAGAAGCTAAAAACTAAAAAGGTGAACCTGAGCAGTTTCCAGATGTTTTAATCGAGGTGTTGCTCAGGTAAATATCTCAGGAAGCCATTGGCCGATGTTGATGACACCTCTGTCACTGGTGAAAGTCAGGAGAAGTGGGGGGATAGCATAAGCTACTATATGATAGGAAGAGTAAATACTTCTCCAAAACCTTCATTTTCATTGAAACTAGCAGGATCTTCATGATTCAAACAAAGGCAGAGCGGCAGGAGAACACACTAGCAGGTTTTCTTAGAACGGGAATTAAACTTCAGACCACTAAATTGAAGATTTTGGCTGCTAGCTCCCAGAATTTTTGTCCTGCAGTGATGAGACCGAAATCTTTGTAATCAGCACTTAGTTTGTGTGGTTTGTTTAAAGTGGAGAAATTAGCAGAAACTTCTAAGTGGACAGTGGTGTTCTTATGTTTTCGTTACATTCCCATGTAATTGCTCGGGGCTTGAATTGCGATTCATTTGGGTGCAAATGTTTGGTGGTGTTGTAAAGGGTCCTTCCCCTGCACGTGGAGCTCTAGTCAAGAAGAGGTTAACGGTGTGGATCACTGTCAGAGAACATTACAGGTAATGCTTTCTGCTAATGAGAACATATCCGTCATTTTATGAAAACAGTTGATGGAGTCAGCTGGCAAAGTACTTACTTCCTGGTTATCTTCCCAGTCACCTCGCAACTGGCAGTAATCATAGATAATAATCTGCGTCTGTATATCTTTCTTCCTTACTTTCCCCACGTGGAAGCACTTTTACACATATACACCAAAACCATACACTGTAGTTAGGTTTAAGAAAAGGATTCATTATTTCATCCATTGTGAGAAAAAACCTGGTTTAGGTTCGGGCGGAAAACTAACATACTAACATAACCTGCACATTCCTGGCAAAACACTCCGTAGATGAAGAATCCTCATCCAGGCTTTTTTGTGCGACTGAGTTGTTGAACGACGGCGATCTCTTGAAGGCTGAATGAAATAATCCCAACACCTAAAACTGGATCCATCTGAGGATTTGGCAGCTTGTTTTTAAGACAGTTATGTTTATTTCATGGAAGCTGATTGTAGCGGCATCAGTCCTCCAGGCTACTAAAGCCGTCACCGAGCAGGAAGTGAGGTCGGAGCAGGGACAGAATGGGGCCACGCGGGGCCCCAGCCAGGCAGTACGCCTCGTCCACGCTGACACCAAGAGACCGCAACGCCTTCAGGGCGTCACCGCAGCTTTCCCTTCCGCCGTGGGACGTGACCAGTGTGATGCAGACGGGGCTGTCGAACATCCGGAACCTCTGGCGGATCTTTCCTAGCTGCGCCGAAAAGATCTGAAGAGGAACGGGGTAAATTTACAGACACAACCTCAGCAACACAGAGCAAGTAAAGACAAGTAGTTAGCATCTTAACCTGAGCAGCTTGTCCGCTTGCCGATGTTTGGCCGGTATCGGGCCGACTGACAGCATCCTCACAGAACAAAACTCTGAGCTGGTCTGTTGGAGAGGAAGCCGAGTTTTCATCCAGCAGTGCGGAGAGAACACCTGCAGGAGGAGGACACAGATACACTTTTTACCAGTAACCAAACGTGTAAACTCTGAGGAGGAGCCAGAACAATGTGGTGTTGTAGTGAGAAGAGCCACCACCTGTCAGGGTCCCACGCTGTCTGTACAGTATGCTTGAAAGTTTACATAACCACCCATTAAAGAAAAGGCTAAATTGACAATTGAAATTCAAATAATAAGGAACTGAAAAAAGTTATAATAAGTAAAAATTTACTAAATTATAATATAGTAAGATAAAACGGTGATTTTGAATTGTGGTTAATAAAAACGCAAAAAAAAAAAAAAAAAAAGAACAAACAAAACTCTCCCAGACAAATTAGAGCATCTTGCTCATGAACAGTGGACCAAAATGCCTGTCAACAGGTACAGAATTCTGATTGGATGTTACAGAAAACACCTGATTGCAGTGATTGCCTCAAAGGGTTGTTCAGCAAAATTTTAGTTCAGGAGCCCCATAATGCTTGTTTTGGTTTTTTGTGTTTATTTTTCAAATTTCTGTTGAACCGAGATTCAAAATCAATGTCGTAACTTTGATAAATTTTTCATTTATTATTACTTTTGTCAATTGCAACTTATTTCATTGGTTACTGATTTATTTTTTTTTTTTACTTCTTTAATGGAAGGGTATGTAAACTTTCAAGCACAACTGTACATTTCTATTTGGGATGTGGGTTGAGGATGTGCCCATAAATCCATGCAAGCCCAAACTCCGTGTTTACGAACAGCTGTTTGGTGTTGTGAGACTTTCATCAGATGTACCTCCGTGTCATGAAACAAATTAATAACTTTCATTTATGTTTTTAAACATCTTCATAGAAACTGAATATAGTATATATCCTACCTGCATAAATTTATTTAGTTTGAATTTCTGCACATCCATGACGCCATTTTTAACCTTACTTCTGTATATTAACAATCTTTAAACTAACTAATTTTTGATAGCACAAAACTAAATTGTCTAAAAAAATATTATATGCAATATATAATAATAAATATATATTCTTTCCTGATGGGTAGCGCAGGTCTACAGACACACCTATAAATTCAGCATGTGGGTAGTACGTTTTGTTTAACCAGATTAAAATAACAAGTGTGCAAGAAAAAAGTGGAGAAATGAGTGAATATTTGGTTTCATACTATTAAAACTTTGGCTTTTATTTATTTGATTTGTTTATTGCAGTTCTGTGTTCAGTTCTTGATAATAATAAAAAAAAAAAAACTAACTAAAATAGTAACTATTTTTTAAAATTAAAAAGAATAAAAGCATAAAAATATGGTCTTCATGTAAGACCTAAATAAGGAATTACTAACATACAAACCATTCATAATAGCTAAATTAGGCTAAAGTAGAAGCTCTGCATGATACTAAATGAAGAGCTGTTGAGGAGCTGAAGAAGCCTGTACTTTCATGGGAGTAAGAGACAAAAGAGCTGAGTCTTTGAAAAGAGTAAGAGATAAAATCTAAATCTAAACCACACCAGACTTCTCTGACCCAGACTGGCACGTTGCTTCAAATGAAATCTATAATGCACAGAAAGTGAATCTTGTAAAATAATTGCAGATTCACGTTTTACCACTTAGATTTAAAGCTTTCTAGTCAAAATCAGTGTTTTTCTTTTGTCAATAATTCCAGATCGCACTTGACCACTGCAGCTCAACTAAACTTTGTGTTACGAACTATAATTATTCCTCTCCTGCAGCTTAAAAGTCAACATACTCTGAGAGCAACAGTGGAGACGAACTCTTCCCATGTCCTACAATGATTTACACTTTTGCTATATGTAATATTCAGGGATCAGTGAATATGAAAACAAGCCTCGCCTCAACTCTTCATCACTAGCCTGCAAAGCAAACAATTCGTGGGCTTTTCTCTGATTGTATTTGCACTGCATTTTAAAGCACTAACGCTGCATAACAGCTAACTCCTGGCTGTTAGAGGAGTCAAAATTAACACTGAAATTAGTTAGAAGCATGTTCGGAACCAGAAAGCATTGAAAAACATGCTGTTCAATTAAAAGAATTTGAATAGAACAATTTACAAAAACGGATGAAGATTAGTAAAAAAAAAACTGTATCCAACCACACATTGTGGCGGAAAGACTCACAAGTTACATTGCTCCTGTTCTTTTACAGTATCTTGACTGTTTTTCTTTTTTTTAAAGGCTGTAATTGAAGTCCAATGAAATATTAGTGTTCAAGATCCTGATCACTGGATGACATGGTTTCTTGGTGTAAAAGCTCTTTTCTGGTCATAAATACATAAAAAACAAAAGAAATGGTAACCCCCCCCCCCCCGATTTAGTCCAGGTAGTGTTTTCTCATAGAAATACAGACTTAAAAATATTCATTTATTGTTTACAGAGCAGAGAGGATTGAGTTGAAGTGAGACTTTTTGGCTGTTTTACGTTGTTTCTATATTATTTTGCTTTGTTGACTTCAGAGATAGAAATAAGAAATAAATCAAACTTAAAAGACCAATAAGAAGTTTTGATGTGATATTAAACATTTATGGTGTTGCGAAATTTATTAACGTATCATAATAATTGTAATAATTGAGATAATCATATAATCACAGTTATTTCTCTGTCTACAATTTTACCACAAAAATCTGTAATCATCAAAATGTCAGTGAAAGGAATGGTTTCTCGTTACTGTCTGAATCTGTGATTCTAACACTGATTGGCTCAATGCACTCAAGTTCGAAGCTGAAAATGCTTCGCTTTGGTGTGCGGCACTTCTTTACCTAAATGAGGACATCCAAGCTCTGAGGTGAGGAAGTCACAGGGAGGACAAGCTCACATCGAAACTTAGCATCCACGTTAACATGGCTGCATACATGCGAGATGAAGAAGAGGAGAAGAGGAAACGCCCTGACCTTTCTGCGTCGCCTGCAACACTTCGTTCCGATCAGTCGACAGGAAGAGCTGCACGTTGTTTTTCTGGAGATTCTCAACGTAATCCTCGTCGCTGGAAAAACAAAACCTGCTAACTTCAAGACCTGCAACACAGTGGTCATGAGATCAGCAAAGGAAGTTCATTAAATGACTGGGATCTGTCACCCGGAGGCTGATGCCAGATTACCGTGATGCCTGGTGCTGCTGATGATGTGGGAACTCTGCTGCTGCTGTTGGCTTTCAGTGGTGATCAGAACAACGTCAAACAACAGGGACTCTGCAGGATTTTCCTCGAGCAGACGTTTGTTCACTTCCTGCACTGCCTGCAGAACATCAGCAATATCTTGATATCATGTTCTAATCCTACTACATTACCTTTTGATTTCTTTACTGTTTGCAGCTCCAATAACACCAGCTACTGACAAAATCTATAAAATACTTCAAACATATATGGTTTACTTTAAAACTAGTCTTTAGCAAAAGTTACTTACAGGAAGAAAAGGTGTGTTTGTTTGGACCATTTTCCAATAGCAAACTAATCCATATTTGATGCTCAAGTGATTATTTAGGACAGCAGGTGAATGAGGGATTGAATCAAAAAAAATTGTGTGACTCACTAATGTATTTTGACAGCTTTTGAATGAGGAATATTTGTTCAAATTAAACTAAATTAATCAATCAATTAAAACTAGTCAGACAGTCAGACCTGCAGGAGTGGAAAAGCCACGCCTTTTCCATAGACACCATCATCATCATCCTTGGGTCCCGATTCAAAAACTGCACGAGATGTTACTGCCAAAACCACTGCATGGTCAGCGTCTTTCTGCAGAGGGAACACAGAGCAGACAGTGATGGGCCTTTTTTTTTATCCCAAGTTAAAGCCATGTAAGCCACAAGAGATCTGGAGATCCAGATCCAAAGGTACATTCCCAGAGTAAAATAAATGGCCAATGATGACAATTAGAGATGCACCGATCTGATATCCAGATCGGATATCAACTCCAATATTGATTAAATAGCAGGATCGGATATCAAATAAATAAAGCCGATCCAGTCATTTACATGTTTTGTTTGTTTTTCTATTTTGTTTTTTTTGAAGAAGTTAATAAAGCCATTGGTTGTTGGGTTTGAGGCAGCTGCAATATTTTATATTTATATTTTAAAATATCCTTAAAGCATTATTTCTTTTGCTGCTTATGTACACCTAATTTTTAATAGATAATAGGTACATTTATATCTGTGTGAATTCACCTTTTTTTGTAAACAAAGCTGCCTGATGCCTTCACTCACATGGCAAGGTGCATGGTTCATTCATACAACAGTATAGGGATGTAACGATAACCGGTAAAATGGTTAACCGTGATAAAATTACCAATGATTAGTAATACCGTTTCTATTTTTAATTATCGTTAAAACCGGGACTGATTACTGCACTTTGAAAAACTCCCAGCAATGATTTTTCCCCCTTTAAAAAGAACAAAGTAGACATTTAGACACATTTTAGATATTTTTAAAGATGCTGGGGGGTATTTCTATAATACCGCCATAAAAATGATAACCATGATCATTTTGGTCACAATAACCGTGATATGAAATTTTCGTATCGTTACATCCCTACAACAGTAGTATTGGATCGGTATCGGCCAATATGCTCAGCCCAGGTATCGGATTAGATTGGAAAAAACTGGATCAGTGCATCTCTATGACAACCTATAAGTAACCATTGACTGAAGTGATTCCATCAATAAAGTGGTGTAAAGAATGTAGTATTTCCCTTTACACCAAGATCATTTTAACAACCAGCTGACAGCTACAGTAATATTAAATGATCATAAGACAGACACAGGTCCAGTTGAATTAAAATATTAAATATTAAATATTAAAATATCATCTTAGCTCTGCAGCTTTTCCTGTGGTACATCTACTCACTTAAGAATTTGTTCCCCACGTGACGCTATTATAACTTGATTACACGCTTCATCTCCTTTAGCCCGACTGTACATGATGAAAATGTACCTTTTAGCGTCATTTTGCAAACAGGAGGTGGTATGTAACAGTGACGAAAGAGCTAGAAAATACCTTATATTAGCAGGTGCCAGCCATCAATTCGGCATTCATCAAAACGATTTTAACCAAAGTGTATCATTCCCGAAAGAGCATCTACAAGCCTACATGTTAAACAGAAGCGTGAGTAGCACGATTATAACTTGAATGCCGACTTTAGAAGAAATGTATTGGAGTGTAGTATTTACATTATTTTACATACAGAAAGTGGATGCTGGTAGTAAAAAGATATGGTTTATAAGAATGACGTTTGGGGGATAAACAGTGAAAAATAGTAGGGTTCTTAAGGGAGTGTTTTCGCGGGCGTTTGACATTTTGGGAAAGACATAACCTGTATCAGGTGGGTCTTACCTGTTTCACATCAGTGTTCTCGACCGTGGAAACCATGCTGACAATAAATAGTTTTTAACAGGTTATTCCGCAGACATACACCGTCAATAATGCCGTAATGATTGCAAAACAACTTTAATTGAACGGTCTGTTTGTTTTGGTTCCGCTTCACATGAACCTTGACGTTCACTTGAAGAACTTGCGTGATTGCGTCACTTCCCTTTTGAACAGCCGCTGGTCACCCCGCCCACATCAGTGATTATTGTGTCAGGTGGAGAAACACGGTTCAGTTTGTTCTCGAAACCTTCATATTTGGATTAGCTCTTTGGATAACGGAGAAACAGTAATTCAGAAGAGTGTGGTTGGGTTTGGGGCGGCGCGAGGAGCGGGCTCGATCCGGTTTCCTGAGGGCTTGAATCGAAAGGAAAGGCAGAAGGAGGGGAAAGTTTGCTTTATCTTCTGTTACTCGGTAAGAAACTTGTCCGCCCTCGCTTTTCTTCCTTCCTCGCTGCCATAATTCTGGTAATGTTCGTTTTGGTGTGCCGGTGTGTCCAACCTGGACCCCGCGGACCGGCTATGTTCCTTCAGTTCTTCCTTAAAGGTCCATAGGTAGGCTGTAGCTGACTGGCTGTCACCAGGTGGGAGGGGTCGTGAGATCAAGGAAAGTGGCTGGTATTCATTGAACTGTGGATTTTGTGATTGTTTTCTTTCTACATTGCCAAAACCCCAAACATTTTTCTGTATTCTGGTTGTTAACTGAGAAAACATTTCAAATGTTTCAAATATTAGAATTAGAATGAAAATTAATGAAGCACCTCTGAACTTTGACTAATATTTATTGCGATATGAAAAAATAACATTTTCAGCAAATGAAATGAATAGCACTTTAAGTTATGCTTGCGTTTTTTGCATCCTACAATGACTATGCTCTAACGATATATTGTACTAGGGGTGTGCCATATTATATTGTGATAATTCTGTTTTTTTTTTTTTTTTTTTGTTTTTTACAGGTACTACCCCAAAAATTAGAATATCCTCAAATAGTTCTTGTATTTCTGTAATTTATCTTAGAAGGTGCAATTTACATATTGTATAGATAAATAATATGCAAATCCATATATTTCCAATTTTTATTTGTTTGATTGTGAATTCTTCTAAACCAAGACAGGAACTTTTTAAAAGGCTCAGGGCACTTAAGCAGATTATGGATTACTTACCTGATTAGAATGTGACACTCTGAGCCTAAAATACTGTAACTTCTCACAATATTCTAATTTTTTTAGTTTTAGAATTTGAGGTTTTCTTAAGCTGCAAGTCCAGCAACATCCACACAAATAAAAGCTTGAAATATATTGATTTGCATATTATTTGCATATTATTTATCTATATAATATGGAAATTGCACCTTTTAAGTTGAATTAAAAACTCAGCTGTGTGCAGTACAGAAATCATGTAGACAGAAATGACACACTGGTGTAAATAAATAACAGATTGTTGAGTTTTTTTTAACACAAGGACAAAGTATAAACCTGTTCGAAAGGAAACTTGTTTCCCAATTAGGGATGAGAACGACACGGGATTTGGAGAATCGATTGTCGAAGCCCATGTATCAACTTCTTGTCGAATTGTTGAATTGAAGTTGAGTGAGGGTCAAGTGGCGATCTCATTTAGAAGAAGTAGATTTGTTTTATTTCAAATATTTCATTTTATTATGGGAAAAGAGGCACTTAATGGTGTGTATCTGAACAGGAAATATAATAAATTAAAAGCCAAAAAAATGCAATTTGGAAAGAATGCGAAAAGTCCCATCCCTACCCATAATACTCTACAGACAGTGTCTGGTATCGTGGCTCTCTTACACACCACACAGCCAAATGTTCTAGACTCTGTCATAGATATGTAACAAAGGCCTGTAATTATTTTATCAATTACTTCAAACATTGTGCTTTTTTGAAAGCAAAATATTGCTGGGGACTTTATTTTTGGCTCAAAACAGGTCTGAAATGTAAGCTGTTAAGCATTTTTTTTTTTTATAAAATGTGAAAAATAAAAGACTGAGGAACTGATAGAACTTTGTAGTTTGGGCAGCGATTCTTGAAAACTTTCATTTATACGGTATTTGAGAACACCTTATGTGCAGTTAAAACTAGTTTTCACAGGTATTTGTTGTTTTTCCAAAACAAAACTGGAACAAAATTGGAATATTGAAGCTGTAATCTGTCAGTTTTAAAAAAACAACAGCAACAAAAAATCTGTATCGGAAGGTCAGGGGCCTGTACGACGAAGCCAGATTTTATCTTATCCACGTAACTTCAGGGTTAACTCTGGGTTTTTTGTCCTACGACGCTGGTTCACTTCTGATCGGGTTATATCTCCACGGTAACTTATGCTGAACGCCTAACCTGGTCCGGACCAGGTTAAGTTCTGAATAAGAGATCTCTGAGTATAAAAGCACCACCCCCTGACCAATCAGCGCTCTTGGAAAATGGCCTGCCCATGCTGATGCACAGATCATGAGAGGAACTCTTAGAAGTTTTGTAGCCGAATTATGCTCACGTTGTTTAAATCCCACTCAATAAAAATCCATCCATCCAGCCCGCCAGCCCACCCCCCGTTGGCGACGCTTATCATATTCTTGTATTTGTTCTCATGATCATTTTGTGCCGCTGGGGTTGCATGTGAAATAATATGGTTAAGAGGTCACACATGCAGAAAACGTGAATGTATGGAGCGCACACCCACCCATGCCGTCACGGTGAAGTTACAATACGTGCACAGCATGAGCCTGAAAATATCTACTGTATATGGACAGTATGGGAAGGAAATACGCAGATGAAGCGCTGTAGTGTGATGAAGTAACACTAAATGATCAGAGTCCGATATTGTTCCATGATTGTACAATCACACGGACTTGTGCATTAACAGAGTTGGCAATTTTCTGCCAGCATTCCTTCCTGCTGTTGCTGCAGTGACTGTGTTGCTTCTGACCTGGATAATGTTCCTGATTTCCTCATACTTCTGAAATACGATCGTCTTCTCCTTCATGGTGAAATATGTCACTCTCTGTTTCTCCATGTCTGCAGTTGGTCAGACGCTTCAAACGCCACCCCTTTTATGTGAGCGCGCACTGATTTAGATTGGAAAAACCCTGGGTTGAGTTACCGAAGTGATAACCAGCTTCATAGTACCGTTTATCAAGACCGCGGATGTCTGGTTAAGTCAACCCAGGTAACAGAGAGAAATCCAGGCTATGTTAATCCAGCTTCGTCGTACGGGCCCCAGGTGTTTCAAAGATTGGTGATCGTCCAGAAAACTGCAATCGATGCACCCCTACTTTCAGATACATTTGTACATATTGATGTAACTGCCTGTTGTTTTAAATACAAAGGGTCATGCACAAAGACATGAAAGAATTGTGGACAGATCGAGTTGTGCTCATCTGATTCCTCATGATCAGATAACTGCCATTTGTTTACAAGCACACCAGAAATCTGATTGTGAACTTATATCCAGAATTATTGGATGATCATGTAAACATGATAATCTGAAATGCTTTATCAGATAACTGCAGTTATTTCATAAAGAGAAATTGGATTAACACAACTGAATTTCTCCACAGTACTCTCTCTGCCTTTTGTGCATGTAGATCTGTATGTCTGATAAATCTATTTTTTTCGAGAATAGAGCATGTGCAAGGAAGTGTTGCATCATCTCTTTTAACAAAAGCTAAAAAGACATAAGCAACACAATCAAGTGTGAGCAGAACACAAGAAAAACACGACAATGTGCAGCAGCGCGTTGTCAGATATGTAAACAAAGTCAAAGAAATCCTGTGTAGTTATATTTTCCAGTGCAGCTAACACTAAGACCATGGGTCTGCCGTATTAAGACTGGGGTCGTGTCTCAAACTGTGCACCTGTGCACTTCAAACACTACTTCTGAGTGTGTAGTGAGTTCATCCTGTCATTTAATGCAGACTAAGTAACTTCAGCTCGGGGCTCCCCCTACTGGTCTCCTTTCACTGTTGTAAATGTCATCATTTCCCCTTCACCCCACAGCACACAGACGTCTTCTCTACCTGTCTTTCCCCTATTTTGATCCCTGAATATATTTCTAAGCTTTTACTAACTTGTCGATGCTACTTTGCTGCGTTGGCAGCAGCAGCTCGTCTCCCTCTGCAGCTGCTCAAAGCAGAGTCCTGTGTCTCCTACAGTGGGACGTTTGTAGAAGAAACCTTTGAGCTAGTATGGCCATGAGTCTTCTTGGGAATGACGGAACAAGTGTGTCACACCTGGATTTGGGGATCTTCTGCCATTCTTCCTTGCAGATCCTCTTTCACATGTCTTGCACTGAGGTCAGGCTTCCGTCGGGCCACTCTGCCATAAAGCCCCGACTGGTGGAGAGCTGCAGTGATGGTTGACTTTGTGGAACTTTCTCTCATCTCCCTGCTGCATCTCTGGAGCTCAGCCACAGTGATCTTCGGGTTTTCTTTACATCTCTCACCAAGCTTTTCTCCCGTGATTGCTCAGTTTGGCTGGATGGCCGCCGGGACTAGGAAGAGTTCTGGTCGTCCCAAACTTCTTCCATGTTAGGACTATGGAGGCCACGGTGCTCTTAGGAACCTTTAGTGCTGCAGAAATTCTTTTGCAACCTTGTCCAGATCTGTGCCTCACCACAATTCTGTCTCTGAGCTCCTTGGACCCCATGATTCTCATTTGCTCTGACATGCACTGTGAGCTGTAGAGTCTTAAGCCCCGTTTCCACCAGCGGGTCTGGGTCGGGTTGGGCCGGATCGGTCCACGTTTTTTTGCGTCTCCACAGATAAAAACTGGGACGGGTACCATTATATCTGACCCGACCTGGACTACTTTTTTGGCACCCTTCGGTAGGGGTACTGATCTAACCGATCCGGACCAAAGAGGTGGAGCTAATACACAGCAATCAGCTGATTCATTGAAAAATCCGCCACTTCCCGCGTGACCCAGCGTAAAAACAAAGCCGGGGTGACTCCTTTCTGTTTCTGTCACATGTGGCGCCGGTGTTTTGGTTAAACGGTGTTACACGGCGATGATGTCACACAATCACGTAGCAGCGCTGTCCAGCTAATTCTCCGCCTCCAGAATAAGGGTACAGGTTGCTGTGGGGACACAGCGTGAAATCAACACATCCGTACCAAAACCCACCTGATTCGGCCTGGCCCGGCCCGACCTGACCCAGACCCGCTGGTGGAAACGGGGCTTTATATAGACAGGTGTGTGCCTTTCCTAATCAAGTCCAGTCAGTTTAATTAAACACAGCTGGACTCCAATGAAGGAGTAGAACCATCTCAAGGAGGATCAGAAGAAATGGACAGCATGTGAGTGAAGCTTGTTCCACAAGAAGCAAGAACTTTGTTTGGCCGCAAGAACAAGAAAAAAGTTAATTTTCGTCAAGTCATTTCATACTAACAAGAAGCTCTGTGACTAGGCACGCGTGGGGGGGAATGGGGGGGTGACTGTGTTTACCCAGTCATTATACATTTACAAAAAAATTCTTCCATGGCAGGACGGAGTTGCGCTCGTAGTGGTGTATATGTTTACATTTTTGTACTTTCTCACCACCTCGATCAGCTGTTCATGAAAACTATCCATTCAACCTGCATCTGTGGAAATGCGTCTGCTTCAAGTGTCTCTCTTTTAACCCCGCCCACCTCAAATGCCTGACCAAACACAATACTTCTCGGAGCTCCCCCACAAGAAAGTTCTGCTCGGCCGAGGGGTTGAGAACAAGCTGCAAGCCGTCGTCAATCACCTCTGCGAGAACAAAATGACGTTGTTTTGTTCCCGTGGCCCCGAGAACAAAAAGAAAGTTCTTGCTTCTCGCGAAGTATGAAGCAGCCTTTATATATGAGTGTCACTGCAAAGGGTCTGAATACTTTTGACCATGCAATATTTCAGTTTTTCTTTTTTAATAAATTGCCCAAATTTCTACATTTCTGCTTTTTTCTGTCAAGATGGGGTGCTGAGTGTACATCAATGAGAAATAAAATGATTTTTTTTTTTGTGCAAATGGCTGCAATGAAACAAAGAGTAAAAAGTTTAAAGGGGTCTGAATACTTTTCGTACCCACTGTACATCCCCACGTACATGCTCCAAAAGAAATCCCATTCCGGGCTGGATAATGTTGAGAGGATTTTTAAAATACAGTTGTGCTTGACCATTTACATACCCTTCCATTAAAGGCAGAAAAATTTCAGCTGCCATTGAAATAAGTTGAAACTTACAAAACTCATAATAAATAAAACTTTTGTGAACATCATGACATTGATTTTGCATTGTGGTTCAACAAAAATATTAAAAACAAACAAACAAAAAAGAAAACAATTCTATAAGCATAACGGGGCTCTGAGCTAAAATTTTGTTGAGCAACACTTTTAGGCAATCAGTGCAATCAGGTTTTTTTCTGTAATGTCCAATCAGACTTCTGCACCTGTTGACAGGTATTTTAACCCTTTGTTCATGAGCAAAGTGCTCCATTTTGTCTGAGACAGTTTTTGTTTTTTTATACTGTACATAATTTTTTAAACAAAAATTCAGAATTAAAATTTTATTTTACTAAATTATGATTTAGTAATTTTTTAAATTTATTTTTCCCATTTTGTGTTATCTGAATTGTGAATTTAGCATTTTCTTTTCTGGAAAGGTACATAAACATTCAAGCACTGTATCTCATCTCAGAAATGCATTCAGATGTGTCAGATCTGATTTCTTACAACAGAATTATTCCGACTGGCTGGTTTAGTTTTCAAATTTATTGGAAGTGTGAAATTCTTCATACTTGTCTGTAAACCTACATTTACAGCTGTACTTTACGGAAACCCATAGACATGTTTGCTAATTGAAATATTTGAAGTTTTTCATACTTATCAACAACTTGCTATATTTGGGATTATTATACCCTTTTATTAGTTTTTCACTACTTTTAGAAAGATCTGATCTGCAGTTCTCCTTCTGAAATAGTTGTCTTCCAACTGGACGGTTGACGGTTTTATTGCCAGTTCATCCATGTAACAAAAACCAAACACTGCCCTTCATATGTTCATTGGTGTGTGAATGTACACAAAAAGAGCTGCAGACTGTATATAGAGGCAAATATTTATTGTAAGAATCACTGTATGGGTATGTGTGTGAGTGGGAGAACAAGAAAAAAAGTGCTTTGTAGGACTCGGATAAGTTAAAACAGCACTTTATAGGAATGGAACATTTACCATTTTAATAGTGAATAAAAATCTGGTAAATAAAGTAGATTAGAGGGTTAGACATGTCATATTATGGCAACCAAAAGGTTGTTTCTATAAGTGGATTATAGGTGATAATGTGTACATTTTAAGTAAACATTTATTGAAATTAATGAAACCTTTAAATACACAACAAAACTGAAAATATTTTACATATTAAAGCAGAAAATAAAGATCATTTCAGCTTGTAGAAAAATGTTGGATATACATCATGGATAAATATGAAGAGTAATAAGGTAAACTAGCATCTAAGGTACAGTTTGCTTCCACTGGTCATCCTGATTGCACTGTTTTGTTTGACTCCTCAATTCCCCACGTCTCTGCAGCGTACCATAACACATCCAGAAACAACAGCCACACTAGCGGGAAACATGCCAGGCCAGGTTGAAATGAACCAGAATGATCCTCTAAATGGGTTAATCCATTGATTTTTCTGCTGCTTATCCAGGTCAGGTCACATTAATTTGAAGCTCTGAAAAAATGTGATATAAAAATGATTAATTTTGGACCCTATTGTTCCTACTGTTCTGTCATGATTATACTGACTAAACATTGCTGGACAAGATGAACCGTTTTATTTCTAGGCTGCACTGGAGGGGGCAGAAAGTCTTGAAATTTTCTCTTTAAACTCTTTTTTATAACCGGGAACAGAAGTAGAGTACGTTTAAACCAGCCTGAAACCAGACTGACATTTAAGAATGACTACTTTTGTAGTTTTTTGCTAGGTCTTTTAAATATAAAATTCCTTCATTCAGCTTGTAGATGGTGGAAAATCACATAAGCAGATGGTCACCTCAGTAAGTAAACGGTCTGTAACTTTCTATGAGACACTAATCTGTCAGTGAGTCAATGAGTGTCACACTGAGCAGGGTCAGACCAGTCTGTAGACGACTGACGTGTGGGCCGACATGGCTACTGTTCAGACCTAATCAGACTGTCATCGTGTACCGTCAGACCTGTCAGACAGCTAAGTGATCTTCAGGTTTACCACACCCACATTCCTCCACAACTACAAAACAGTTTTATCTCTCTGAGTTTAAGATTATGCATGCAAAAGTGTCGTGGTTCGATTACAAACTCGGTTCCCTCTTCTCAAATTTAGTGTTGCTGCACATGCCCTGTGTTGATGAGTATTTAACAGTTTCTATTCTCGCTACCTGTGACAGTTTCCTCGTACTTGTTCCGATGGTTTTTCTTAGTGGGAATGTAAACTCAAGGTCAACTATAAATGCCATCAAACATACAAAACCTTCAGGGAAACTGGTGGAGGCATGTCTTCTGAGGCAGGTCCACTATTTACTCAAGTCTAGCATAAAACTTATTCTGGTGATAACGCTACAGTTGTTGGACCTTCGGTTGGATGTTTCGCCATCATTTGACTGTTGATTGCTGTGATAGACTTGCAGCTGCAGTGTTTACAAAATCAAAGACATAACACAAAAAATGTAATTATCAAACACTACGTATTTCTATGGGTATCTAATTACTCAACTAAAATAACTGTTATGTTTCTGTTCTCTTCGAGAATCCTCTGAGCTTTAAAACTGCTGTATAGGCTCTGTTTTAGAGGCGCTACAGCACTGTTTGGGATGGGTTTGGTCTTAAAGACACATAGAAGACATTAAACATGCACTGCTCAGTGTTGAAGCAGTTGCCTTTAGTTCAGTCAGTGCTGCACCTGAGGCCACTGGATTCACTCACAGACGAAAACATGTTTATGTCAAGAAGAGTTTTGGCCACTGATGGCTCTACCGTCCTTTGACAATTGTGCTTGTTAAAGTAATTTCTATGCCCATCTTTACCACTAGATATCAGTCATTTTTACACCCTGTAGCTTTTATGATATGCTAACTTACCCGGCAGAGATTGAACTCCACTTTTTTGTTTATTTTCTGGAGAGGGTTCCAGGGCTGTTTGCTCTAATTCTACTTCATTAGCCTCAAATCTCACATACATTTACTACCCAAGTCTAGCAAGAGTGAAGCGTTCTGCTGTTGGTTTTACCTGGTGGTCAGTAGACAGCTTGGTAAATCAATGCCACCTTGTGGTGATAGCAGATATTACAACCAGCTGCCAGTTAAAACAAGGCAGAAATAAATCAAGAGTAGGGGTGTTAAGCTTGTTCTGTGAATGATTACTGTCAGAGAAATAGTCATTTTTATTATATGTTAATAATTTTACAATGCTATGAATGTGTAAATTCCTGTGAACACTTCTTACAGGTCTTTTAAGTTTTTATTTCTATCTTTTGATGCCAATGTATCAAAATAATATATAAAAAAAGTGAAGTAACTAAAAGTCTCAATCCAACTAAATTATTGTGTTACATTGCAAACACCGAATGAATACTACACAGATTTTTCTCAGTGAAATGGATGGATTTCCTTCGGGATCAATAAAGTTTATACAGTTGTGCCCAAATGTTTACATGTCCTCCCATTAAAGATGGAAAACGATCACCTGTCCGTTAAATGAGTTGAAACAGGCCAAAGTATAATAAATTTTAAAAAAGAAAATTGCGAAAATCATGACATTGCTTTTACATTATTTAATTATTTACAGAAAAAATTAAAACAAAGAAAAAATAAAACAACTTTACAACCATGATGGGGCTTCTGAACTATGATTTTGTTGCTCAACCCTTTGAGGCAATCACTGCAATTACATGTTTTTAGATCCATCCTAAAAATTTTGAACAAAAAATCTATTTGTCAAACTTCATTATTTCAGTACTATATAGTTCTTGCTCTTTTTACATGCTCTATGTAACTATTATCTCACAAAATGTGTTTCAGCCTCTGATTTTATTGTGCGAAATTGTATTTCTTAAACAACTAGCGTAATTGCTTGCTTGGTTATTGAAACATGTTGAAGTTTAGATACACACTAAGTTAGAAAATGGAACAAAAACTATTGATGTGCAAGATATCAGGTTAGCAAAATAGAATATAATGAAGAATCAAGTTAAATGTTTACAGAGGGTCTGTCTGAATGTCTGTCTGAATATCTTGCTGCCCGGTGGTGTGGTGGTTAGCGCTGCAGCCTCACAGTAAGAAGGTCGCCAGTTCAAGTCCCAGCTGGGGAGGGGGTTTGAACAATTCCAACAGTGTGTGGAGTTTGCATGTTCTCCCCGTGTATGCGTGGGTTCTCTCCGGGTACGACAGCTTCCTCCCACCATCCAAAGACATGAATGTTAGGTTAATTGGTCGCTCTAAATTGTCCCTAGGTGTGAATGGTTGTCTGTCTCTCTGCATTGGCCCTGCGACAGACTGTGACCTGTCCAGAGTGTACCCCGCCTCTTGCCTGATGATAGTAGGGATAGGCTCCAGCAACCCCCGCGACCCTGAACTGGATAAGCGGTACAGAAAATGAATGAATTTAGTTTTTTCTCCTTTAATTTTTGCTCTATTTTACTAGAGATGCACTGATCCGATACCCGGATTGGATATCGGCTCCGATACTGACAAATTAGCTGGATCGGACATTGGAAGAATGTGGCCGATCCAGCATTCCGATCCAGTCATTTTGGTTTTTATTAAAATTATAATAAATGTACAGTTTGCTATTTGTTAATAAATAAAATTAAGTACATTTACATCTGTGTTAATTTGTTACCTTTTTTTTTAACAAGGCTAAATGTTTTGTCAGGCTTGATACTTTCACTCACATGGCAAAGTATGCGCTTCGATAATTCAGTAGTAGTATTGGATCAGTATCGGGTATTGGCTGATCTGCTCAGCCCAGCCCAGGTATCGTATCGAATTGGATCAGAAAAAAACTGGGTCGGGACTTCTCTATATTTTACGATTTCTGAGACATGTTTTGTGTTTATGTACATATGATGCAGATTTACAGTGTTGTATCCTGCACAGAAAAGGAAGTTTTAGTCAGAATATCCATTATTTGGTTATTCTGTGGCTCCAGTGGGGCTTATAGATGGTGTGTGTTGCAGAGACGTAACCATTAGACTATAGCTGATGACCTGTTACCTGTATAATGAGCAATTAGGTCAGCTTTTTAGTTTTACAAGTTTCTTAGAGACAAACAACTAGAATCTGCCATTAGGTTTTATGGTCCCTGTTTCAGTCCATGGAGCAGATGATGAAACCTTTCCTCCTCCCTGAGCAAACACTACGATGATGTCACGGCTGAGCATCTAATTTTCTGCTTCATCGTGTGCGCGCTGATGTGCTGAGAGCACACTAGATAACCAGAAGTTATGAGATCTCAAATGTTGTAAAAGTCCCATTTGCAATTGAGTCATGGGATTCATGAAGAGAAGCATGGTTTTTGTTTTCTGCTTTTCATCCAGTTGTTTCTGTTTGATAACGCTTAAAACTCCAAGCCATTTCCTGGTATTTTTGGTCTTCTTGGTTTTATGTACTGTAAAAATGCTTACAGAAGCCCCACCCTTTTAATCTCAGTCAACATATAGAGATTATTTTCCAGGACAGCCCCAGTTGTCAGATTATGAGGCTAAAATGATGTAAAATTAATGTATCAATTAGATATAGCATTGTAAAGACCAACTAATAAAACATAACAGATTTTTATTTTATTTATTTATTTATTTTTTGCTAGCAGGACTGCATAGAAATAGAAACACAGATCAACGGTGATCTTCTGCATATTCTGTCAAGTCTTGGCTTTCAGGCGAAACAAATATTGGCATTGAAACAAATACACAACAGAAACCATTTACACTTTTTCCTCCACAACATTGTCTTGGTTTTATTCCAGGCATATAGGTACTTTATTTATTGATATATCCATCTATCTATCTAATTTATGTCAGATGGAAATGTAACTCTCTGCTCACTAGTTTAATTTTTGTCTGCTTCTGATTACCAGTCATTTAAACTCTGGTCAAAAGGAAGTGGCTTCATCATGATTTATGGATCAAAAAAGAACATAGTAGAGAAAGTGATTTTTTTTTTTTTTCATTATAATTATTATTATGAGTATGTGATAGTGATGTTATCATGGATCACTCATTGCTGATTTGATGTAGAATCTCTGAATAAACATGCCCGGAAAACTTTTAAGTAGTTTACTTGAAGGGGGCCAGTAGACAAATGAAAATGTGAGGAATGCAGAGATGATTGGCAGATGTTTTTTCAGTCCCATTACTTTTACAGCTGATGTATAATAATATTTATATATTTAAAGCTTTTAATTGATCATAGCATATGGGGTAGTGAACCCAATTTCATCAAATGTTGCAAAAATTGTTGAGAGAAACATCTTCTGTAATGCCTTTCATGATCTCAGTTTGCCTCAGAATTGCACAGTAATGTTCCTGAGAAACTAACAGTACAAGTGATATTGCTCGGTGATGTCAGCGATCTAGTGAAATTTTAAGAGCTAATTATCTTTATAGGATGGGAATTAATTGCAGCTGCATGTTGATGAAGTGGTGATATCGATTTCTTCAGTCATTTCATATATTCAGATTGTCAGCCTTTTGAATAAATATTTCTGCATCCTTACAAAAATGAGCTACATGCACTGGAGAATCGATCATTTTCATGATTCTTTGCATCATATTTTATTTCCTTGTCCTCTGCATCTCAGGCATTCATCATGTTCAGGTAGAAACCAGACTCTGCAGAGTCCACCATGCTGAAGCGTCTGGATAGGATCCGGTTCCGAGGCCAGAGACGGGATGAGTTCCTGGATCTGGCTGAGTCTCCCAACACGTCAGACACAGAGTGCGGCGAGGATGTCGTGATCAAACCTCGCACCACCATCAAGGAACCGGAGGAGATGAGGGAAGCTGAGGGAGAGCAGCAAAATGACGTCCAGGTCCAGAGCTGACACACAAAAAGAGATTTTTCTCTTAGCTCTCATTTAACCCAGTCCAGTTTCTCACAGCTAACTTTATTGATTCATGTTTAAGGCTGGTCCAGGATCATTTTCTGCGTCTCTCCAAGATGACCCGAGGACTGATTTAAATGAGGTCAAAGGCCACCTTGAAATAGCCTTGCTGGAGAAACACTTCTTACGTGAGTATCTGTCACAGCCACATCACGGTAACTTTATAAGTTCCCAAAGTAGATTTGTTTTGCAGTAATCTGTTTCCTCATGTGTGGATGTTTAAATGGACCAGGAGATTATTCTGTCATGCCACTGCTGGATTTTGATTTCCCACCCAGAAGCAGTTGGAGAAAAATGATTGGGCCTCGCTTTAAGCGCAGCTGAACTTGATGTTGATTAGACATTATGTCACTCAGTTATCAGATCATCCTCAGAATCGATCCCCCCACCAACACAGATGCACACAAGCTCGTCAATATTTGCCATATTATGTAACACCCCAATGGCTATTAATAACATTGCAGTCCTCATCTGACACATACGGTCTTACACACTAACACACACTCACAAAATGGGACGTGATGCTTCCTTTATAGTAGTATGGTTGTAAAACTGAATAACGTCTCGTCAGACTTCCTACAGTATGTGTCTTTTTCTTGTTTTTATCCTTTAGTCTAAAGCCTCCTTTTCTCCATTAATATACATTCAATAACTGATTCTGATGTGTCACCATCCCCCTTAATGTGGCTTCAGCTCTTGGTCATGTACGCTCTGTTTGCTTTAAATAGACAGGAGACGGAACTTGTTTGGACAGGTTTAGCGTGACACACAAGGTTGTGTGACACACCACACATGTCCAAATCATAAAGTCCACAAAGGCCTTTATTTTAGAGTTAAAAGCAATGTTAATTCAACCTTTGAGGAGCACTGAAAGATGTTTATAATAAGCAGCTGTTTTATTATAGTTAGCTGGCTTTCTGGTCAAACTGAATAGCTGAACCATGACTGAAACACTGGCTCTGTTTTAAATCAACCCTGGTCCACTTTCACAGATAGTACAGTTTGTTTGGAGAAGTGTAAATGCTCATTCACTCTGTTGCCACACAAAGAAGTGAATTCTGGTCCTCTTAAAAACCAGGGGTCTCTGAATGCATTCACACCAGAATAGCCCAAATGACTTGGTTAGATGAGTGGGGAACTCTCAAAAAAAAAATTGCACTTTTTGTTTTGATTTACTTCCACACTGCACTTTAATAGTGGACCAAACGGCCTGGATGATGTCATGCAGTTACAACAGTGACTTTCCTGGGGACGGTATTCTTGGTCTATTGTTTACTTGCAGTGATCAAGCAATTTTAAATCTTGGCTAATCAATGAGCTGGATTTTCTTCTTTTTTGGGGTTCTTTCAGGTAATATTGCCTCTAGTGAGCAGTTGTCCTAAGTGTGAGAGATTGCCCAGGTGGTTTGATCCACTTTAGTAATGTGCAGTATGTGAGAGCAAACCACACCAAAGGAAGGTGCAGAATTGTTCAGAATTCCCCGTCCAGTCGAACGGAGTCCCCCAGATGATCCTGGTGACATTGCACTCTGAGATCCTGGTTTTCAAGCAGTCAAGAGTGTGCGAATAAGTGTTCACGCTTTTCCTGACGAATTGTTTAAAGTTATTCCACATGTAACGATAAAGAAAGATGTCGAATTTAACTGGTTTTCATTTCAGTTCCTCCTCCAGATCTTCTCTTGTAACAAAAAGTAGAAAAATAAATGGTACCCCATTTCATCTAAAAGTAGTAAACTGTACGTGAAGTGATGGATGACTTTTAATCGACTTATCGTGTCATTCCTCCACTTCAGAGGAGGAACTGAGGAAACTTAGAGAGGAATCCAACATTGATTCGCTGAAGCAGGAACTGGAGAAGGAGCGCTGCAGACGTTTGGAGCTGGAGCAGAAGATCAACGATGCCCTAAGATCCAGGTGTGTTATTTAAATATGAAGTTATGAACAGGTGCAGCCAACAAACAGAACAACTGCTTTCTCTGGTAAACCTGGACTGACTCTTTCTGCTTACAGACTTGAAGACTCACCGTCCCAGACACCTAAATCCACACCCCCTCGCGTACCTGCAAGCAGCAGTTCAGGTGAGTTACACCTCTTTACTTTAAAGGAGCCCTACCATGAAAAATGGACTTTTAAGAGCTTTTCAGCATGTTAGTGTTATTTCCTCGTAAAAACTTCATTAAAGTAGTTTTTTTCTTTATTTGGGCATATTTGATTAATATATATGAATATTCAGGCCAAGCTGCAGCTTCCTTCACATAACTGACTTACACCGGTATACGCAACAAGGTGGCACCAATCACGAAGCGTCAAATAGGCGTGTGCAGCATCGTAGCAAGACGCCCATTTTGTTCAACAGAAACTCAAAGAGAATCCTATACCAACACTCTCTGAGGAAGAAACTAACAGCCTGCAGGAAGATTTCTTCAGAGACAAACAGCCATCAGCTAACAGACGTTTGCTCCAGAGTTCAGGAGAAAAACTTTTTTTTTTTTCCAAAGCTCTAGAGGACGGCAAGTTGGGAAAAATGTGGTTGCGTTCGGCGTGGGAGTTTATTTGTCGTACTGGACGAATTGACTTGCCAGAAGTGGTTGGATTATATCATCAGAAGCAGAAAAAAAAACCTCAACTTTGTATGTGAACTTCACTCCTGACAACTTCATGAATCTTGGGCAGTAAAGTGTTTTTTTCTCGGGGATTATTTCTGAAATCTGACGCAGTTCTCACTATAAAAACGCCTCATGGACAGACAGCAACGCCAGTGAGTGAAAAATGTCTCTCAGCTCAAAGCTAAGTATTAGCCTATGATTTGTTTGCTAATTTACTTACTTGTCAGGGTCTCTGTGGTACTTCTGCGGTACTGCGTGTACTTCAAACTCCATATCAGACTCTGGGTCGAGCGCATACAGCTCCATAACAGGCTGGTCCGTTTTATCCCGTCAATCGGAGTCCGATTATCCATCAATGTTTACAAATAAAATCCAAGCTGCCGGTGCTAAAAACAATTCTGTGACCCTTCAGAATCAGTGTCTTTTCTGGGGCGACGTCATGAAATGGGCGTAAAACATGTTGCAATTGGTCGAGAGCTTTGTGGTACAGTCAGCCATCTTACTTCCGTGTTGGAAATTAGACGCATAAAAAACTAATATTTAACACCAAATTAGTTTCTATAGTAACGATGGGAACATGTTTAGCTTATAAATGCCTGTATTTGACTTTTGGAACGTTTGAAAAGCCTGATACAGCTCCTTTAAGATTTTATTCTGCTATCCCTTGTTTTCATCATGCTCCTCAAATCTCCCCTCAGACAAACAGAAAGAGACACTGTCCAACAGTCTCCTGAAATGGCTCTACGATCGTTACGGTGTTTATATTGAAGACTTCCGCTTCCAACCTGAAGAGACAGCAGTGGAGACGGAGGAACCACTGAGTGCCAAGAGGTAGGAGGCATTTTTACAATCCAGTTGTCTTTAAGGAATTTGAATAATCAAATGAAATAAAGTTATCGGAATATAAAGTAAATAAGACGTGATTCTACACTCTTTTTTTTTATTTGATTGTGTTTGAAATCACATTAATAATGTTTTTTATCCACAGGCTGACAGAAAACATGAGACGGCTTAGTGAGTATTTTTCTATCACATTTAATGTGAGCTGTTATCTATGGGGAAAGTTGTTTTGTTGCCAAAGAAACACCATGTGTTTACGGGTGCAAAATTCAGATGTGCAAGTTAAACCTCAGAAACCCAAGAATAAACTCTTGCGGGACTCCACGAAGCTTATTAAACCAGAAAACGAACAAACCTGATCCACAGGGCTCCTCATTCTTTTGGTTGCATATTATTCCTAAAAAAAACCCTCACTAGATTCCCCTTATTTAAAAAAAACTGTTTTTATTTTTTAAATTAAAAAAAAAAAAAAAAATTATTTAAACATTTAAAACAGAAATGACAGTTGGACACATGATGCTTTCTTTGTCCTGATAAATTCTCAGTGTCTGCCTGTTTTTCTAGAACGAGGATTCAGACCCGTAACCAACTTCATGAGGAATCTCTCTGCCTTATCCAGCTGGTACTCTGTCTACACATCAGCCATAGCCTTCATCGTGAGTTCCTCTAAACACCCTCATCACACACTAATGTCTATAAACACACACCAAACTTTGTGTGTGTCCTCCTCAGGTCTACATGTATGCTGCGTGGCACGGCTGGGCCGTCCCTATGTTCCTGTTTCTTGCCATTGTCCGCCTATCACTGAATTACCTAATTTCCAGGTCAGTCTCCGACCATGTTTGACCAATCACACGGCCAGAAACTGAACCAGACTAAAGACAGAAGTCTGATGTTTAAATAATGTCTATTTCTATTAGTGTTTCTCAGTGGGGGCAGTGCCCCTGCCTAGGAGGATGTTTTGAGACTGCTTGGCAATCCATTGTTCAGTTTTGATGATTGGTTGATCAAAGTTCTTATCAGTCAGGGAACAAGAGCTAGCACCCAAGCTCACCTTGGGGATCTAGAAGAAAGTAAGTCAAGAAGTAGTATAGTATGGAAAGTATAGAAAAATGCCTCACTTGAGCCTAAAACTTTCCTTCTCAGTTTTCTGGACTTTTGTGATTTCCATCTAATACTGACTTAAAGGAGTAAACTAACACAGTTTACAACCATTTTTGTGGCTGTAATTGTACTATATTTGAGGATGCCAATGCTTTGTTGAAGTTTTTAGCTAAATTTCTGAA
The DNA here is from genome assembly GCA_023101725.1 of Atherinomorus stipes. Lineage (NCBI taxonomy): Eukaryota > Metazoa > Chordata > Actinopteri > Atheriniformes > Atherinidae > Atherinomorus > Atherinomorus stipes. The sequence goes on along the minus strand of JALJCO010001627.1, from coordinate 133,080 downwards.
GGTCATTTTTGTATGCTGCATGCTAAGATTGGTGCAACTTAGTGCGTACATAGATTGTCCATACTACATGCACTGACATTCAGTCAGGAGTTACAATATGTACTGCTGCAGACAGTACATGTACTACTATTTCAGGTCCACATTTAGCTTACTGGATAGAACAGGTGCTTATATACAGATGAGGACACAGCTCCTTGGTGGAGCTGGCTCTGGCTCAACTCCCGGCTTTAACCTGCATTATCCCCTGCTGCTACATGAGGGCCCCCAGACACACTGTTATGATAGAAAAATATGCAATTAGTTCGATTTGATGATGTAGAATGGTTAAAATAGACTTTTCTGCAATCTATAGTGAAAAAACAGACGGCCCTCAAGTATCACTGCTTGTTTTATTGAGTACTTTGTGGTATTGTTTTTAAATTTAACCTATTTTTTAAAGTTTGATTTTCATATTGCTGAGCAATGCAAATGTTGTTTCTATTCACATAGGTTTAATTTCACTGCATAATTTTTATGCTATAGCACAGGATCAACATCAGGTCTGATATTCAGAGAAAACACTTCAGTTCACACTTCAGACAAATCTGACTTTTTTTGTCCATATGTGACCCATATCTGTTTGTTTTTTTATGACAGACTGAAACAGCATAAATCTGGTTTTGTCAGATCAGACCCAGCCCAGATGTGGTCCTAAATCCGATCTATACTGTATCTGATGTGGCCCTCAGTGTCAACGTTCATGTCACATTTCATCCCACTTTTATGTCACTGAAGTGAGATGTCACAATCTGAACTGGAGGAGGCGGGGATCGTTGAATAACCTCTAAACAAAGGATAAAACAATATTACATCATAATTATGGCGGCTCTGATTGCACAACAACTTTATAACTGATGCACACATGTGCAGCATCCATAATGATTAGAGGTGCACCGATCAATCGGCAACCGATCGCAATCTGCCGTTGGTGCCCCTATCGGTTTTGATCAGAGTTTTCAAAGTAGATCAAAGCAAGCCGATCCAATGACGTTTATAGTAACTAGAGCGTTTGGCGTTTGACACACCCGATGCGCATCAGGTGCAGGAAATACAGAGGAGACTCTGGTGATTTTCTTCACTCGACAGATACAGTGGAGGATAAACTATGATCTGCATCCAGTCCCAGGTTTGCAAACGGCGGGGTGATGATCTGCTGTCCCGATGGGATTTAATGGGCTTATAATGACGTCTCAATGCAGGACTGCAGGTTATTAAACTGGGCCGGTCAGACGAAAGCTGCGCCATTGTCAGTGCGCAGCTCCTGGAGTAAATGGTGAAACTCACCAAAGTCAGAACTCCTCTGAACAATCTGATGAATCCACATATGGCACAAACGCTTGACAACGTCGTTGTCTGGCCTCGTGGAGCAAACGGAGCCAAGCAGCTGCTCAGTTTCATCCTCCATTATACAGAGACACAGACAAGGAAGACAACCGGGTTCATACACCACCACACTTAGACGTTCATGATGCGCGAGGCTCTGCCATTCATGCTGCCTAATCAGAAGTAAGCGCATCAATAAAATCATAATTTTATAATATTATTTTGGCTACAGCATGTTTATGCTACACTTGGAGGTTTTTTTTTTTGTTTGTTTTTTTTTTTACAGAAAAGCTGCAGTATCAGCTTCAAGTTTATGTCCAGAGATAATGTTGCAGTTGCACATAAGTCGCTGTTCTTATTCTCATTTGTTTAACATATTTTATGTGGTTTTTTTCACTAAAAGCTTGTAGATATACTCCAAAAAGTGTCTCTGAGAAAGAGCCTCTAGAGAGTGAAATATTTATTATAGTGCACATGTTGTGTGTTGTGTACATAATCAATTTGTATTTTAAAATTAATTCCTTTTTCCCCTGGAAAAATGAGTTTATAGTTTACAACTTGTACCAACTCTAAGAGAGTGAAATGGGTTGGTGCGCTGCACATGTGTGTTGTACACATAATTATTTCCACAAGAAAGCTTAAGCTAGTCAGCTACACTTCCTCTATGTAAACTGAGCCCAAGTCGTCTCCAAGAGAGTCTCTACTAGAGAGTGAAATATTGCAGTTCGCCTGCAATAAAACTGTGGTCAATCCATGATAATTTCCCATCTCCTAATTGTTATACTTAATAACATAATGTTGATGTTATGTACATGAGACAACAATATTGGAGAATTTATGGATTGTGATCGGTGATCGGCAGATACTGCTTTTGGTGATCGGTGATCAGCCCCAAAATCCTGATCGGTGCATCACTAATAATGAAAATGGATAGGGGGGGTACTGGCTCAAAGAAGGGAACCTAATTAAGCATTGTAAGCCCCGTTTCCACCAAGTGGTGCAGCTTGGGACGGCTTGGTTAAGTAAACTCTGATTTCGGTTGTATCTCCACAGTAAACCGTACCCTTACCTGGTAGGCTGTACATCGGCAGCTTTTACCTGTGAATACGGGGAAATCTCTATCGATCCATCCCACATCTTGCCAGACCTGCTGATGGAAACAGGACTTAAGTCTCTCTCATTTTTGTTAACAAATCATTATTTTACTGCTGCTTTACTTAACTTTGCTTTTTGATTGCACAGATTAATTTTGGGGAATATTGTTTATATCATCAACAGAATTATTGAATGAAATATTTGCCACATAAGCCCCTGATGTTTTTATTTTGGATGAAATGTTGAGATTTTATAACAGGTTGCACTTTGGCGGAGGAAGTTGAGTTTGTTTAGTTAGATTAGTATTTAGTTTATTTTGAAATCCCCTTTCAGCGTTCCCTAAAATCTGGCCTTTGATTTAAATGAAAATAGCATGAGATAGTGAGTCATGTTTAAGTCCCAGCCCATGGTCCTTTGTTGCAGGTCACCCCCTCTTTCTCTTAATCAAGGAACTTTCCAACAAAAACATCTTGATCACCTGAAAATAATAGATTAAGAAGTAAATTAGTAACCGATTAAACAAATAATAAAAAGGATCATTTCCTTTTGAACTGCTGAAATTTCATATACCCACCACATGATTGGACACATTCCCCAGGAATGATTTAGGTTATATAGTTAGACACAGAATAAAAGGGGGAAAATCTGGAAAACATAAAATATGTGTAAAACATCATGTAATCTGGAAAAAAGAAAGTGGATTTCACACAGCCTACTAACAGCTGAACTATTTTAGATTTTGCTGTGGGAAAAAGAGCTTCTTGTGGCTTAATGATATATGGAGTATAGCCTCCCAACTCTTTTCAGTGAATGTTCTACTGTACGAGTGGGGATCTATGAATACATTTATCAGCCACAATCACAGTTCAGTCTCTCAGCATTTCTTCAAAGTCTCTTTCAACTCTGCATCTCTGATTATAGCAGCTCACATTTGCAAGAACAAACGGTAATAAGAAAATGATTAGGGTTTCTAACTTGCACACTTGGCACCAGATTTATTGGCTCTCTGCCCGAGACACAATCAGATGGAGAGCCGATGGGCTGGGAGCCACCTTTCTTTCAGCTGTGTGAGAAGTCTGATACTTTGTGCAGCCTTAAGGAGTGAAAAACCTTTGAACAGTGTGCCACCCATACAGTGGGTGCAGAAATTATTCAGACCCCTTTAAACTTTTCATTTTGTTTCAATGCAGCCATTTGCTAAAATCAAAAAAGTTAATTTTATTTGTTATTAATTTACACTCAGCACCCCATCTGATATTTTATGTGATATTACAGTTCTTATTTTTTGATAACTTTGCAAAAATGTCTACATTTCTGTTTTTTCTGGTGTGCTGAGTGTACATTAATGAGAAATAAAATGAACTTTTTTGATTTTGGTAAATGGCTGCAATGAAACAAAGAGTGAAAAGTTTAGAGGGGTCTGAATACTTTCTGTTCCCACATATATGTCAGGGATGGCATTGGGTCTTCATTATAATTTTAGTTTTAATATGCAGCTGTTTTGGAGTCATATTTAAGTTTTAGATTTAAAGCCATCTCTGTTTGGAGAACATAATGCTCTTTATTGTTTTTCTCTGGTCAGCCAAACACACGAGACATAGAGATGAACCAGCGGTTGGTCTGTCAGGATTCACAACTCTGGATTCTGACTGGAAAACAGAAACATTATGATGAACCACAGCCTGTTTATTACTTCATTTAAATTTTCCATGAATGTGAAATGACTTCATGATACTCTGCTCTCAGAGGCTGGAGGATCCAGTGGAGCATCGTACCTGAAGTCTCCGAGCCAGTGGTAAGAGTCTTTGAAGCCTTTTAAAATCAAAATGTTCAATAACCCCATTTCCCCATGTTCAATAACCTCGGACACTGTAAATGAAAATTAATGTAAGTGAAAACAAAACGCAGTATATGAATTTCAAGAACCCCTATTTTATTGCCAATAGAACATAAACAACTAATCAGACATTTTAGCATTTCATGGAAAATATTCGCTCATTTTAAATCTAACAGCAGCAATACCATTGCTGTTCTGTAGCATCTCCTTTTGTTTTAACAGCTGTCTGTAAACGTCTGGGAAGGGAAAAGAGCAGTTGCTGGAGTTATAGGAGAGGAATGTTGCCGTATTCTGGTCTGATGCAGGATTCTAGCCGCTCAACAGTCCTGGATGTTCGTTGCTGGATTTTTGGTTTCATGGAATGTTTTCTGCTGGTGAAAGGTCTGGACTGCAGGCAGACCAGTTCAGCACCTGGACTCTTCTCCTGTGAAGCCATGCTATGCAGTTTGTGGTTCAGATTGTCTCGCTGAAGTCTGCAAGGACTTTCCTGGAAGCGACGTCTGGATGGGAGCAGATGTTGCTTTAAAACTTCCATGTACTTTCCAGCATTAATGGAGCTTCACAGATGTGGAAGCTGCCCAGACCATAGCCACTAATGCAACCTCATACCATCAAAGATGCAGGATTTGAACTGTCCACTGATAACAAGGTGGATGCTCCCCTACTTTTTATTCTGCAGGACATGGTGTCCATGGTTTCCAGAAAGAATTTCCCATTTTGATCCATCTGAGCACAGAACAGTTTTCCATTTTGCCTCAAAGCATTTTAAATGAGTTTTAGTCCAGTGAAGACAATTTTGTTTCTGGACTGTTTTCACATCTGGCTTCCTCTTTGCATGATAGAGCTTTAACCTGCATTTATGGGTTTCAGGGTGAACTATCTTCAGACAGTGATCTCCGGATCTGCATGTTCCTGAGTCCATAAAGTGATTCCCATTTGAGAATCATGACTGCTTTTGATGCAGCATTGCCCTGGGACCCCAAGATCACCAGCATCCAATTTGACCTACAACCTTGTCCCATGCACACAGAGATTCCTTCCGATTCTCAAAATCTTTTGATGATATTTTACTCTGTAGATGGTAGGATCTTCAATGTCTTTTTCTGAAATTGCTCCACAACTTTTAAACATGGTTCGTCTCAGATTGGGGAACCTCTGTCCATATTTCCATCTGAGATACTCTGCCTTCCTGAAATGCTCCTTTTATATCCAGTCATGTTACTGACATGTTGCCATTTGATCTTAAGAGTTATCAACAGTTGTCACAACTTTTTAGAGATGATGGCCACAGCCGTCTGCTGTGGACATCAAATTCAGAATGAGCTAATATTTCCCATTAAATGGTAAAATATCTCAGTTTCAGCATCTGTCATGCTGTTTATGTTCTGCTGGAAATAAAATATGAGTTAATGAGATTTGGAAAGCATTGAATTCTGGTTTTGATTACGTTTCATACCGTGTCCAGCTTTTTTGGTATTGAGGTTGTATATCAATACCATGACATTCCTGATGTCCTGGACAAGTTTAATTTATTTAAACACCATGTAAAAGTTATGATCATTGTCAGATGATGTCCAGCTGACAATTCCAGCTCTGTTTTTGTTTTCCCATCAGGAACCTCCAAAAGAAGACTTGACAGTATCTGAGAAATTCCAACTGGTTCTGGACGTAGCTCAGAAAGCTCAGGTGAGACCTGGTGCACAATATGAAGCTTAAGTTGCAGTCAAACAACTCTTTCCTTCACATTAGGTCTTTTTTGTCTTCACAGAATCTCTTTGGAAAAATGGCCAACATCCTGGAAAAGATAAAAAAGTGAGTTTTTCTGCACATTTTATTTAAATGTTGGAAAGACGTGATGAACAGAGCTCCTAATGCACTAAGAACTTGTTTGTGTGCAGTCTGTTCATGTGGGTGCAGCCAGAGTTGACTCAGAAGCTGTACATTGGTCTTTGTGTGGCCTTCATCTCTTCGTGCCTGCTGCCGTATCAACTCCTGGGATTCATCATAGGTATTTATTGGAAAAAAATGAATACATAAATATATATACAAATAAATAGATAAGGCAGGATAATGCACTGTCACAAAGCCCAAATCATCTCCAACTGGTTTCTTAAACAAGTACATGTACTCCACTGTACTCCAAACAACAAACTCCAGTCACTAGAATCAGAGCATCTTTGGGATGTAGTGGAACAGGAGGTTCTCATCGTGGATGTGCAGCCGACAAATCTGCAGCAACTGTGTGATGTTATGTCAATATGAAGCCTTTTTTGGAGGAATGTTTCCAACATCTTGTTGAAATTATGCCACCAATAATTTAGGCAAAAAGGGAAGGGGAAAAGAGGTCCAACCTAGCACTGGTAAGGTTAGCTTGATTAAGATGCCAACCAGTAATGCAGACGCTTTTGCAGTAGTTGAGGTGTGTGGATATAAAAACATGTAAAATGTTCCCTGATGTCTGTTCTAATTGGAATAGTATTAAGAAATACATTTAGATGATGAAAACACAACAAGTTTGTCACGTGATGCTCAGATTTCATGCTGCTGTTAAACCAGAGATTTTTTGCAACAGACTGTGTTCTACAAAGAAGCCAGGAGATGGCAGTATTTATTTAGTCATTCGCTGTGGACCAATTAGTCATCTCAGATTGGCTTGAGCTGAGTTGTAGAAAGTTTAGAGGGAACCAGCTTTGAACATCCTGAAGGCAGCCATGCAGTCAGTGGTGTGTTATCAGCATAGAAGTGAAAAATGCTTGTCTGGATGATATGTTCTGGGGGAAATGTAAATACAAACTGAATGCTAAACATACAAACAAAACAAAATTAAACAAAACAAAAAAAAAATCCCCATCTTATTCCCTGAATCAATAAAACAGGTCCTGCATTACAAATCATCTTCAGACATGCATAAAGCAACTCAACATAAACACAATGATTATTACACAATGATTTGACACATGTACTTGTTTTTAAACTAAATATCAGCTGAAAATAGGACTGCACCTAGATTTAACAAGATCGGTTAGAAATTCCATGTTTTTCTTTTGAACTCATTAGGTCAGATATAAAATCATCTGCAGTTTTCAAGTTTTTTATGAATATTTTTGGGAAAGTTGTTGCTTAAAAATTTCTTACATGGACAACCAATATTTCTTGTTTACAGACAGACCAAATTTGACTTGAAGCCATGTCATCTTGGAACATGTCGGATAAGCTGCATCTAAAAATACTGATGTAACCTGGCAGTGTTTGACAAAATCAGTCCACAAAAAGTAGTTTGACATTTTTCACACACCAGTTAAGGGCTCAAATACCATTTGGTAATTGTTGAAATATTGAAACTAGCAGAAGAATTACCGGAGGAATTACGTCCTTTTTTACATGACTGTGAATCTAGATAATGCAGAAATATCTATAGATATACATGTATCATGTGTTTAGTTCAGTTTAAGTCAAAGTTGCTTAAGTAAAGTCGTACTTTAATGAGAATAATTACAAATTTCTTCATTCAAACATACAAATTAATTGATTAATACAATAAACCAGACTAGTCAGATTTTTCTGATTTAATATGAGATTAATACACACATCTGAAGGTTTTTAACAGTTTTTAATCTATGGCGTGTTTGTTTGTGTGCTGACTATGCCTTCCTCTTTCTCCTCAGGGGTATATGCAGGTATCAAGTTCTTCATCATCGACTTCATCTTTAAGAGCTGCCCAAAGTTGAGGCAGCGCTACGACACTCCCTACATCATCTGGACCAATTTGCCCACCGACCTGCAGCTGAAGGAGCGCAGCAACACCACCCTGAGCCGACGGGTCAGTCCAAACTCTCAAATACAATCACAGACTCAGCTGTCAGGCTGGTTTGAGGTCAGCAAAGAGGGAATTACAGGTCAGGCGTGAATCAGTTGTCAGAGAAGATGTCAGCGCTGAGACGTCAAGTCTGAACTTATTGTCCTCTCTGCAGCATGTAAAGCCAACACAGGCTGGATTGCCGTGCTGCGTTCAGTTCTCTGAGATGTTATTTTTTTCTCTCTCAGCTGTCTGACTGTGAACAGGTAGGATCTGTGGTGTGTGTGTGTGTGCTATATTTTAACTTGCAGCGTAGAGGTCAATCATGTCTGCTGTAGGTAGAAACATAGAGAAATGAGACTTTGCTGCTGTTCCTCTGATTTACTGAGCTCCTCAGTAGTGGTAGTGTGTCTGTGTTTTAAAGTTCTAGTGGTCGCCATAGAGACATCCCGATGCCATCGGTAAAACGATCACAACCCTCCTTGTGATAACCCAAACACCTTTCTTCTTGTCCCACCAGCAGGTCAAACGCAGTTTCAATCTGACCTCATGTGATTTGTTGCTTTTGTTGTTGTTTTCTTTTTTATTTTTTTAAATATAGCGCACATTTTCAGTTTTCTACCAGGATGCGCAGTTTATCTTTAGATCAGCATCTCTATATACTATTATCAAAAGTTAACTTCTTATACAAACACATCTCATTCTGCTTTATGAAGAAAATGCTGCGCTGAGGAGGACAAGAGTCCAACATGTAGTTATCTTATGATTAGACTCAGGTCTGGGGGGGTCTCACACCAACCGTTGAGGAGGAGGAGCAATAGTGTTGCTAAGACTCAGAGGATTTCAGTATTTCCAGCAGGACCGTGCTGAATGACACACAGGAAAACCAAGGTCTCGATGGAGGATCATCACAGCAATAACCTGTCATGGCCAGCTGAATCTGAGGATCTGAACCCTTCTGAAAACCTCTGGAATGACATCTAAAGGAAGACAGATGTTTATAAACTTTCAAGCAAAGCTGAAAATGAAACTCTTCAGTCAAAAAATTACCAGTTTATTTAAATGTGGGGGAAAAATGTTTTTTTCTTAGAATTTATCATGTACAAACACTGCATCATGCTGCTATTTTCATTTGTCATTTCCTTTAAAATTCTGCTCTAAAGTACAATAGTTTGATTTGGAAATTAGAGAAATATGCAGCGGTTTACAAAAGATGAGGCAAAGTTCTGTCCAGTATTTGCACAGATAAAAGATGGAAGTTGGGAAACTGATCAGACTCAACCTCTGATCATGTTGGCCTCTGGCAGGATTTCAGACGGACAGAAATGAAAGTGAAGGTGAACATTAAAATTCCAAAACACCGAAGATTTGTTCAGATAGTTTCTGTTTGAGCAGTTTTATATGAATAGAACTATTTAAGTTAAATCAGCAAACAATATAATCTGATATTGATCTGGCTGCTGAATCAAGTGGAATTGAAATTCCGTTGTAGTAACATTTGTGATATCAGCGAACACCTGTCATCCATTGAAGTGATCGTGAACGAACTTGTGATGGACACTCCTACGGCGGTAGTTCTCAGGATGCTGGAGCTCTCGATGTTCCAGATGGGGCCAGAAAATCACCAGCTGGTTTAGCTGATTCCTTACACCCCTCTGTTCAGGCTCCAGCATCAGGAGGACGAGGCAGCGTCTCTGCAGCGGCTCCTTTGGGCGTCAGCAGAGACGAGGAAGGAGGGCGATACTACAGCACCAAGAGAGGAGCATTTCACGAGGTTTTCAACCTGCCGGAGAGCGAGCGTCCTCTGGGAGGTAGTGGAGAGACTAGATGGTTTTGTTACACTTCTTTTGGTGAATTGGCTTTACGCACAACTCCACTACTTCCTGAACTTAAAGGATAAGTTTCTTTTTTTTCAACCTGGACCTTATTTCTAGGAGTACATACATGCATTTACTCACCGGTAAAGTTTCTGCATCACTTTGAGTCCTTCGGAAGATATTACTTGATTCACCCTTCAGTGTACATCCAGTGATAATGGCGGAGACGGGGCAGCGAATACTGTATAGTAAGACATTATCTGCAGTAAAACGCTCTGATATTCCGCCAGTACTTTAAGTACAATGAAAACAAACGAGTACTATTGTCCTGTGAGTCCAGATTTAGCTTTCCGTTAGTTATCAGGTAGTTCTAGACACTTTTCAAGGCCGCACGTTCACGATGCGTGCTTCCGTAGTTCAGCTGAGAAGAGCTGCTCGCTGCCCAGACAACAACAAAAACACAATGGCGAAACTCTGAACTCACGGGACAATAGTACTCATTCGTCCGTTCATTCTACTTAAAGCATTGATGAAATGAAGGAGTTTTACTGCAGAAAATGTCTTATATAGTCGCTGCCCCATCTCTGCCATTATCACTGGATGTACACTGAAGGGTGAATCAAGTTATATCCTCCGAAGGACTCAAAGTGATGCAGAAACTTTACCGATGAGTAAATGTATGTATAAACTCCTAGAAATAAGGTCCAGGTTGAAAAAGAAACTTATCCCTTAAGCCAGCTCCTTTGTCTTTGCCTTTCATTAGGGGACAAACCCCAGGTGTGCCTGGCCATTGTCCTCGTGGTTACTGAGGTCAGACACACCTGGATTGATAAGTCTGTCCAGTAATGACAGGCAGAAGACAAAGGAGCTGGCTTAAGTTCAGGAAGTAGTGGAGTTGTGCATAAAGCTCATTAACTTTAATGTGACTTTATTGCCTGCAACTGCATTTGAACGTAGTTTGATTAGGTGTGTTTTGTTCACTGTGGTGGTGTTTCAGTGTGTGAGAACGGCTGGCGCTGCTGCCTCATCAACAGAGACAGAAAGACACCGACAGACTATATCCGCAACGGAGTTCTTTACGTTACAGAGAAGTAAGTCATTCACACAGCAGTGGGACTTTTGACCATGTTGACTGTGATGTATTAATTCTGGCCAATTTAAAACGATAAAAAACGATAATGTAATTACTTTTTTTTTTTTATTTTATTTTATTTTATTTTTTTTTTTATATGCAGTCATAAAGATTTTACATGCAAAAACTGCACAAGAGCTGTTTTTTTTTTTTTTCATTTTCAGTCAAGATGCTTAATTCAGTGTTTGCTAAAAAAATTGACAAAAGAAGAAACACTCACCCTCCACTTTATCAGGTCCACCACCTTTAGTAGTACCAGGCTGGACACTGTTTTCCTTCAGAACTGCTTTAATTCTTGGTAGCATAAGATTCAAGGAGGTGTTGAGATTTTTCTTTAGATCTGGTGACTGTGGAGACCATTGGAGTACAGTCAATTCATTGTCATGTTCAAGAAAGCAGTTGGAGGTGATCTGAGCTTTGTGACTTGATGCATTATCCTGCTGGAAGTAACCATCAGAAGATGCTACACTGTAGTTAAAGGGATGGACATGGTGAGCAGCAGGACTCAGGCTGTGGTGGTTTAACCATACTACGTTGGTTCTAAGGGGCCCAAAGTGTTCCATCACACCAGCAGCAGCCTAAAGTGTTAATACAAGGTGGGATGGATCCATTTTTTCATGTGGTTTCCACCAAATTGTGGCCCTACCATCTGGACATAGAGCTGAGAAGGAGACTCATCAGACTAAACGCTTATCCATTATCTATTGTCCAGTTTTGGTGAGTCTGTGTAAATTATAACCACAGTTTTCTGATCTTAGCTGACAGGAGTGGCACCTGGTGTGGTTTTCTGCTGCTGTAGCCCATCCACAGTTCCTGTTGCATATCGTTTCTCCCTACCTTTTTCCCCTTTTTTTTATAATTTTTTTTTTTTCCCCCTTTTTTTCCATTGTTTTTTTTTTTTTTTTTTTTTAAATATATAATAAAATAAACATTTTTTTATTCCTTCTTGGCTGGAGCCAGTGCTTATTTCAGTTCCTGTTTCCTTTCTGTCATCTCCAACCAGTTTGCTAATTCTCCTCTGACCTCTGACATAAACATTACAGTTTGGTCCTGACAAGTGCTGCAAACTGGACATGTTCTCTTCTTCAGACCATTCTCTGTAAACTATAGAGATGGTTGTGTGTGAAAATCCCAAAAGATCAACAGTTTCTGGAATACTCACACCAACAACCATGCCATGTTCAAAGTTACTTAAATCCTCATTCTTCCTCATTCTGATACTTAGTACTTCAACAACTCATCTTGACCACATCTACATGACTAAATGCATTGAGTTGCTGCCATGTGATTGGCTGATTATTTGTGGCTGCTGAGTGTTTTACTTGTGTGTCTCTGGGACTGAACCAGGTTAAATTTGCAAATTTACTTTCCAAAGATAGAAGCTAATGTGACCAAGTTGCAAATAAAGTGTAACCAAGTATCCTCTGCGTCCTCAGTTATCTTTGTTTTGAGAGCTCGAGCTCCAGATCTGGATCCTCAAAGAGAAACAAAGTCATCAAACTGCTGGACATCACAGACATCCAGAAGGTAGGTCCAATCCCCATCCTCGGTCCTGGACTTGCTTCCTCTCTGCTCTTTGTTCCTCTCGTTTTGCATCTCAGTGTAACTCATATTAGGCAGTTTTGTTCAGTTTCTTAGAAAAAAAACAAAACAAAACAACAACAAAAAACAAAAAAAAACAAAACGCACACAAGACATGAAAATGACTAACTTGTACTGACATCTCATTAGTTTTAGTAAAGTCAGAGAAAAAGACCCCACCTAGGCAGCGGTGTACTTATACATCATTCCTATTTTTGCATCTGGTTTCTATGAAATTCCAAACTTCATAAGATTGGTTTTTATTTCATTTACAAATCTTTGGGTGCAGTTTTAATTGTGTAAATACTCCTCTACAGTGCAACAGTGCAACGTCTCCTTAGGGTCTCTTCTCTCTTTCTAGAGGTCTTTTATCTAATCTAATAAACAACACACATTTACGTAGCGTTTTAAAGAAAAGAAGACCATAAAATTCAATAACAACCCAGTGCTGTTTACACTTAAAACTAATGAACAGAAAATACCTTGTGAAGAAGTTTACACAAGAATGGTAATGAACACAGCCATCTTTAAATCTACAATCTTGAGGTCCTCTGCAAATTTTAAGCTCTCAGCTCACTAAAACGAGTTGACGAATCCACTTCAGCCCAAAGTTACCTTGAAAAACAAGTTCCGAGACAACTGGAACGCTCACAACGATGAAAAGAAAGTTTGATCAATAACTTTATGGTAGGTGTCTCAAAGTGAATTAAACAATAATCCTTTATTGATTTAGATGTGACCCCCTCCATCTTGGCAGACTAGTGGCTGTTGAGAAGGTGTAGTTTGAAGGTTGGATTTGTAGTTATTGGAATAACCACTAATGTCAGTGGAATTTTGAATGGGAACAGAAACTTTAGTTTATTCTACTTCATTTCCCTTTTTTGGTGGTGACTTAGACTTTTTTTTTTATCCCACAGTGATAAATAAAGTTTTAGAACTGATTTCCTAGGGTACAGTACACACACGCAGCGCCATTTACCAACCGTATGTAGAATTCTTGCTTGGGACTGAAATTTAAAATGTGCATAGATAAAAGAAGGAAAAAAAAAACTGAAGTACTCTGTTGAATAAACCCACGTTCTAAACTACCATGCTCGTGCATGCTGAGGCTTTACATTCATAAATGCCTCTAACTGACCATATGGTAGCAGCAATCTCTTTAAGAGTGCATGAATTGACTTTTTTTCCTCCCCAAAATCATGGCAAAGAGGGCGAAGAAAAGGAATTTCTTTAATACTGAGATTGAGGTACTTGTAGTTGTAGAAATGAACCATAAAATACTGACTGGTACACTTAATGCAGGTGTGACCAACAAAAGAAAAGAATCACTGATGCTTCTTGAATGCTCATGGGAAAAGTGTAAGTGCTGCTTCTGCTGGGTCGTGTCGGCTACCGGCGTCATCAGGCACAGCTTCAGTGGATATCCCCGATCACTTATAGAGATGTTGTAATTAACCACACAAAGCCCAGACAATAATTTTGAAGTGTTGTAACATTCACCAATCCACTAGCCATGCTCACCAGTACTTCCTTGGAGGTGCACAATCACAGAGCTGTTCTGCAGAATGAATGCGTCGTGTTCCTCCAGGCTACCGGGGAACAATGTTTAACAGAGATATATATGGATCACAGATTAGCTGTACATAAACTGAATAAAATCATTTCCTGTAAAGCTGAATTCATTGTGTGATGGTGCTTTAATTGAGATGTGGACGAAATCTATGGCTCCAATTATGTTTGGGAATCTGGTGATGGCATGAAATCCTTGTTTATTTTCAGCTTTCAGGTCTGTATGGGAGCTTGATGTAAGTTGGGGCCAAAGGAATGTTATCCAACACTACCAGCATAATTCTGCTTGGTGTCCACTGCGAAATACCACATATGTGTTCAATGTCCCACTGAAATGTGGGACACTGAAAGGATACACAGGACCTGGATATGCACTGGGATGGCTTAGGTGTGCTTGGTCTCTCGCTCCAACATGGGTTGCAAATTACAGCATAAATCCAACAGGAAGGGCATTTTTTCGGGAAACGGTACCTGCTGAGAAGTCAATGTGTGTAAACGCACATGGATCTCCAAGTCTTCCGACAAGAAGCCATGGCACGTGCATTTCAAGTTTTTCAGGTTGTCCCATCACAGCTGTCTTTTATAACCCATTACACCAATTATTTAAATTGTATACTAAATTACTGCTAAAAATCTTTAGACATACGCACATCACCAGGTGCAAGGCTACTGCCGTAGTTATGTGGAATCAAAGAAAAAGCCTGCACACTTACTCCCAGCTGCATTTATTCCAACGTTTCGATCACATCAGATCTTCCTCAGGTCTAAATTACTGAGAAATTTTATAGAAGAAACGGAGTACCTGTCTCAACACTGTGACTTTTATTTGTGTGTGCTACTTGTAGTTTTACTGTTTACTACTAGGTAGAAAAGTGGTGATACAAATACACAAAAAGCACATTGATAAGAAGAGACAGACCAAATAGGAGAGAAGATGTACATGAAATTATCAAACAGCAGCAGTCTGCTGATGAGGAATCCTGCAGTCTCATTCAAATAAAGTTAAAATATTGTCTGATCTCTCCTTTACAGTACAAGGTTCTGTCTGTGCTGCCTGGGTCAGGGATGGGTATCTCCATAGCAACACCATCCACCCAAAAGGTAAGAGCTCAGCGAGCGAGGAATTGATAAAAGTAATTGGATACTAACCAGCCTGCAGGTACTATTATATGTACACTACTACCAGTTAAAGTTCTGTAATTGTTTTTGGCTTTTGATGTAGCAAGAAACTGGGTGAATATCAGGAAAAACCTACAGCTGAACTTTATTGATGGTAGGTTTGTACCCATGAAAGCTGAATGTTGTAATTAAATTAACAATGGTTCAACAGTGTATTGGTTTAAGGGTGTCCACATCTATGCAAACAGCTCATTGTATTTTTTATAGAAATAGATATGCTTATTTTTATATACTTTTTCCCCTTGACATTTTTTTTTTTTTTTTAATTGAATTGAACAGGTTATTTTTTGCATTAATGTTGGGAAAAGGTTTCAAATAATTTAGTGCGGTGTCATATTTTAATATCACAAAAAGCTGGCACTTCAACAGGGATGTGAATACTGTATGTCCACAGTAACTAAAAGGCAGCTGGACCTTAGATAATCAAGAAAAGAGTTTGATTGCCATCTTGTCCCAAAATTAAACTTATCCTTCAAATTAAGTTGGAAGAGTTATTTACTGTTTTATATAGGGAGAAAAACAAATAGAAAGTCTGTGCCTTAAAAAAAAAAAAAGTCAATCTCCAATAAAGTGTTTTTATTCAGGCAAAGCTTTTTGTCTATTCAGGCTCAACTTGATGTTTTTTTTTCTATCTGTTCTCTTGCAGCCGATGGTTTTTGGGGCAATGATCCACAGAGACGAGGCATTTGACGCCATCTTCTCTCAGTACACGAAGATTGTTAACATGGCTACGGCCGTTACTCCAGAGACATAGGTCATATACCGATAACTACATACCACGGATGAATACCACATACTGCATATGCATAAACAAGTTTCCAGCTGTAGGTTCAATCACTGACGCAGAAACACTGGAGGTTTTTTCTGAATGTTATAGTTTTGCTTTTGTTGGATGCTCCATACGTCATGTGGCCAAGCCAGTGTGTGGTATACGCTGCCAGTGCTGAAGGCGGTTTGTACTGTTGTCATAGTAACGCCTTCACAAGATGGCAGCCTTTAAACAAACAAATGTTGGAATTGTTTCATTTTTCTTCACAAGTGACTTCTTCAGACCACTGCCGACTTGGAGAGGGGTAACCGGTCTGCTTTTATATGATTTCCTCCCCAGTCATAAATCTATAAAACAACAGTGACATCACATCAGTGGTTGATTTTAAATTGGCTGATTTTGACCAATCACTGTTAGGTGCTAGAATCCGCCAGCCTCCAATCATTGTTTCTGTGCTTTCAGTGTGACTATCGGATATCTACAGAGAGAATATCCAAGAAAAGTGGTCATTTTTAAGGATACAGATAACATTTTAAACAGTTGAATAAAACGCCTAATCTTCATCCAATGATGGTCAGTGGATCCCAGACTGGATTTTTTTCAGTTTTCTCTCAAAAGCCACCTGGTCAACACTGGTTGGACTGGATATGGACTATAAACATGAGCTGGAAATCAAATTTGCTTTTTCTTTTTTGTTTTTCATTTTTTAATCCAGATCTTTGTTTAAATACAGTCACTTTAATCCTAAATTTCTTGTTCCCATTTTCTATCAAATAAGAAAAAAGACCCCTCAGAGACTTGGAAGTTTGAGTGAAACAGAAATAGATTTTTACATTCAGTCACCATGTAAAAAAGAATCTTGCACTAGCGTTCAAATGTTTGGTACCACTTTCTCATTGGATTTAATGAGAAAGGATCCCAAACTTTAAGCCGTAGTGTAACTTTCAATGAAAAGAAAAGCAGTATTCTCTGCTCTGAGATGCTGATTTACAGATCTGAGATCAGTTTAGATGAACCATGTTGAGCTTGTTTTAATCAAACTGTTAATACGAAAACCACAAACACATATTGTTTTGGGGCGTTGTGAACATGCAAGTGGGGGAGGGAAAGGTTCCATCCAGCCTTCACAGTGCTTCATCAGTACATCCTTTAATCCCAGCCATCTCTGCTAAACATTGGTGAAATTACCAGATAATCATGAGGCTGGATTTGGGCATCATCTGGTCTTATACAGCAGTGCAAATAAAACTCACTTAGCCAAAAGTTATGTGATGGTTACCCCTGAAACTTCAGTTTAGAGTAGGTACAGAAGAGATGGCTCTGTGTGCACATACCGTCTGTAGTAATTCAGTCCACCAAACATAAATAAATTTACAGCCCTGCCAACATCTACAATGATGTGTTTGAATTTTGCGCTACACAAAAATAATCAAGCTTTTCTCATTCTTCTGGCATCTAAAAGACAAAATTCCATCATGAAGGCTGAATGGATGACTAGGTGGTTGTCAGACACAGTTATGTGACTCAGCTTTTAAGGACCGGGGTTGATGTTTATCTGGGATTTGTTGTATTATTAAACCCTGAATCAAACCTATCCTTAAAGATGCAGCATGTATCAAAATCAAAGGTCAATGACAGAAGCGTTTAATATTTTATTAAAAACTGTGTTTCTACCGGTGGAAGAATTCTGGTCTCTGACAGCCACCGTGTGTTCCCAACTGTGCTTGGGGTTTCTGTACCCATGTTTACCACTAGATGTCAGTAATTGTGTAGACTGTACCTTTAAAATCCTGAAAAGAAAATTGGTTAAAAAAAAAAAAGTGAACCGTTCCACTCCACAACTGACACAACCATAATTCTCAGTCTTCTTTGGATGTGTTTAAAACATCACTTAAGTAACTTTATAACATTTCTATGCAAATCATTGAATTTGCTCGTATCTAAAACCCATCAATCTATAAGGAAAGCTACAATATGCTTCTCGTATGCCGTCTCTGCAATTCATCAGTCACATAACTGGTTACAGTTCTTATCATTTCAATAATTCAATCAAAGTATATTACACTGTAATGCCAAAAGTGTCGGGACATCCCGCCAAATTAGTGAAGTCAGGTTTTCCAAGTAAGGTCCATAAAGAGCTGGATGAGTCGGCAGCTTCAGTGTGGTGGAGCTTGACTGACCTTGCCTGATAAATCACCTGTGCGATAAATGTCCGTGGAAACTGTGAACTTCTCATACAGCATCGGTGCCTGAATTCTTCCATAACCCCTCCCCTAAACCTTGCAGAAAACCTTTCCAAAAGAGTTTAGCTGCAGTCGGTGGACTAACTCCATATTTAACTCGTCAGGTTGGGATGTCCCAGGCGTCCCAATAGTTTTGGTTATATAGTGCACTAATCAAAACTTGCATCAGTGTGTTTGTGCAAAATTGACAATATTTTTTAGAAAATAGTAACATTGACTGGATGTCTGTAGTAAGATTACGGATTAAAACAAAGGAATTTAGGTTTTCCTTTTTACCCAGCTAAAATCTAGAAACCAGATGAAAAAAAAATGTTAGACTAAAAAACACATTAACAGAAGTTTACAGTTAATTTTTGTCTTTATTGAATTAATGAGTCTGAGTTGCCAAGATTTTGCCATTTGATATCTTTTGTTTAAAAGATGCATTTATTGTGGCTACAGTTCAAACCCCCAACATATTTTAGGTTATGTTTGCAGAAAAATGGCATCCTGTACTCTCATTTTCATGAAACTGGAACATTGATTTGATTTTTTTCCCCTTCTCATTTCACTACAGTTTCCTGCGAAAAACTAATAACCAAATACAAATTATGATGCAGGTGGGAAGTTTAGTTTCCATCATGGTGCACCGTTAGCAGACAAATGTGTTCAGTCTCATGTGTTTAGTGTTTTCAGGGAATTGTAAAACCTTTATTATATGACTGTGTATTGTATTACTGAAGCAAAGCCTTACATACAATATAAGTGTATTTTTATGTGATGGTTTATAAGTGTTTGTATTGTATAAGAATGTTGAATTTTTGTGTCTGTGTCAGCCACAAAATTAGGTAAGCCTTTCTGCTGTTTAGTTTTAGCTAGAGAGCTTGTAAACAGATGCAGACTTTATAATTGAAGTAGGGTATGACTATGTTCTGCTTCCATCAACAACAAACATGCCACAAAACTAAAGGAGAAAGGACAGAAAAAGATAGGAATTAATTCTTACATACTGTTTTCCATCATTTGCATATTTCCTAGCTAAAAGCTAATCAGCTAAATACATACATTTAAATGTCCTTGAATGCAAAATGTTTTTTAACTTCTTGCCACAGGTTAGCTTTTTTTTTTACCTTTAGCTTTTATTGACATACTTGGCTAAAGTTAAATAATTGCTGGATAATCTAAATTGCTTTATTCTATCTTGATTTAAGATTCCTATTTCTTATCCGGGAAAAACTAAAAGCCTCAGTTTTTTTTTTTTTTTTTTAAATCTCCTTAGCCTCTGTTTTGAATGAATTTCCTCTTTTAGTGCCTACAAGCTAATGCTACATACAGTAACAAAAGCGTCTATTTTCAGATTAGCATCTTTTGAGTCAGTGAAATGGACTTGGAGCGTTTTTATAGACAAAGAACATGTCTAAATGTTGCTCTCAAACCTTTTTCCCACCTAATTTAAACCAGTCTTTTTTATTTGTTTTGGGTTAAGTTAAAGGTTTTTTTTGTCTTGTAAATTCTATTTGAAAAAAAGAAAGTCATAAATTATACATTTGGTCACACAGATTAGCCAAGTCATTATGTCCATGAGATCCATCTGACTTTACATTTGAATGTCAGCTACAGTCGTGTCACTTTAAAACAACGTCTGCACTCATTTCTTTGATAGCTGTGTTTTTCTCATCACTGATTTCCTTATAGAAAACTCATCTTCTAGTGGAAGCAGTTTCCTCTTGCTCAGATGGAGAAAGTTGTCCTTGTAGCCAAATCCAATTAATTACAGGAGGATATAATATAGAATGAATACAGAATGAAATGCAAACCATTCTGGTGACATCAATAGAAAGTGTATTAATCCTTGACCTGTGTATCTACGGCCAAGAACATATTTGCTTTAACCTCATGTTCGCCTAGGAAACCATACTTGCGTGCAGACTACCTGGGGGATTCCAGGATTAGAAAACTCAGACCAGATAGAGTTGCCAAATTTGAATTGTGTAAACAAAATCATAAAATGGCAACTATAGAGGAGGCAACTGTTCAGTTAATTTTGAGATCATGGCACAAAAGAAACAGCAGCTGCATCATAGATGGTATGTAAGACCCCAAACTAAGCTGTGACCTTAAATCCAGTCAAACTGCACAGCCCCTACAAGTTATTCACATGTTACAGCTTTTGAAACGTAGCGTTAATCTCCGAGGATGTGCACAAAAAATGCTTCAAACAAACATTAAATGTGAGGCAGCCCTGAAAAACACATGTACAGTTAAAGCAAGTGTACTCTTGGCTAGGTTGTGGCCACGAACAGATTTCTAATACTTAGGAACAAGATAATTTTGGTTGCATGTTTGTCATGCGTGGGAATTCATTGCTGCAACTTGGATGAAACATGGATAATTCAATGTATTTTATTTAGCTTTAATTTTGGATAGATGATAATGTTGTAACTGAGCTTACTGGGTTCACCAGTTGAACAGTTTACTATAGAACAACAGAGGCGGGATCCCTGCCGCTTTACTGCTCCCCATGACTGACAAATCCCACACAAACTGATTGGTAACCCTGGGGGTGACACATCCTACTAAAAAATAGGCAAAACATAAAAGAATAAAATGGTCTGTTATGATAGTTTCCTGCAATGAAACTGTGTCATAATTAAAGCGCATGCTTTGAAACCAAAACAATATATGGACATTGGGCAAGTTGCTGATCCATCAACATGTGGCCTCGACTTCATTATCTTGCTTTCATGAGTTAGTAATCTGTAGCCACTGAATGAAATATATTTACTGCTGATGGTACCGGACAGCATACACAAGTAAACTTGGTTATGGCAAATGATAAATACGATAAATCAATAAAAATACCAATGAAGTGACGTTTCTGTAGATTTTGCCTTCAATTTTTGGTGTGATCGGTGCTTTTATTTGCCAAATAATTGGGTTTATTGGGTTAAAATTCTTTGCAGCACCCCCCCCCCAAATCTGAAGCCAGTTACTGCTTTAATATTAAGTTCCCTCATTGAGACTTTTTTTTCCTCTTTGCAGCATTTTAGATTTCGTAAACATTTCTCTGTGCAATGGTTTTGTCTTTGTAAGGGTTTTATAAAATGGTGTCATTGTACAAATAGGTGTTAAGTTTTTTTGAATGGTTTTATTTCTGATGGTGAAATGTGATGTATATTTGCTTTTTTAATTTAAGTAAAATCAGATAACCTTCATGAGTGTTGTTTCTTTGAAGCGCTGCTTCAGTCTCTGTCACCATCTCCGTTGGAGTTTACCTCTGTGGTTTCAGGTGGGTGGGATTATTGGATGTTATTGAGTAAGACTGTACATCTCATTTGAAATGAACAGTTGAAAAATTATTGTAGTTATTGAAAGTGATATCTGACATAATTGCCATATTAACATTTTAACATTTTAGTTACTGGTGGAGAATAAATGAAAATGGCACAATTGTTATATAAAAAAACCTTTTTCTTGTCTTTAAAAAAAAAAAAAAAAAAAACCACCTTGAGGACTAACATATCCCTTTAGAAATGATGCAGTGTAGCTCTAAACCTATATCATGTGAACATTTTCTCTGCAAAATCAACTCTGAAAAACTGAAGCAGAGCGAAATTTGAGAGGGTTTCGGACAGATTGCTCAGATTAGCACGATTTGTTCTATTGGTCAACCAGTGGAGAGACCTCCGTACCTCAGGTTTAAGTTTGCTGATTGTTGACTCCATTTGATCATTTGGAAAGCATCTGTGAATCAATCTTTAAATTCTCTCTCAGACCTTTAGTTTTTAAAATCGGATTTAATGTAGAGGTCTAAGTACAGGTTGTATGCTGTAAGTCACTGAGTTTGAATATGAACCACAGCTTCAACTGTGGTTCACTAAAGCAGGTTTCTTTAAAGGAGTGATGACATAGCAGTTAAAAACTAGTTTATGTTGTTGGCATTACTGCATATGTAAATACTCCAAAGAAAAAAACGGCATTTTTTACAGCGGAGTATTGTTTTGAAACGCCAGACCTCACTTCCTCAGTAATACAGTTGGGTCCGGTGATGATATGGAGCTTTACCCGGAGACCACGTTGACTTCATTTTGATTGGCTACACCTTATTTCGCTATGACCTTATTTGGAGAATCTAGGTCAAGCTGCGATCGGAGTTTGCTAAAGGCTAACTGCTAGCAACAATCCAGACAGTGAGCTACGTTTATCAGACAAGACAGCATTTAGAAAATAAATAAACTTACAGGTAATGACAAAGTTGTGGCCCCCTCCCTCAGTGTTGCTGCAGAAGTTTGCTTTTAAATCCATTTGTTTGAAAATCCAGACCTGACTGCACAGAAGTTACTACTAGCTCCTTACACGAAGCTGAATCAGACAGGGAGGGGAGGGGGAAGCGGACGGTGCATAGGCCGTTAGGAGAGAGAGAGGGGGCGCTGTTTACTTGATAGTGTGCTCTTATTGGAGCAATTAAATTACGTAGAATGATAGAACTACGTAGAATGATAGCCTGCTGTCTGATTCAACTGTTTCTGAGCAGAGAGACAAAGCTGACAGACCATAAACAGGAACTTTGATTCTCACTCTGGACATTCACATGGCCTCATCAGTGCACAACAGATCATATTATACACCCAAAACCCCAGAAAAGTGAAATTTGATGTCATGGCACCTTTAAGGACTTCTCTGCATTTAGGTGTATTCATCATCCCCTTGCTTCTAACCCATCTGCTCATTGAGAGGTACAGTGACGCTGCAGCATGTTGCTGTCATGCATGTCATGCGCCACTGTGTTGTTTGCCAACTACTATGGAGACAAGGAAAATGTCACTGTATACTTCCTTATGCCCTTATAACCCTCAGACTGTGCTTCACAGTGATAAACAGCATTGCAAATGTCTACTGTACCTCTGGCAAGTAGATGTTGATGTTCATAGTTGTACAGTATGTTCACTGCTGAGTCAGTAACAACAAAAGTCGTAGAAACGTTGTACTAACCTGTCATCAACAGGGTCCTTGTTACTCTGAGGCAGTGAGTACAGTGGACAGCATTCACATATCTATCATCCTGGAACATGGCTCTAGTCTATTGACTTACTTTATGGCTGTTTTATGACTGGTCTAATCAGCATGGCGAATTCCTCCCAGCTGTGTCTAGGTTGGGGTAGAATTACTCACCGTTAACTCTGTCACACCCAGGTTAGTCAAAAGCAGAAGTGGGACATTTGTGTGAAGCATACTGGGTCCACTGTTTTTTCTTATGTCAATAAAACTTGACATAACGGTGTTGCTTCTTTTTTTCTTACGGGCCATTGGGTTGCGCTGGAGGTACAGCAGCTGGTCTTCTTGTTTTGGTTGAACTGTTGTTGCTTTTTTTTTTTTCTTTTTTTTTATTAATTTAATTTTCAAACAAAATAATCAATACAAACACTGCAGGCCAGTAATGTCACTGACTTCCATGGCAACAGATACTCTTTTTTTGTTGTTTAGTTTTTTATAGTTCATTTGCTTTATTCACATCAAATTAACCTCTTTTACTATATTCTCTTGTCATAGCAGCTTTGATAATTAACTTCAATACAATGTCTGATCTTTTTGCATTTTTAATTTCTCCGTTCAATTTAAATCTTTGCAGTTGAAACTGATGTTAACCCCCCCCCCCCCCCCCCCCCCCCCCCCCCCCATTCTTTTATATTGTTTGCTAATCAATTAGCTTTAGACATTGCTTTCAGAACACTGTTAACTAGCACACGTTCGATGTGAACAACAAGAACTTTGTAGCTTTTTTTTTAGCAATGTTAGCAGCTTGTCACCGTTCGTCTGCCATTGTTTCCTGGTCTCTTACACAAATGATAAGAAGTTACACAAGCAGCAACACTTACTAACTGCACATCTTCACTGAATAAATATAATCCACTGGTCCCTGGTCAATTAGCCCACTGCTGAAACACCGAGTGGCTGAAAACACTGTTGTAGCTCTGCCGAAGAAGGCTCGCTCTTTTTTTTTTTTTCTCCCTGTGGTGGGGGTTGGTGGTGTCCTCCTCCTCTTTGAGAGCACCTGCCATTAATCGCCACTCCGCGCAGGCAATCAGCTGATTTCAGGTGGTGCTAAAGAGAGCTTATGTTAGCAGCTAGCAGCTTCTGGCTTTGACGTCGATGCCAGCGGCAAATCCAAATCGCGTACTGTGGAGAGCGCGCTCTTGTGGCTGATTCTGGTGTGACGAGAGAGCCACTTTCACTCTCGGGAGTTTCTGGCACATTTTAACTGAGGTCTTATTCCAATACACACGTTTTAAAATGAAAAAGGGGGTTTCCGGGAGATGACTCCTTTTAAAGACAACAAAGTTGACCGAAGTGCTGTAAAACATGATATTAAAACAAACAAAAACAATAAAATCTATAACACCAAATAACTTAAAATGGTAAAATTAAAAATAGCTTAAAACAAAACATTATAAAATATGCTTTAGTGATCATTCATGTAAAACTATTGCTTTATTTTTCTTCATTTCTTTCCAGACCACTGCTTTCATATGTTCTATATTGTCACCGGGTTGGCTTTTGTGTTTCTATCTCCTTTTTCTTTTCGTGACACTCCCCTTGTTGCTTCTCATCAGTTCCAGCATTAAATTGCAATTTATCAAAATCAAAAATAAAGAAAAATAATCAAGTATCAATGGGGGCCATAAATCCTCCATCAATCTTCCATCAGCAAAGCACATTTATTCGGCACAAGGCAGCCAGACCATCTTCCTGCTGTTGTTGGAAAAGTGATGGGGAAAAAAAACAAAAAACAATAACTGAATGAATACTTGTGCAATGAGTCAGGATTTAGAATCTTTAAATGTTTGAAATATTTAGCAGCATAAGTTCATCGCTACACCATTAAACCATCTAATGATTTATTTATTTTTAAATGTCTCCAATGTATTAAAAGGGACTGGTCAGTATTTACTATCAACTGATATAATAGTTAGTTTATTATTATCATTGCAAGATACAATTCTCAAATCACATTATCAAGTTTAAGCACTTAGAGCTACACAACTTTTCAGTTTTTGCTTGACTCAAGTGTCAACACAAGCACAACAACTCTTTCACAGCAGCATGGAATGAACGTTTGCGTAATATAAGGTCAAAGTTCTGGCAGCTTCTGTCACTATTATGTTTAATTAGTATCACAAGGCAACCATTTATTACCATTTACTCTTTACATCTTTCTGGCTTTATGCCATGCACTTTGTCCCTGAGAAGTTTCATGTATCATGTTTTCATTTGTCCAGCAACAAGCAGCCAAAACAAGTTAATAATAAACTGATATTCCAGTAACTCGTAGATCTCCTTTTCCCTCTGGGGAAAAGGAGAACTTCTTTTCAGAGTTCAACCATGTTTACTGCAAAAAGAAATATTAGAAGACTACAGTGAGAAAGCAAAAGATTAAATCTTTAAAACTTAGTTTTACATTTAACTTGGCAGTTTAAAACTTCTCTGACACATTATACAGCTACATTTATGAGACATATTTACATCACAAATAAAGGTTAAAATGGTTTTGCTTCCTCTCCTTTTAGATTAAATGGATCTGATTCATTACTAATTTTCTAAAATGAATCTTTTATCAAACAGCTTTCAGTCCTTTGTTCCACGTCAGTTTCTGTAATAGTCTGATAAGGCTGGGTGTTACTGGCCTGACTGCTGATAAATCCATTTTAGATTTCATTATAGCTGGTTCCTGTATGCCCTCATCTTTGGCTTGTCTTACAGATCAATGTTCAGCTCTTTATCACTGTCGGAGTCCTCTGCTCGATCCCCAATCTTCACACCAAGTCCACTGTCCAGATCTGGGTCGGCAAAGAAGACTTTTGGGGACTTTTTCTTTGGATCATCGTCTTCATCATCTTCTCTGCCACTGAATGATAGCTCGTCCTCATCACTTTCATCCGCTCTGCTGTCTGGGATGATGACCACCTCTTCCTTTGAATCTGGGTCAATGTCCTCCTTAAACCAAACAGATTTGTATCCGTCCTCCATGCGCCTCTCCTTGGTCAGGATTGGTTTCACCTCTTTCTCGCTGTCAGCCTTATCTGAGCTGTTGTCGCTGGCGTTATCAGGCAGCAGGGCGTGCAGTGGGGCAGAAGACCTCTGGATGGCCTCTTTCGGGGAGATGTCCCATGCTGACTTCGGTGGCTCTCCAGCAGCCTTTACAGTTGGACCACCTGAGCCAACACTGTCGCTGTCCTCATCTCTCTGGAAGGCCTCGTTGGTATACTGGACTCCCTCCTTCTGACCACCTGAGCCTTGACCCAGCTGTGGAAGGACAAAAGATTTTAATACTTAAAAATCCAGGACATCTTTTGCTGCTTTTTGTCCGCCTGTTTTTTGTTTTGTCTTTTTTATGTAAAAATGCACAGAAACTCAACCCTTTAAACTAACGCCAACATACAGACATGTTTTCAGGACAGCCTCAGTTGTCAGATTATGAGACTAAAATTACATAAAATTAATGTATCAATAGATACAGCACTATAAAGGCCAACCAAAACAACAAAAACAAAATGTAATGCCAAAAGTATTTTTTAAAAATAACACAAAGCTCAACAGTGACCGATTCTTTTCTAATCTGCATATCAATTTCATAAGTCTATGCTTTCAGGAAAAAAATATTTGCAATGTAAATAATAAATTATGCATCACTCCTTCTAGATTTATCAAATACAGTTGTACTTGAAAGTTTACAAACCCTTCCATTAAAGACAGAATGACACTAATTTTGAATTGTGGTTCAACAGAAATATCAACAACAAACAAACAAAAATAAAACAAGCAAACAAACATAATGGCTCCTGAGCTAAAATTTTGTTGAGAACCCTTTAAGACAATCACTGCAATCAGGTGTTTTCTGTAACGTCCAATCAAACCTGTTGACAGGTACTTTGACCCACTGTTCATGAGCAAGGTGCTTCAATTTGTCTGGTACAGTATTTTTTTGCTTTCATATACATATATATATATATATATATATATATATATATATATATATATATAGATATATATCTATATATATATAGATATATATTTGTGTAGTTATTTTTTTAAACAAATCTAAAATCAATATTTGACTTTACTAAATTATAATTTAATACTTTTTATTTACTATTGCTTTTTACTATTTTGTGTTATTTGAATTACTGTTCTGAATTTAGACTTTTCTTTAATGGGAGGGTATGTAAACTTTCAAGCACAACTCTATCTATCTATCTATCTATCTATCTATCTATCTATCTATCTATCTATCTATCTATCTATCTATCTATCTATCTATCTATCTATCTATCTATCTATCTATCTATCTATCTATCTATCTATCTATCTATCTATCTATCTATCTATCTATCTATCTATCTATCTATCTATCTATCTATCTATCTATCTATCTATCTATCTATCTACAATATCTATCTGTCTGTCTGAGTGTGTGTGTGTGTGTATATATATGTATATATATATATATATATATATTAGGGCTGTCAAAAAATTAATCCTAAATTAATCCTATTGTCAAACAAGATATTTTTTTATTAATTAGTACTGCTACATTAGTACTACATTTTATTTTACAACTTAAAGACTAAAACTAAGCCAGAAATCTGGGAGTAGTTCAGGACTCAGACCTGAAGCTTCACGTTAATACAGTTGTGAAGTCGGCCTGTGAGAACCGCATCAGCAGAGTTCTGGACTAAACTGCCACCGTCTGAAAGACTTTAGGGAGACATGTAAGGACAGGGTCTCAGTAGTCTAGTCTACTAAAGATAAATACAGAAGTCCTGGTGAGTCACCTTTAATCCTAAATATTTTCTAGAAGTGATAAAAGTAATGTGATTAATCAGGATAAATTTTTTGACAGCCCTAATGTCTGTGTGTATATATATATATATATATATATATATATATATATATATATATATGTATATATATAATTATGTGTGCGCGCAGCTTCATGGTCGCAGCATTACTCTTGCCAGTCAATCACTCTCATTACCTATTACCAGCCTTTCACAACCTATTACCAGTTCTTACTACAATAGTAGGCTAAAAGTGATTGATGAGCCAGTAGACAAATGAAAAAGTTAAAGGGGAAGTTCAGGATTTTTGACATAGGGCCTTATTTTCAATTGAGCCAGGATACTACTTATCACTGGGGACAGTTTCAACATATTTCATCCAGTTATTCCAGTTCCAGGAGGTCGCCGATGCTAATGCTTGTGTAAGTCAATAGGAATCTGCTAGCCTGTCATTAAAACCAATCTTAACCATTCCACAGAACATCTGAGGAAAATCATTTATAACTTAAGGCTATCTGTGTAAATGCCGTGTTAACAGAATGATGTTACAAATAAAACTAACCTGCATTTCGTTGCATTTCGGTTGTTGCTGCTGAGACAATTTACAAAGTTTTACTTCCTGTATTTGGCAGCGGAGTGATATTATCTGTTGCTACGCGTATGAAGGAATCTGATCACACAAATATACAGTCAAAACTACGGGTCTGAAGGGCATGAGGATATGTCGGGCAATTTAGAACATTTTTCATCAAACTAACTGTCACCATATCTCTATGAACGAGAATACACTGACAAAGGTAGTAACACTACCACCTGGAAGCAGATTATCATTCCGCAGCTGGTAAGAAACTAGTTCCTCAATATGTAATGCAAAATTGTTCATACAAGGTTAGTTTTACTTGTTTAACACACGAGTTTACTAGTTTAACACGGCGTTTACACAGATAGGCTTACTGATTTGCCTTGGATGTTCTGTGGAGTGGTAAAGATTGGTTTTAATGACAGGCTAACAGATTCCTATTGACTCACACTAGCATTAGCATCGGCGACCTCCTGGAACTAGAATAACGGGATGAAATATGTTGAAACTGTCTTCAGTGATAAGTAGTATCCTGGCTCACTTGTAAATGAGGCCCTATGTCAAAAATCCTGAACTTCCCCTTTAAGGAATGCAGAGATATTTGGCAGATGTTTTTTCAGCCCCATTACTTTCACAGCTGATGTATAACAATATTTATATATTTAAAGCTTTTAATTAATCATAGTATATAGGGTAGTGAACCCAATTTTACAAAATATTGCAAAAATAGTTGAAATAAACATCTTCTATCACGCCTTTAACTAAAATCAGCTGACTGTGAAGAGTTGGACTGAAATGATTCTGTATGTTTTTAGTTTTTCTATTCTCTGATTACTTTTGCAAGCCTGTGAACTTACAGAGCTTCGAAACATGCTGGCTTCATTGATCTTCCCCCAGTCAGTTTTACTCTTCTTCATGCGATGTACAAGCACACCAATGACCACCAGGCAAACAAACAGAAGCACGCCCAAGGTCGCGCCGAGCGCTGCCATGTCCACCACTCCATAATCACCATAATTCACTGCAGGAACAAATGCCAATCAATAAAGGTGTTATTAAAACATGAAAATCAGACTGGAAATGAAATGACTTCAATCCAAAACAGGGATGGCCCAGTCCAGCTCTCAAGAGCCTCTATCCTTTAACTTTTAGCTGCATCCCGTCCACATGCAAGCCACAGTCAAGGAAAACACACCACTTTGTTCAGTCACCTTTAAACTGAAAGTTTAGCTTCTAAGCAAAATCAGTTTTAGGTCATAATTAGAAAAACATGTTAATATACAGTAGCATAAAATAAAGGTGTCCCATGCAGTGTGCTCTCAGAAGGATGTTTAAACACATTTTATTTGATTCGTCATATTCACCACTTGTTTACTTCAAGTTTGAGATGTGAAAGAAAATACTGACATTTTAGCAAATCAAATCCTTATGTACTGTTGCAGTTTAACAAAACAAAGTGCTCTGTGGTTGAATGTTTTTCTATTTTTTTTCTTCTGCAAGGCTATTCGGAGACTGTCATTTCATGGAAAAATAAACCAAAACTCCTTTTCATGTTTTGTTTGATCATGTTTGCAACAAGGGGTCCCTCCAGATGCTGTTGGGAATTGTATTATCTTCTTTGAATGTGTGATGTACTTGCCGTTACATTCCTAGCTTAATCAGCTAATCATGCTAACTTGCTTTCTTCTCCTTGACATGCTTTTATTTGAGAAAGTCCCCTCAGATAACCACCTGGGTGAGATGTGGAGCTTCCCTCAGTGGGCAAAGTGGGAATGGTTGTTGGAAAATGACCTCCGGTGGACATACTGGAGCTGGGGCTGGTGCTGGGCATGATTTCGCTGGTCATGCTGTTGGTGGTAGACTCCTCTATGGATGTTGTGCTCATAAAGTCTGTTGTGCTCAGAGGTAAACTGGTGGTGGAGACACCTGGGAGGAGAGCACACTTTGAATGATGGCATTAGCTACTTCATGTTCCTTTTTGTAGGTTCCTCATTTTGTATTCACTCCATCACTTGCTGGTGTTAAATTTCTTCAAACAGGCCGTGGGTCCAACATTACTGACTTGAGCTGTGGTTGGTAAGAGCCGTGCCATTCAAACATTCTCAGTAATACCATGTGTACACCAACATTAGCATCTTTAAAATATTTAAACATGGATGGTTGCATCTACTATAGGTGAGCCGAGTCCTTTCTCATTGTTGGTTGTAGTGTGTTTTCCCCCAGTGCTTCCAGTAACCAATTGGCAGCTGTCCGGGTAAAGATTAATCAGTCTTGGTGTGTTTTGTCTTCAAGTTGACAGTTTCTGAGCCTCCACATAAGATGATGCTGGCAAGCTGGTTTCTGTGAGGAAAATGTGAGCTATTCCTGCATTTGCAGCCTAGAGTCAGTCAGTATGTGTAACCAGATTAGGGCTGCCACGATTAGTCGATTAATCGTGATTATGAGGACTATCAAAATACTCTGCAACTAATTTCATAATTAACTAATCGTTTATTGTTTGTAAGCTTTGTTTTCCTCTCAAAATCACAACTGTATGTTCCGCTGCCTTGCCTGCCTTTGCTATCGGGGTCAGCTTTTCTTGAATTGTATACTGACATAAATAAATACACACTACCAGTCAAAAGTTTGAACACATTTTCTCATGGGATTCAATGAGAAAGTGTCCAAACTTTTGACTGGTACTGAAAATATGCTACAATTTTTGTATGATCTGATTAGTTGACAAATCGCCAAAATTATCGGTGACTGGTTGATTATCAGAACAATCGTTTGTGGCAGCCCTAACCCAGATTCTGTGTTTCCATTAGTGCTGATTTCACAAATAAACACCTAAAACTACTAAATGTCAGTTACACATTTTCCCATTAACCCCAAAAATCATACCAATCTTTATTTCTTTTTTAAATCAGTGCTAGGTTTTTGATCAGATGGAAATAAATAGTCTCACAGTTTGTGATGTCAAAGCAGACAAACCACAGGACTAAGGGCAAATTCACACTGACACTCTTTGGTCTGCTTTAAACAAACCCTCCCATGGCTAAACGGTTTGTTTAGAGCAGTGTGAACGTGCAATCGCGTTCCGGTATAGCGTGTCATGTTGGAAAACTAGCAACCTCTCCTGCTGTTCGACAGATTCTAATGAAAACTGCATTAGGTTTTAAGTAAAAGCAGAAGCCCCGAGACTGCATAAATTTGCAAGTACTTCATTATTCACTTGGGGTGGACAAGTGGTATGAATGCACCCTAACTAAACTAAATCCATCTGGCAGAAAAAAATTAGGTTGATGAAAAAGTAAACCAGAAGTAAAGATTTAAGGGGATCTTTCAGTTCAGTCAGCAACAAGCTCCTTAGTTAGTCAGGTGATTCTTTTTGTATTTGATGGTCATGCAGTGAAGATTATGCAAACCAACTCTGCAGGACAATGCAGCTCGAAGCCATAGCAAAAGAAGGGACAAAAACTTTATTTCCTACCTGATTTCACCTCCACTGTTAGCTGTGCTGTTGCTGTTTCGTCGTTAGTTTCATCTGTTGCCAAAACCTGGAAATTAAAGACAGATCTGAGTGTCTGATAAAAAAGAACCAGTCAAACGACTGTTTTACAGTTTGCTAATTTTTAAACTCACTTGCAGAGTTAAAGTTGCATCTGGAAGATCCTTGGTCATGAATAAGAAGCCACCAATGATGGAGAAATCACTGTTTCCATCAACCGAGTAAACAATGTGGGGATTTAAACCCTGTTTGAGCACATGTGGAAAGGTTAGTGCTGAAAACGTTTAAGTTGCATCGTGTTTTCCCTGAAATACCTTATTGTGAATGATGTGAGCATCTGATGATATCTGGTTTGACAGATAGGCAAGCTGCTGGCAGTTACTTACCGGTGTTCAACATGTGTATAATCCTTTCAGCTAAGCTTGTAAGGCATTGGGCTCAGATTTCATATTATTAGCACATTTTTCAGTTTAACTACAGGACTCAATGTAACATGAGCTCTCATAGCCAAAGAATGGGGTTTTTCCCAGTTGTTCCCACTCAGTTGGCATTTGAGACTTAAGATAACATAAACTGTAAAGTCACCTCAATCCTCAGCATATCATTGATCTTTGGTCTTATTATGATCTATTCTGGGAGTCCAATTTTACTGCATCACTTTACTTTTCCAGCTCAAACACAAATTTTCCACTCAAAGAAGTTTTTAGGTTTTTACCCCAGTGGCAGCATAGTCATCATCCGTGGCCAGAATCTGTAAAGACTCCTCTGTGTTCTTGAGGTCCTTTGCCATAGAGCCCACTGAAGTGATGAGTGCTTCGTACTGAGGCCTCTGAAACTTTGGTTGGTGAAGGCTTTTTACCTGCACACTGATTGCAACACTGGTGGTGGCATATTGATGACTGCTGAACTTCTGAGAAGCCTGAGTGAAAAAAATATTCAAGATGATGAATTTCTAATGTAAAAATAATGTTTTTATGTCAAAACATTGTGGTCCAAATTATTTTTCAAAACCATCTCTTTGGTGCGATGTAATGCTGGCAGTGTTGGCTCTGTGGTGACAACTACAGGTGAAGTCCCTATGTTGCTAACACTAACAACAATGTAGGGGCAACTAAAGTCCCTACATTGTTAGTTGTCAGATAGTCAAATCCCAGATCCAGGAGGAGCAATGCAATTTTTACCCCATGGTAGATCAACAGACTGGATCTTTACCCTTGTAGAATTACTGAGGGGTTCACAGGAGTTTGGCCAGTATGTGAGTTGTGGTTCAGGAAAAACTTGGAACCATATAGCCAGGGGTCATCAACCCTTCTAGCTGATCCAATTAATCTATTATTTGCTAGTGATGGGTAACCCTTCATGATGACTGAAAGAGATGGTTTGAATTTCCTCCACTTTTTTCTCTACTTTGCTCCTGCTCTGCATCATTTTTCTTTTCCTCTTTGATTCTTGTGGGATTTGTGTTATTTTGCTCATTAAATGGTTTTGGAAAACTCAGTCAGTCCCTAGTGAAAAATTTAGTGAAAAAGAAAACTCTTCTGTTGCCATGGATATTCATCATAATAAATGTAAAAAAATAAATAAATAAATAAATAAAAGAATCAATGTAAATGAAAATTCAGCCACACAATGCAACCTTCAAACTAACATGAATGTGTGTTATAAAAAAAATATATATCTATATATATACATATATATATATATATATATATATATATATATACATATTTACACAAATCTTGGTTTAAAAATTACTGCTACCTTGTGGCTCATTTTAGAAAGATCCAGCATAAGGTATAGATTGGTTCAGGTCAGCATAAACAGTACCATCAGTTTTTGAGACAAACCCAAAGAAACTTATATTTTACCAAGACTGTTAGACTGATGATTCCCAATACATCTGTTGGTTTTAGCATGGTGATGTTCCCAGTGTTTGGGTTGATCTCAAACAAACCGTCTTCATTTCCTAAAACAGAGGAAGATTGGGTTTCCTCTACCTGCCAACACGAACATGCCAAATTAGAAAACTAGTTACAATCATAATCAAAACCGCCTACCTCTTATGAATGAATATACTATCTCCTCATTTATTCCAGAGTCTCCATCAATGGCATATAGGGGCCCTGGTTTCAAAGGTAACACTCCAGTCTGACGAGAGAAGACAAATATATCTTCTATATAAAAGTGGTAAAAGTGGTGAGAGAAATATTTTAAAGCTGTATTTAGGCCCAAGTTTGTTTTAAAAATGTTAATATCAGGTCATTAATCAGCAAGTCATATCTTCTAACCATCAACCAGCTGTATCTGATTATTCTTATCACTTGAAATGAGCATTTACAGCATGTACTTATTTTAACCATACATGACTGGAACACACTCAAAAATAGAGGTACGAGACAGGAACATTTCTGTACCTGTAGGTACTTTTTTTTTTATTTTTTTTTTTATTTTTTTTAACAAATGTTCTCTCAAAAGTACAATATTGGTCTTTATGAGGCCAGACGTGTACCTATATGGGGGAAGTTGGATTGGCGCAGAGGAACCTGGGTTCAGGCCCACAGTACAACACTGGGGTGAACAGCTGTGGACCCCTGAGCAAGGTCCCTAACCTCCCCAGGCTGCTCTAAACGGCAGCCCACGGCCCTCTGATACTTCAGAGATGGATGAAATGCAGATCTCTAATTTCCCCTACGGGATCATACAAGTAAATAAATTTTTAAAAAGTATGTGTATATATACACTATGAAAAAGGGTCCATGGTAATATAAAGTACAAATTTGTACCATTTCAACGCTAAGGGTACCTGCAGCATTGAAAAATGTGGTTAGCTTGTACAATAACTATAAATAGCAGTCCTTCTAAACAGTTGTATAATTCTAGTTATTATATTATCATTTTCATAATAATCATAGTAATAATTATATGTATAATTATATATGTGTTTGGCCTAATATTTATATAGTAATTATTCATTTATTATTAGCATCTTTGATTGTTGTCATAATCTCTATTTTATTGACTTTTATTCATCATTTTTAATTGGTTTAATTGTACTTTATTAACTCATACAGCTTGATAAGATACAAAAATGGACGAAGACCGAAGGGTACAGAAATGTCTTTAAAAAAGGAACACCCCCAGTGACACAGCTTTACCCTTTTAAGTCCAAATTGGTACCTCTATTTTTGAGTGTGAAATTAATATCAACCAACAATCTCCAGACCTTCAGGCACCAAGCTGTGATTGGTCATGTTACAGCAGTTTCAGTGGAAGTGACCCACCTCTTGTTCATTTAAGTTCACCCTGCCAGTGTAGCCAGCATTCTCGCAAATCACAACCCCGCCTATGTCAGATGTGCTGCAGGGTTGGAACCACGGTGGCCTGTTATCCCCATCTAAGATGGTAATCATTATGGTGGTGGTTGAGGATGGGTTCTCACTAGGTGCTGAACCCAATGGTGTGTCCTAAAATATAACATTTGAGAGAACATATTGAACTGATGGCAAAAAGGTAATTTTTTTTAAGAAGCTGGAAGGAAAAAAATACCTGAGTGTAAATGATTAATGGGCCATACTCACTTGGACTTTTAATTCGAGTTGGACTTTGTTGACTTTGTCGTAGTCAAGGCGTGCATTAACAAGGATTTCTGGGATAGTAGGACCCTTCAGTCTGAAATCATTCTGCAAATATAAAAAATGAAAGTCAAAAAGCTGTCCTGATATACTACAAAAGGAGTCTTAAAAACCAACAATAAGACAGCCAACAAGCATGATGGCGCTCTGAAACTAAAATTTTATTGAGCAACATTCTGAGGCAATCACTGCAATCAGGTGTTTTCTGTAATGTTCAAAAAGACTTCTACTCCTGTTGACGGGTATTTTGGTCCACATTTCATGGGAAAGGTCCTCTAATGTGTCTGGGACAGTTTTGTTTGTTTATTAATTAATGTTATCATTATTTTCAACCAAAATTCAATAGCAAAATTTCTTTCACTAAAGTATAATTTTGTGAATTTTTATTTATTATTAGTCTCTTTAGTTTCTTGTTATGTGAATTACTATTGTGATTTTAGCCCTTTCTTTAATTGGAGGGTGTGAATGATTTTGAAGATGACTGTATATTATATGTGTGTGCTTCTTACAGATGCAGATGTTAATGTGTAATAGAGTTGAGGAGGTTTGTCCAAGTCTGTGGCAGCAAAGCGACCCACAGTTGTACCAGCAGGAGACATCTGTAAGGAAAACAGAAAAAAGCGTAGCCCGTTCAGGGTAAAGATGGAATGATAATATTTTAACTAGGTACCATCCCAGCACAAAAAAGAATGAATATAAATTGGTATCAGGCATTCATTCCAACCTTACCTCATTGATACTGACACTGTATGAGCGCTGGTCGAAGACTGGATCATTATCATTCTCATTTTGCACCAGTACAACAATGTTGAGGCCCAACTGAAAGCAAAGAAACTGTTGTTTTAATGATCTGTTTTATACTTATTTTATGAGATATTTTTGCAACTTTTATAGCATCTTTATCTCTATCTTTATTTATCTAAAGGGACTTGAGGCAGGAATAAAAAAAACAAACAAACATGCATGTCCATTTTTTTTCATGCTAATGGGTGATGAAGCGCTAAATACCAAAAATAACTTTTCCACTCGCCATTCTCTCCGTTGCCTTGAACAGGCTGTGTGCTGCAAAATGCGCTGCAATTTGGTGGCCGAATTTCTTACGCTGCCCTGCGGACGTGACATCAAATGACGCTACATCCGCAGTTTTGATACAGGAAGAAGACGGTCACGGTAAATTCAAACACTAAGCGATAGTTATGGATTCTTCTGCCATCAGCAAACGATCCAGATCAACTGAACGACCACTAAAAAGTGTAACTACGGAGAAAAAGGTGAGTAAACAACATTATAGCTTCAGTTTGTGCACGCTCCCGTGACGGCTTGGCTCGTGGCTGCAGTTACCTGAAGCGCCAGTCGCGAGTTTCGTTTCTTAATCTTGCATCAAGTCCCTTTAATGGATGCACTCTGTGTCCACAGAAAGGTTACACATGATGAGGGGGGATAGAAAACATGGAACAGCTCCATGTTAAGACTTTTAGGTTCCTGGAAAATTTTCTAACCTGCACTTTCATATAATAGCAGGAAGATCTTAAAACAACACTAGATCAGTTTCTGACCTTAATAGCACAGTGACATTCAACATTCATAGAACCATCTTCAAGCTGCAGCATCCTGAGGCTAAGAAAGAGCATTTCACAACTTCTGATTGGTCCAAAGTTTGATGGGAAGTGATTTCATCATAATTTCTGGGTCAAAATAGAGGTTTCTTAACAATATCATA
Organism: Atherinomorus stipes; assembly: GCA_023101725.1. NCBI lineage: Eukaryota > Metazoa > Chordata > Actinopteri > Atheriniformes > Atherinidae > Atherinomorus > Atherinomorus stipes. Next base: position 95,463 of record JALJCO010001627.1, on the reverse strand, counting down.
GTGATATCAATCTTTTTACGATGAAATACTGATTAATGATTTTGGTGTCATGAATCACTCATTGTGGATTTACCATAAACGGTTTCAGAACAAAGACTACATCTTGCAGTTGGTTTTTAAACCTCCTGGATAAAACATGAATGCTTGGAAAACTTTTGTAGATCACTTCAAGGTAGGGATGTCCTGACTAGTGTGCCGGAGAGAGAGAGAGTGGTGTCAATCGAAGTTCAAAAATCTGTCCAAAAAAGCGCTTAGAGAGCACTTCAAAACCATAGGAAAACCACAACAATCGGTAGCCTAAATAACGTCAATAAATGCTTTGCTTTGTTTTCAATATTTTTATATTTTATATTTATAATAAGTGGCAGTTAGCCACTAACTGCTCGTTGTTAACTTCTGGGAATTTTGTAGGGGCTCCATGTGTGCCACCATTGCTGTGAAAAAAAATAAACCATTGCAGTGAACAAAGTTGACACCACTCTCTCTCTCAAGGAATACTTTTTTGCCGACCAAGTACAATTATGAGTACTGACTTGTGACATACTTGCTGGTAGCTAGTACCGATACAAGCAATGGATGATTTTCGTAATTTATGCATACGTCACAAATGCATGCTCGCAACTGCCCTTATTGGTCAGAAAGCTTTGGAAGTCCATTGCATTTGAATACAGACTGGTCTTTATATAGTTAATTATGAAGATACCAGACACTTTTTGCATTTTTACCGGCCAGACATCCGCAGGGAGCTTGCCCAGCAGCAGCCTGAATGCACAAGTTCATTAAAACAGTTAACTTATCAGTGTTTGCTCAGGTTTAAGTTATCGCCAAAACATCCAAGTTGTTTGAGGTAAAAAAAAAATCCTTAACAATTGCATTCCCAAGGGTTTTCAGATTTTCCTAAAGTTCCTAAGAGGCTCGATAGGAAATTCAATAGAAAAAAAAACAGTCTCCATTCGTTTTTCTATAATCTAGCTTAATACTACTACTCCCTCTCAACCAATCACAAATGCACAGGCACACTCTGCCTCCAAGTCCTGCCCCCTCTCAAATTACAACACCAGCACATGAAGAAGCGCCATGCCACTGCAGGGACAGACGGAAGAAATCGCCCCAGAAAAAGCCATGTTTCCCTACACTGACTGTCAGCGCCGCCACACCTTCAGAATGCCGAGAATGGTTTATGCACGGTCACTCCCGTTTATGACAAGTCAGCTCCACTACTTCCGGTTCAGCACTACCACAGCCACTGTTTGCAGTCTGTGGTCACAACAACCGGTAAAATGACATTTTTTACGGCTGTCTTCAAGACCTGCCTCGCATCAATATGGATGATGTCCACAGGATTTTTCAGAAGCACACTGTGACGTCCGCAAGCATGTTAAAGGCTTTAAGTTGTATATAACCAACTTCATACACGATTATGAAGTGTTTAGCTAACACCGGTAGCTTGGAGGTAGCATCAGAGGACAGTGACAGATCTCTATTAACGGTCTATGGACATGGCCATGTTAAAAATGTTGTTGATTCGGACACCGTGTTGTAATAACAATAAATATCACTCGCATATCGCTCATTTGCTCCAGATGCTGTCTTAGTTGAGCAACCTCCTCTTGAAGTCTCTGGTTTTCCTCCAGCACAATGTCCACAAAGGCAGGATCCAGGCCGGCGCAGTAGTCATAATCTTGAGCATGAACTTTTTCCCCAGTTTCCACCATCTCTGGTCTAGCCATACGTTCCCATACAGACAGTCTTCTCTCACCAAGAGAAGAACTGTTCCAATGAAAAAGAACTGGAACGGCGCCGGTTGCAGCCTCCTCCTCCCACCTGCCTCACTCGGCTCTTTGACATCCTGCGCTGTAAAGTGTCTACTGCAGACACGGGTGTGATGAGTGATGATGAAGTTTTCCCTTCTAATGTTCACAATCCATCTCTTTCGTAGTTGATCATCCAATGGAAATATGTGAAAACTAATAACAGAATCATATTTAGCCAACGCGGCACACAAAGGAACACAGCAGTGTTCAGCTGCTGTCCCAGCGGCTGTAGCTCAGGTGGAAGAGGTGGGTCCTACCTCGCCCCGTTTCCCCCTATCTCTTTAATAATTATTAAATCCCCCCCAATATTTTTTTCTTACTTTTTTTTCTTGTATTCGTTTTTATGGTTTGGGTTTCTCCTTCCCCCAAGGGGGTTTTAAACTTCCTTTCCTGGGGTTTCCCTGCAGTCGTCTTTCAACCGGAGGGTTGTGGGATCGATTCCAGGCTTCCCCAGACTACATGCCGAAGTGTCCTTGGGCAAGACACTGAACCCCAAGTTGCCTCCCGATGTGCCTATCGGGGTAAGATAGGCTGGGTGAATGTGATATGTAGTGTAAAGCGCTTTGAGCGGTTAGTATGACTGGAAAAGCGCTATGTAAGTACAGTCCATTTACCATTTACCTTCACATTGCTGAAACTTGAATAATGGCTTCATCTCATACTACTATGAGAGTAGTATGTATATATATACTATACTAAAGGTTACTATACAATCTGTCGTCTGGATTATGAACGATATCTCATTCATTTGTTTTCTTCAGTCTTCAAATCTACTGCCACAACCCGTCCCACAGGCTGAACGGGAAATCCTTTACTGGCGTATTAGATGTTACCGGAAGTTCTAAAGAACGCGTCATGCATAAACCCTGTTAAGGGCAAAAGTTTTATTGGAAAGAGACCAGACATTCATCGGGCAAAACTGAACAACCACAGGAGAAACTGCAGTCTTTCCATCCAGAACTGCATTAACCTAAGACGGAGGAATCCGTGGGAGAGGGCGCAGATTCACCATATTCACACACCACACGGCTGGGAGTGATGGCGGTGTAGACGGGTGGAACAACAGCAGCGGCAGAACCAATCCAGTTTACCGGAATCCACTATGGGAACTAGCCAGGTTCCTCTGCAATCCGGTGAGCAGTCCAGTAGAAACACTCGAGATATAGTATGATCCATGTCCATGTCCATGTCGGAACACAGCTGAAGCCTCCGACATTTAATGTGCCTACCACTCCAGGTGCCCTGCATTCAAGGCCCCCCAGGGCAGCAACAGGCAGCGGTGCAGGTCAGCCGGAATTCCAGCTCGGAGCAGTGGGGGAAAGGTATCCTTGTCCACCATCCTTTAATTCCACAATATTACTGTCAGGAGGGCGCAGCGTCAGGAGGAATTGTCCATCTTAAGTCAGCAGTGAATCAAAACTCGGACATAATAGTAAACGTAGAGCAGAAACAGCACAAACACACTACGCTGTGACAAACGGCAAGCCACATACGGCGGTGCCATCTTGCCACACAACACAGGCAACAAAATTCCACCTGAAACTCATCAGCATGTTCAGGATCCTGCAGATGCTTTAACACCATTTCCAAAAGCTTCAGAAAAAAGGGGCTTCCTGCTTACATGCAACTGTTGTCCTTACATTAAGTCTACCGTATGACAAAAGATGTCTCATTATAGTAAAGTTATTAGCTACACTTACTTTAAAGTTACTTTAAGCGTCTCCAACTTCTGTAAACAGGGTTGTCACCGGATGCTGCGCATGCGTGCTGCCTTTACTATTATCTGTGGAGCTTCGCTTCACCCAGTGATGCTATTTGAGACCACCTGATTACACCAACTACGCTAAGCTAAGCTAAAGCCAGTGTTGCGAAATTCAGAGAATGACTGGGTCGGCTAGAAAACGCTTCTGCTCACTTGTCCAACTCAGGGGACTGCAGGACACACACACGCACACACACACAAAAGATGCAATTCAACACTGTGAAGACAGTTTTACCTGAGCTCCTGTCCCGGCATCTCTGCATGTAATCTGGACCACATAATTTGTTTGTGTCTGGAAAAAACAAACAAAAAGAACAAAATTCAAGATCATGTTTTACTTAATGCTTTATAAGGCATAGAATTTGTAGCTATCATTAGTCATGACAATACCTCGTAGTCCAACACTTCTGTGGCTCTAAGCTCGTTACCTACAATCCTGAACGGGATGTTTGACGGATCTGTCAATTCAAGAGTAACTCCTGCCTGGATAGTGATTGTGGTTACGACCGCATCAACCTTGTTGTTTTCCGGAAATTGCACAGAATTTAGAGCTGTACAGACTGTTGGAAGAGAATAAAGTCACAAGTGGACAAAACAGTCAGTGTTGTGTCTTGAACAGTGAAAACACAGTATACTAATCATATACAATACCTGGCCAAAACAAAACAAACAAAAACAAAAACGTCATCACCCTGATTTAAATAAGCAAATTGGTAAGAGCCTCCTATTGGAGAATTACTGCATGGGTGATTATCTTTTATCTGCCAGCCAATTGATGCAATGAGCAGCTTCTAGTTTCTCAAACAACCATGTCAGGAGACATCTTGAGGTCATGGAAAGATTTTAGTCAGTTTAAGAAGGAACGTGAATGGAGCGTGTTGAAGATGAGATACGGTTGCGTGTGGAAAACAATGTTGTCATGTAATGGAGGCGGCGGTTTTCCAGACAAACCAAAGCAAGGCACAGATTGATTCTGTTAAACCGTGAAGTCCGGACTATACGCAGATATTATCGGCAAACAGCCAGATACTGGTGAGTTGTAAATATTAGCCTGCTAGCCCTTGTTGGAAATTTGTCCAGTGTTTGTGAACGCCCTGCTGATCTTAACATTTGTTATACATTTGTAGCTAGCAAACACAAGATGATACTAAACGTCACATTTAGGCTGTAATCCTAGTATTTGTAATATCACTGTCAATTAGAATGATATCCCAATAGTACAGCTGCCTACGGATACCTGCGTGGTTAAAAAAGGCGGAGTATCTGGGGTTTAGGCTGAGCTAAAGTTGGAGCACGTTCACACATCACTCGTGCCGCATTTCAGGTCGACGCAAGCCGCTCTGAAACCACCCTGCCCTGAGAGCAGGCGAGTTACGTTGACAAGTGCGAGCGGTGTGTTCACACAGCTCCAGTCGCGCTGTGTTCGGTATCAAAACCCAATTAGGTCGACCTAAATGGGTCCTGTGTGAAAAAGACCGAAGTAACGGGGTTACCTCTGGGTAACCAAGGTTCTCTTTGATCATCTTTATTTTTCACCAGTCCCTAAATATTCTCACAGAAAACTACTGTAAATATGACATGGTTTCCCCATGTTATATTAAAACTAACCTAGTGAAATAAAGCTGGTAAGTTGTTATTTAGTTCTAGAAATGTAGCCCAACTTCACCTTGCCAAGGCTGCACAAACAATCTCAACCAAAGGCTAACAGAGAGAACAAAAATGGCCGCTGTGCTGCTGTAGGCACAAACTGGTAACTTCACATTTTCATTTGCTACAGTACCGTACTGTTCATATGTGGTATATTGATGTTACTTCCAGAAGTAATAAAAAGTACTGAGTAACTACTAGTAAGATGATTCTAAAACATCATTTTTAGATTTTTCTGTGTAATTTCAGCCATATATTGGCTCGGAGTTAGAGAACAAAAAGTTGCCACTTTCTACTCGTATGTACTCAGCACACTGGTCAGTCAACTTCACTTTAAAGTTTTCCTTTTCTTTTTACAACTAATTTCTTATGGTGCTCAGAAGGTATTTAAAATGTTTCTTAGGAAAGAAAAGAAAATATTTAAAACTTACTTTCAAATAACTTTTCAGTTTATTTTAATTCCACTGCATCTCAGTAATACATCTTCATTATTTAAGTTGTCATGTAAAGTGAGTGACAAACTTCATTTAATAGTACAAGACTCGTCCTTTTCCTCATAGATAATACTGCTCTTAGATTCTGACTTTTTAAATAGACAAGTATTCACATCTAGATAGCCAGCTTTGGAAAAAAATCTTTCCACCCAGGAAACCTCCAACCATTGTCTAATTTGATGGCGCAACAGTACTTGTATCAGCATTTTCCCCTGTCATTTGCATCACTTCATTTGTTCAATTTCTTCATCTAAATGTCTACAATGTAAGCCGTTACAGCTGATTTTTATGTACCTGATATATCTGCTTGGACAAGGCAATGAACAAATGATTTATCTTGTAGAGACAATCAGATAAAACAGGTGAGCGTCAGAGGAGGTGGCAGAAATCAGAACTCACTTTGCTGTCCGGTGGATTTCTGCAGCAGAATCAGCAGCAGCAGAAAGCTGAAGGATTTGTTTAAAGTGAAGAGTTGATAAATCCCATCCATGTCCGCGTCTGGTCTGCATGAAATGGATCTCTTGTGTCTGCTCTCTGCTTATCTGCTCTTATGGCTTCAGTGGACTTTTACCCACCATAAAGCTGTAACATCCACATCTGTTTGCTGGGAAGCCATATAATATCTCGCTCTGTGACTGATTGACTTTTTTATTGATAGATCTGATTTGAAGCATTTTATTGTAACACGTTTGCACATATGCACAAGATGGTGAATGATATATTTTAATTGATTGATTGTCCTTTCACATCCCATTCAAATGTGTGTTCCACAGTCCTCTATGTTACCTTCCTCTTATCAAGATGTCATTTATGGTTGACAACCATTGGAAAATAACATAACACACAGAGCAGATATCAATGATGAGAGAAAAATGAGGGTGATGCAGAGGTGTCTAAAAGTTCATCTTTAATAAGATGCTTGTAAACAGGAGTTTACAAACCCTTTCACTGCAGAAAACTTCACAGCCAGCTCAAAAAAGGCACTTCTGATCTTTTATATTCCATATTTATAACAGCTGCACATGAGATAGAATTTATACAACTCACCACTTTGTTACTATTAAGATGAAGAGTGGGGTAGCTTAAAGTAAGTTACTGATACTAGCTGGAAATTTTAAAATGGTGCTCCACAAACCAGCAGCTGATGTCACAGATGCAATCAGTCTATAAAACATACAGAAAAGCAGACACTGTACATACTTTCTCACTTTTTCTTTGCGTAATTTGTCTTGCAGATTCAACACTACTTAAACAACCATTTTTTGGAATGGATTTATTGGGGTATTACCTTTTTTTAATTTGACCCATACAATCAGCCATGTGAGTTATTAAAGCGCTTCGCGTCATGCCCCGCCGTTGTAAAACCGCTGTAACCCATGGATTCAAGGGGCTTATTGCTTTTATAAAAAGGTTACCTTACATATTGCCAATAAATGGAAAGTTCATTTGCAAAAACAATTAACCACCATTTAGAAAACACGGAGTTAACTGCTTCTGCAAATAAACTCTTCATTTACTTTTTGAATATTTTCACCAAATCACACTCACATAAGGTAGAGGGTTTTAATGATGTTAAATGGAGATAGGAGGTTTGTACCCGACAGTGACGAAAAGCAGTTAACTCTGTTTTTTCTAAATGATGGTCAACTGTTTTTGCAAATGAACTCTTCTAATAAAAATAAACGCACATAGGCGTACAAAAATAAACAGTTTTTGGGTAATAATGAAATAATAAAATGGAAAACTATTTGTTCTCCCACCACATAAGATTGAGTAGACAGCATGGTTGCTAAGCAATTCAACTTGTCCCCAAGTAGCAGGGTATCACATAAAACGAAGATATTTTCCTACGATTTGTCATCAATACATAAACGCAGATTTTATTTCATTTTACTCTTTTATCTACTTATTTATTTATCTATTGGCATTAAAAAAGTTCATTTCAAAAACTCAGACCAGGGGCGGTGATTAGCTCAGTTAGTTGAGCAGCCGCCCCATGAACAGAGGCTACAATTCCTCAGCGCAGTCGGCCCCGGTTCGATTCCCGGTCGAGGACCCTTTGCTGCATGTCACTCCCCACTCTCTCTGCCCCTTTCCTGTCACTATACACTGTTGTATAAAGGCCACTAGTGCCCAAAAATCCTTTAAAAAAAAAAAAACTCAGACCAAAGTGAAGATCTAATTTACCTCGTTTATGCTACTTCATGTGGACATCAAAGGTAGAGTCTGGAGTCCTCCCACCATTTCTATTTGCAAACAACAGTATTCAAACTGAGCGCCCCTCCCTGTCAGGCTAATGGCCGCCTCCAGGAGAGGAGACAAACGGCCTTTGAGTATAGATAGATAGGTAGGGGGGGGGTAGATAGATAGATAGATAGATAGATAGATAGATAGATAGATAGATAGATACTTTATTGATCCCCGAGGGGAAATTCAATCAATAAGCACGGGTGTTCAAAACAATTGGTTTGGGTTTTTTCAGTCCTGTAGCTACGTTCCACAGGGGACTAAATTTTTTTAAATTTTTGTGCATTTTGAGCATTTAATCAATTGTCTACAATTGGGGTGTGAGGGAGATTTTAAGTAAAATAGTGAAAAATGCTCCTGGAAAACATCATCCACCCTGCCTTTAAGTATTAAAACATGGATAGAGGAGCACTTCTCCCAGGCCATCGCCTGGCTGACGGTGAAGGAGCGAACCCTCAGAAATGGCTTAAACCCTGTGAATGTGCTTGCAGTTTGGTGTGGGTGGATTTTTCTTCCAAAAACAAGGCGGTGTGGACTCGATTTCTTTTCTTAGTAGGAGGGATGAGATTAAAACATCTGGCTACACATAGGCTACTAGGCCATTCGCCCCCATCAATTCAGACTATCTGGACTCGTTAATGTTGTTACTTCCATTTAATGCTAAAGGGGGACCAGACTGACGGAGGTCTGGACAGAGCTAACGAACTGAACATGTTCTTCAATAGGTTCAGTTCCCCTATTAATAAATAATTAAATTCTAAATTAAATATAATATTAAATATTAAATAATATTTAAATAATAATTAATAATTAATAATTAATTTAAATAATAATATAATAATAATATTAAATATTAATATTATATTATAATATTAAATTAAATATAATATTAAATATTAATAAATAATTAAATAATTAAATTCCCCTAAATAATTGTTACTTCCATTTTCCCCATTTAACAGTTTGTGAGACTGAAAGGTTGTGTGTCTGAGATGGTGGTCAGCAGCACTGGAGCACCACAAGGGACTGTACTCTCACCATTCCTCTTTACACTGTACACCTCAGACTTCCAGTACAACTCTGAGTCCTGTCATCTGCAGAAATATTCTGATGACTCTGCTGTTGTGGGGTGTATTAGTGATGGACAAGAAGCCGAATACAGGGAACTTGTCAATCAGTTTGTGAAATGGTGCAGTAACAATCAGCTCATCTTAAATACCAGCAAGACTAAAGAGATGATTGTTGACTTCAGGAGGAGCAAGAATAAGCAGCATAGTCCTGTCTACATCCTGGAAGAGGAGGTGGAGGTGGTAGAGAACTACAAATACCTTGGAGTTCAGCTGGACAACAGACTTGATTGGAAATGCAACTGTGACTACATCTACAAGAAAGGTCAGAGCAGACTCTTCTTCTTAAGGAAGCTAAAATCATTTAATGTCTGCAAAAAGATGTTGCATATCTTCTATAAGTCTGTGGTAGAAAGTGCAATCAGCTTTGCAGCATCTGCTGGGGCAGCAGCATCAGAATCAGAGACTTGAAGAAACTAAACAAGCTGATCAAGAAAGCTGGTTCTGTGCTGGGAATAACTCTGGAGCCGCTGGAGCTGATCGTTCAAAAAGAATGCTTCACAAGCTGATGAAGATAATGGAGGACACTTCCCATCCTCTCCACAACACGGTGAAGAATCAACAGAGTGTGTTCAGTGGGAGGCTGCGTCAAGTTCGCTGTAGGACGGAGAGATATAGGAATTCATTCCTGCCAGCAACCATCACCCTAAAGAACAAGACTAACTGACTTTTTGTTTATTTATAAAAAAAAAAAAAAAAAAAAAAGTGAGCTTTTACAATACTGAATTTCCCTTCGGGGATGAATAAAGTATTTTTCATTTTTCATTTTCATTCATTAATAGTTCAGTTAGAACAATGTTTAGAGAAACAGTACGTGCGTTTGGTGGCAGATGTTTTTGTGCAGACATATGATGTCGGCTGAGCTCCACAGCCTCCTGTCATTAAATGCCAGTACGACTGGAGAGACGTCTCACACTCATTTCCCGTCACAGGTGTAATCTGTCTCTATGCCGCATCGGACAGTTTCTGCGCTGTGCTGCTTCTCCAGCGGCGATAAGATGATCTCGGTGCTGTTTCAACAGAACAACGGCAGCTTTGCAAATGCGAGGCAATACGCCCGCGGTGAAATCGGTGCCGTTATCGCCAACCCCTCATCCAGGTTCAAATCAGGACACCCAGAATATCAAAACCCACCACAAAGTCTAAAAACAAATGTAATCCAATAAGTGGGTTGAACACAGAGCAGCTGGTTGCAAGGCAACGCATCATCTGTTTATGCTGGCGCAGGAATATTTTGTGCAGTATATTATATCTTAGGAGTGGGTTACAGTCTGCTTTACCACGGCCTGGAACTCAGCTCAGCCGATCACATTTAAGAATGAGAAACACCCGTTTTATAATAAGAGGCCATTGTTGCAAATGAGAAATGGTTTTCAACCAACTGATATAAATAAGAATAATAAACAAATATAATTTTTTTCATTTCTACTTAACTCAACTCTTAAAGATACAATTTACTGTAATTTAGTTCAGTTCATATTAACCATTGTCCTATTAATCCAAATAAAACAAACCCATACATGTTCCACATTTATCGAATTTATAACTGTGTTCATATCAAACAATTCAAAGAAAAAAACACTCCCGCTAAAGAAACCAGTTGATTGCATCAAATATTATCTTTGATTCAGTTTTCTATCCTGAGCTGTGAGGAAACGGTGGGGAGGAAAAACTTCCCTTTAACAGGAAGGAAAACCTTCAGAACCAGGAAGGAATTAAATCCTCCATCAGAACAAAAACCAGGAGGGAAAATCTCCATCAGAAACAGGAAGGATGCCCATCTGGCTATGAATTAAAATGATTAGAAAAAATAAGAAAGCTGGGGTTGTTGCCACTTTCTTGTCTTGACAATGAATTTATATTCAAATCAGTCTCATTCAAAACTTGTGTGATAATTATGTCTACTTTGAAACCCAGTGTATTACTGTACTAATGAGTAAAGTTCAGAAATATGGGGTTCAGACAATAAGATGTTTATGGTTAGCCTCATTGTACAATATACTGTATGTAACTGCTGCGGGAGGTCGCTTGAGGAGCACTGGGAGGGGAATCGCTACTGAGCTAGCCTCTGCAAAAGCAGAGTCCTGGAAAATGGCACAGGTTTTGTGATTTTGACTAAAAACTTTCTAATCACAATTTAAAACGGCATCTAAAAATGTTTAAAAACAACTAAAAGAAGGATTGGAGTGTTGTTTTATCCCACTGTACAATGAATAAACCTATTCTAATTATCCTAAGTCATATGTAAAAGGATTTCTAGACAATAATGCAGAACGAATCAGCAGTATTTGGAGAGTAGTTTGACGCTGTTATGCAATGAGGCGATGATATTCCCTCTTGTGCACAGTGGTGTGTTAGTTAACGCTACTGTCTCACAGCAACAAAGCTCCTTGTTTGAGCCTTAGCTGTTGGAGGTTTGAACTGGCTCTTTCTGTGTGTAGTTTACATGTTCTCCTTGTGAATGCATGGGTTCTCTCTGGCTTCATCTCACAGTCGAAAGACGCATGTTTGTGTAATTGGTTGCTCTGAATTTCTTCTAGGAGTGAGTGGTTGTTTGTCTCTGTGTGAAAGACTCCCCAGGCTGTACCCTGCCTCTGGCCTTACTGCTGGGATAGCAGCTCCACCTGCAACCCTGAACTGGAATAATCTGTATAGGAGATGGATGGATACGAGGCAGGGAAGTGGTAAAGCAGTAATGGTAGCAATCTATAAAATTAAATACTATACTTCAGTAAATGAAAGATTTTTTCTTAGTTATTCTTATAATATTATCCAAAGAAAAGCTAACACCCTTATTTTATACCTGTCTTCATTTGATGTACTATTTCTTTTCTTTTTTTTTTAGAAAGAGATACATTTGTTTTCTATGTTGTCTCATACCATAATAGTCAGGTCACCTAAATGAAACACACAACTCTTCTTAAAGTAAATATTACATGAAAGGTTTAATCAGTTCTGAATTTTAAAACTCTCCAAAGTTTGAGCACTTCCCATAAGTTTATTCAGGTGTCATACGTGTGTCTTGACCCCACGTCTGTTCTAGTATCTTGTGACATTTCATTGAATGCAGCCACCAAACAGATTTAATCTTTAACTAGAGTCTCAGTCTTTTAATATCCATTGACCAGAAATAATTTAATATACACAATAAATGCTCTGCAAAATAATCAAACACACAAATCATCTTAAATTCTGTTTTCTTTTGTTTTTTTTAATAACAAAGATATCTTTTCCCACGTGCAATACAAGAAAATTTGCATGTTCAGAGATTATCCAGAGCTCCGGTAGCCGTTTTGTCCATCCAGTTAGGTTGACTATCTCTCTGTCTCTGCTGAGCGCCTCCTACAGGTCTGCCAGACTGTTGCTGTAGATGGACGGACACATGTACTGCTTCAGCAGCAGGTTCACTCGCTCCATCTCTCCTCCGATGCCACTGTGGACAAAAATGCCATAATATCAGCAAACTGTCATAAAGGAACCCTTCCTGTTTACCTATTTGTTTTCAGTGTGTTTATCAGCAACTCAAACTGATTTAAGAGTTAGGATTGCTGGTGTTGATGATGCTATTGCTGTGGAAATGGCTGTTTCAGCTCTATTGTGTCTAATATTGACAGCTCTGTCTGTTTCTGCCCTAACTTGCTCCTTCACACCATACTGTCATTTATTTTTAGTGGCCTTTATTCAATGGTGTGCATTGACATTTTTCTGTTTAATGCCCTGCAGTATCTCCCACCTCTTCTTGATGCCCTGCATGCGGCGCAGGAAGGCGCAGATGGAGCTGTGTTTGGCTTTAGATCGCAGGAACTCTGCGTATCTGTTGGAGAACTCGATGTCTCCCAGCTGCCTCCTGCGGTCCAGACCTGCAGACAGGAGCTGCCTGAAATACAACCAAATTTAAGATGATGTCAGTATGGGTCAGCAGCATGATTTTAAGACTTTATCAGGGGGGCCATACACTCAGAAAGGAAATAAATGTGTTGCTCCCTCTAGCAAGGTCCATAAGCAAACGGGTTGGTTGTTTTGGGGTGCAGCTGCTGCTCAATGCGATAAAAGGAGGATCAGTGGCTTTTGCCCTTAGCAGTTCTGACCTAACAGTACTTTGTCTTTCTTCTTTACAAAATAGTCAGAAATATCTCACTTTCTGAAGTCACGGGCCCCTGGTCTGAACTCACCTGAACTGGGCCTCTAGCAGGGGGTCTGCAGAGGTTCTTGCAAGAGACCATGGTGTGTTCATCTGCCGGATCTGAGCTAAAAAAAGCTCTGTTTCATCCTCATCCCTGCAGATCACATGACAGCCAGACAGGTCAGCAACATGGAGAGGGATCGCTTGTTTTTTAATCCAAGGTCACTTTAAAACCTTTACTGGGTTTGGAACTAGTCAGCACTCTGCAACAGTACCTGACAGGAAGTGATGCAGTGAGGTAGAGGAGGGCCAGCAGCAGGAACACCTGAGTTACTCCAATGGATAGCATGATGAAGGGGAAAGTGGCAATTTCCTGAGGAGACAATATGACCTGTTTAACACTTTTTGTAGATGTGTGTGTGTGTATATATATATATATATATATATATATATATATATATATATATATATATATATGCTGTATATACAGTCGCCCTCAAAATTAATCATACCTCCCAATTAAAGGAAAGGCTAAATTCACAATAGTAATTCAAATAACAAGAAACTAAAGACACTAATTAAAAAATTTGCAAAAATATAATTTGTGAAATTAAATATTGCTTTTGAATTGTGGTTAAAAATGTGGTTAAAAACTGTCCCAGACACAGAGCACCTTTCCCATAAACAGTGGACCAACAAACCTGTCAAAAGACGTAAAAGTCTTTTTGGACATTACAGAAAACACCTGATTGCAGTGATTGCCTCAAAGTGATGCTCAACAAAATCTTAGCTTCGGAGCCCCATCATGCTTGTTTACTTGTTTTATTTTTTATGTGCTTGTTTTAAAATTTATTTAGAACCAAAATTCAAAATCAATGTCACGATTTTCATAGAAATTGTATTTACTTTTGTCAATTTCATCATATTTCACTGACAGCTGATTTTTTTTCTTCTTTAATTAGAGGGAATGAGTAATTTGAGCAAGCCTTTAATACTCGCTCACCTCTTCAACTCAGTTTGCCTCGTTCTCTCGACACCCTCCCTCTCTCACCCTTTCCTTTCTGCGAATGTCCTTCCTATCTTCCCCTTTTGCCTCGTCCACCTGCTTTGTTGGGCCATCCTACCCCTGCTGTCCCTTCCTATATAGTCTCTTTGTCCTCCCCCCCTTCTCTCCCTTCCTTCTCTCCCATCATCTGACCGTCTTCCCCATTCTTACTTTACTTGCTCCTTGTCCGCCTCCCTCTCTTTCTTCTGGTTCCATCTGAGGGGATTTTCCCTAAGCTGGACTCACTACCAAAAGACTACACCCCCCACCCCAAGTCTTCCTCCGGCTCATCATTGGATCACGTTCTTTCATTCGTTCAATAAATCATCCTCACTTATATTATTGTGGCCTGGTCCTAGCTAGTGAATATACAATGTTCAAAAAAGAATATCCAGGCAAAAAAAAAAAAGAAAAAACTGTTGGAAATATTGGATGTATAAAAAAGGCTAAACTTAAAAGCAAAAGAAAAAGGACAAAAAAGCAGAAGTTGAATATAATTTCTTTACTCTATTTAAAAAAACAACAAATTGTTTTCACTCTGTTGTCCCTGCTGGTCACATTTCACTCCAGTACACTTCCAGAACTAACAGTGGAAATGATAACAAGAAGCATCTTAATGTCAGATTACATTTAAAAGGAAGAAAAAAGAATCCCTCTAACAACAGCTGCATACCAAAATAGATGCTTCTCACCCTAGTAAGTACACTCTTAGAGCAAAGCAAGACAAAAACCTTTCTTTGCATTTTTCCTCTTCTTGGACAATTTGAAAAAAGAATTTATGTTATGTTTTTGTGGAGTTTGTCTTTTTTTTAACAAATGTTTGAGACAACATAGCAAGTTGTATATCACAATTCAGGTACAAGACAGTTCAAAGTCGATAATATTATCACAATAGAATGATAAAAACTTGGAAGCGTAATGGAAAAGTAAACACCAAGTTTACTAAACCAAG
This sequence comes from Atherinomorus stipes, assembly GCA_023101725.1. Taxonomy (NCBI): domain Eukaryota; kingdom Metazoa; phylum Chordata; class Actinopteri; order Atheriniformes; family Atherinidae; genus Atherinomorus; species Atherinomorus stipes. The sequence continues at coordinate 80,252 of JALJCO010001627.1, read as the reverse complement.
TGGTAAAGATAGCTCTGGCAAGTTTATATCCAAACATTTGTGATAAAATTCATCATAGTCACTGAAAATCTTGCTTTACAGAATGGCAGGGCAGGCAGTAAAAGTCTATCAGAGCAACAATGACATCTCAAGATTATTTGAAGCACTTGGCCCAAAAGAAACATACAATAAAATGCAGTATTCAGCCAAAATTTATCCTCATGCCAAACGGCTTGCCCATATTTCCATGTGCTCCAGCTGCAGCTGAGGAGCTGGTTATAAATATGAAGCAGGATTGCTCGTCTTAATTCAAGAATCATATAAAAAATAAATTAGTTGGGGTCCATATGTGGATTTTATCCAGACTGAATATTCAAACTTTTGACTGTCCAGTCCTCCGGAGAAAGACAACCAACAAAATCAATGATATTTAAGAGAAACAAACAAATAAAACAAGTGCAAAAAGAGCTCACCTGTACCAATCCTACTCTGAGACTGGATCAGACCTGCAGACTGGCGGCCAGGCTCCATTATACCACCTTTTGTACCCCCTCAGGTATCGACCATTTGCCAGATCTCACTCAGACTTTATTGCTGTGATTATTTGCAGTAGCAAGCACATTGATTTTGGGGTCGAATTTTCCAGCTGTGTCGGTTTGTTGACTTCCTGAAATCTTAATGAAATTAGTGGGTCTTGACTTCCTTAATGAGATCTGATTGCATGTGAAGGATGTCTGCTGTTTGTTCACGTGAAATCATCCACACGTCAGAACGCACAATTGATCTGCAGACAAACATTTATATCTATCTCGCATGCTGGTGTGCACACTGATCGGTTTGCTGTCAGGGGAGAATTTCACCATGTTGGGGATCATACAATGATGTTGCATTGTTGTCGTGGCAGGACCAACATCTGTATTTTTCTCTATTTATCTTGATTTTAACCACTGTACCAACATTAATCAATGGAACAGCTGTAGAGTAGAGACTATGACGGAGTACAAATATCTAGGAACTATCCTTGATAAGAAACTGACCATTGATGCGAATACTGATGCGATTTGCAAAAAGGCCAATCAGAGATTGTTCTTCCTAAGGAAGTTAAGAGGATTTAATGTTGACAAATGTCTTTTAAAAATGTTCTATTCATGTTTTATTGAGTCCATTTTGACTTTTGCAATGATCTGCTGGTTTGGTAACCTTAGCATTGCGAACAAAAACAGGCTGGGAAATGTCGTCAAGCTTTGCAGGAAGATTGTTGGCACAGAATTGATTGATCTTAACCATGTCTTTCAAATAAGAGCCGCTAAGAAGGCAAAAACTATCCTGGAGGACCCACGGCACCCCCTTCACGCAGAGTTTAGACTCTTACCAGCAGGGAGGAGATTTGCTTATGTTAGGAAGGCCAAATCTAATAGATACCTGAGGTCATTCGTCCCATCAGCTGTTGGTTTTTTAAATAGGTTTTAGGTGCTGATGCCGTTACATAAATTGTGTTGTTGGGGCTTTTTTAAATACAGTAACTCACAGATAATTATTGTGTTACCTGGATTTTAATGTATTTATTCATACTTTTTATGTACATGAATGTGTATGTATATGTATTTGTACATATACATACATATGTATGTATACATATCTGTATCTCACTGTCCATGATGTAATGTAATCCACAAGTTAGTATGTTTTTTTTTTTGTTGTTGTTTTTTCTTTCTTTCTTGTTTGCTCGTTTTTGTGTATGTATGGACTACAGCTGCAAAAAAATTGCCCCTCAGGGACAATAAAGATTTTCTTATCTTATCTTACCGTGCAGGCTGTTGAAATTAAGACGTCACCTCCCGGGTTTAGTCATCATAATCCAAAGCAAAACAGCATCCACCTCGTAATGGTGCAGCACAATTACATCATGATTTGATTTCATCCACATCTTACCAGATAGATAGCCAGATGAATAAATGAAGAAAGGAAACGCAAAACTATACTTTATGTATATGGCTATAGGTCACAGATATAAAGTGTAGGTATACAGTAGTTTTGCGTGTCCTTTATTCAATCAAATTCCACTTTATTTAATATATTCACATTCACTCAACACAATAAAAAGACATTTGGCTGAATGCAGCTGTATGTATGTAATAATATTGGATAGAAAATTTATATGCAATTAAATGACATAAAGTCACCCTTTTGGATTTGATTTATTTATTTTTTTTTTTTGAGTGTGTATCCTGGAAAATTCAAATTCAAATATACTTTATTACAGAAAAAGGCCGCGAAATAACACTACAAGGGAGAAACTGAACCTTCCTTTGAAAGTTGACCTCACTGTGACTCAGTGGCAGAATTACGACTTTAATTGCAATGTTTAACTGAGAAAAGTTGAAGTCTAAAACCAAGACAGGAAAGAATAGAGTTGTCCTGAGAGCTCGGCCCGTAGGTGGAAATTGTGACAGAATAAAGAAATTTAACAGACTATAAGACAAATTTAGAATCTAAGACCAGACTGACTGAGGCTGGTTTCACGACCTGAAGGAGACAATAAGGAAAGGCTGATAAACAACAAAGATGGAGGCAGATTCCAGCACCCTCGGCCTCATAGCTGCATCAAGGAGACGGGGAAAGCAGAAGACGTGAACTATTCTGTGAACCAGTCACCCTCAGTGACAAACATGTTTTGTCATTTTGATAAAACTGAAGCATTTTCAGCTGTTCAAGTGGAACGTTGCACATAAAGAAGCTGGTTGCAGCTGTACCTTCAGCCCACATGGAGGCACAAGTCAGAGGTGAAATGATGGAACAATGCTATAACATTACATATTGTTCAGGAGGCAGTGGTCAATATAATGCATCGTTTGCAAAGTGTTTGCTAAACGTTACCTTGTGTGAACCTCATAATGCGAATATTTCATTACTAAAGTCATTTAGAACAAGTTGTATTTATTGAGCTTGTCTCATGTTCATGTATGAAAGAAAAACACCTGGGATGGATGAATTCCTGTCAATGGGGACAAACTGGATTTTCAGTTTGAACATTTATGGTCTGCTGATCTTCTTCTGTTCCTGTTACAAAGCATTTTTGTGATAGTAAAGTGCTGCAGGCCGAAAGAGTGCGAAGATCATACTGTATACTATATGTTTAACTTGCGTCACCCCCATCGGGGCAGGATGGTGCTCACCTGGGCTACAAGTGCTGTACCTAATGTACACTAGGTGGCAGAATTCACCCACCCAGTTATAAGAAATGCCCATACACATTGTTATAAAAGCACATTTGATACTTTCAGACGCAGACGCACAAATTCATGTTACTGCATCTGATTAAACAGGTCAAAGTGTGTATTTATTTGCAGGAGCAAATGAACAAGCTGAACCTGCATTAAATGCACTGAATGATCACCAAACACCAAAAACACTTGGACAGGATTGGGAACTTCTAAAGCGTTTCATATTTTCAGGAGTAGAGAGAAATGACATTGACTTTGGTGTTTTGAATTAAGGAGCAAATGCTGCAGTTTATTCAGTTAGTTGCATTTACATGAATTCCACTGTTTTCTGCTTTGTTATATTTTCACTTAGGCTAATTATATTTGAGGAAAATAATATAAATTCTGGTATTTAACAGCTGGTTTGATATTGATTTTATCACATGAAAAGAAAACTATATACAATATATTCATTTAACAGATTAAGATTAATTGACTAGGCAGATGAAGATTTTACAATGTACAACATCCATCAACACACATTGTCACACATTTAACTTCAACAAGTGCTAGCGTCTCCCCAGAAATAAAGAGGACTTGTTACCTTTGAATATTTTTGATGAATGCAAAAAATTCTTAGCCAACAAATAATAAATCTTTTATAAAACCAACAAATCTCTGAATAACACATATTTTAAATTTGTATAAAAGGTCCTCATTAAAGTTTCCCACTTTTGTTTTTTGATTGATATTGATTGATACTAAAGATTGATATTAAAGATGAAATGAGCTTAAGCAGCATCAGAGGAGCTGATCTAAACCCGTATTAACAGGACAACATATGACAACATCAGAGCTGAAAACTTGCAAAAAATTATCATAATTAAAGAAAAAAAAAAATTCAGGAAGATTTTTTTTCTGCAAATATCTGCAAAATTTGGTAATGGGTTTAAAAAAAAAAAAAAAAACAATCTCCACAAAAGAATTCCAGTTGCATAATATGACAAATATTTTTACCGAGTTAAAACTCCACAGGCAGCTGGTCATAAGGTTCATTGAATAAGATGATTAGCGCCATCATGTAGCCGGTTATAAAAACTAAAATGCTTAAAACTAATGTGGTTATTTCAGTACATACTATACCTGTACAGTTTGCTGCAATGCCTTCAGCAATCACGCATTTATTTTCTTTAAGATGCACAATCAATTTGTAGTTCATATTTACTTACAGTTTAACTTATTTCCATGTGATGCAGGCTTCTATAGGAAAAGCTATTGCTCTTGGACCCCCTACAAATGATACCATCAGATACAGTGATCACAGGGTCAGAGATGATGTTTTGGAAAAGTTTTATTTCATGATAATGTAACAGCTACAGCAGAGGGAAATATTACAGCTCAGATTACAGCTAGAGGTTGACTGATTCACAAGATCAAACAAGTTTTCAGTGTCAGATTAAACTACAGTGTTGGAAGTAAAAAAATTCTCTTTAAGCAGAGGAGGCTTTCAGAAGCAGAAACATAATCTCATCAGAAAAGCTTTAAGAATAATAATCTCTCTGGACTTTAAAAGATACGAAAATGAAGGATTGATTTTTACTGATTCTACCTGAAAATGAAAAAAATCTATGAGACTATATGATAGATGATAAATGCTTACATTAATTAATGCTTAGTTGAAGATTGTTCTATGCTCTGTGTATTCAACATGATGAAAGCTCACATCTGTTTTCCCACAGGTTCTCTTGATGTTCTCTTTTCTCTTTTCACAAGGAGTTCCCATTTACAGCACTAAAGGTTGTACACATGAAAATCTTTCAAACTAATTCATGTTATGAAAACATTGTTTTCAGTCACTATTTCTGTCCAGTTTTTAAGAAAAGTTATTGTTTCCAGGAGGAAAGTCTTGTTTCCAATTTAAGTTTCATCAGGTGAGGAAATGTGAGGCTACGTTCACACTGCAGGCAACATTGCCCAAATCTGACATTTTGTCCACGTGTGACCCATATCTTATGTCTAGAAATAAACTTGCCTTGGCATATCTGATTTTCACAAATCAGATTGTTTTCATGTCGCAAAATAACAATATTAAAGCAAAAACCTGGAATTGAACAATAAAGCAACACTATGGAAGTTTCCGACTTTATTACTCTTCTTCTGGTTTGTTGTTATGGTACCCCCCTTTGGACTTTGGACCCTTTTTCATAGTTTAAAGGTACACTTCTAGCCTCATATAGACCAATATTGTACTTTTGAGAGAACATTTGTAAAAAATTTACCTACAGGTACAGAAATGTTCCTGTCTCGTACCTCTATTTTTGAAAGTGTAAGGGTAGGGTCACAGACACTTTTGTCACGATTAAAACGTTCTCAAGTCCAGAAAAGGGATTACATCCGTATTTTTTGTGCAATGCGACTGCGCAAAAGTCTGGAACAGTTGTCAGAACGGAACGGTTGGAAGAGGCCGTCTGCACGATTGGAAAGTCCGGAACGCTTGACGAAAAGGGGGGGGGTGGTGACGCCACCAGCTGGAATGGAGTTTTGCTGTCTTTTTCTATTTGCGTCAGGGCATGTCCAACAATGCAAGCACAAATATCACGATGCTAAATGGATGATGAATTAAGGGATGCGAGGCGACGAACCTGAGGAGAAAATAGCAAGTTCAGAAGAAATCAAAGAGTAAATATGGGAAAATCTTTCACGAGGCTCACTTAGATAAGGAGGATAGATGAGTTTGTCTGAGACCGAAAAAAATAAAAACATATCTTACAGTTGGGAAAAGACAGAGGATGAGGTTTGACCTGAGGCTTCATCATGGGAATGAGAATCAGAGCAGCTTTGGCTGTCATTATGCACGGCAGAATAAAATTTGGGTGCTCTGCAAAGAAACACTGCCAAAAATTTGAGGAAGAAATATATAGTGATAAAATCATAATGATAAAAATGATAAAGAACAAACAGATTGGTGAAAAGTCGCATTGCTTTAAAGCAACCTTTACCGATGTTGCATTCTTACACTATTTTTCTAACAGGGTAAAATGCTATGAATGAGGTAATGGAACTCTAAAATACAGACAGACCCACCGTTAATCAAAATAAAATATTATTCCAATCTCTAAATATTTAATGAAAACTCCAACCAATCCTTAAGTGGGGTGCACCTCTAGGATTGTCCACGGCCTCCTTCAGACCTTTATTCTGCATTGGGAGGTGGAGAGAAGAAGGGGTGTGCTTAGGAGTGAGGCGGGACTGTTTATATTCAAATAATCTTGCTGTGCTTTCTAATGCACGGAAAGGTGCTTTAAGTCCTGCTGTGTGAACGTAGCCTTAGTTCCTGTGGATCTGTTGAGACCAGTTTAATGAAGAAACTCGAGACTTCAACATCTAATTTAGTCGCTGTGAATCATACCACCTATCAGCGGTTAGTCACTCTGTCAGTGCTGAATGAGCTCATCCTAACAACAACACGAACTCCTCGGATAGTCTAAACTGCTTCAGAGACATGATGAGTAACACAGGGATCCGTGGTACCTTAATCTGTTCAAATCAAGATGAATTCTGGGAACAGGAGGCTAAAAATGATAAATGAAAGACACATTCAGGGAGCTGCTGTGTCTGACTGGGCAACATTATCACAGCAGCAAAGCTAACACAGCTAACAGGACCAGCTCCTGGTGTGAGCCTGCTTTTTTTTTCTGTACAAACTGCAACATCACTGTGTAATAAGCTAGTTCGGTTGGACAGTTTAGCCTTACCAAGGCCAGGATTTCCTTTCCATTTTTCCTTTTTTTTTTTTTTTTTTTTTTTTTTACTTAGCGTGAATTAAATGCTAACATGCTAACATGAGACCAGCAATTGAGCATTTCACAGAAACATGCAAATAAATCTTCCCATTTCTGGATAAACGAGGCTGCTGCAGCACGTTTCATTCATCATAAAGGCAGACTTCATGGAAAGAAACATCTGTGATCCTGTCTTCATTGACATCAGTCGACCTCTGCATGCATGAGAGTGACATGTTTGGTTTGAAGGGTTATACAGCAGAGTCTGATTGTACATCAACAAAACTTTAAGACAAAAAAATGAGACAGAAGAGTCAGCTTAAATGTCTTCACAGGTCCAGCTGGTTTCTAGCAAGCAGAGGTTAAACGTGATCTTCATCAGGCCTGGCTCACATTCCAGGAGTTTGGATTTTTAATTATCATTGCATATATTTCAGAAATGGGTAGGTTTTCTCAGGTCTGCTGGACCTGGCTTATTTGAACCTGTGAGGACTTTTCTGCTGAGCTACACGTCTCACATATACAGATAAAGAGCTACATCAGTAAACCCCGGCTGGTATTTGGTCAGATTAAGATCAGGATAAAGCTGAAAGGTGATTGGTACAGTAGGTGCTTTGGAGCACCGTGACCTGCTACTGGTTCCCTCCTCCGTCAGTATGAGTCCAGCTCGACGTTAGCAGAAAGGAAACAGGACTGCTGGTCGACAGACTAACAAGCAGCATCTACAGCCCGACAGTCCAGTGCTGATGCTCCACACTTCCTGACCTGCTTCACATCTGCAGATGCTCCACACACAAAAGATTCTCTGAGCTCATATGGACATTTTATGAGGACACAGACTGGACAAGTCTGCATCCTGAGACGCACAGAGGCTCTTCACTATGATTATTATTAGGAAACATGTGATGCAGCTACATTTAGGTCGTGTTTTCTACAGAAGCTTAACCCCGTGGGCACAGCGAGCAGCAGCTACGGAGGCGGAGAACGTCAGGCCACAACACGCTCAGAGCTGTGGGGGGTTTCTGAGATAAAGACCCAAATATGTGTGTGTTGTATGAGAAGTTGCCTGAACATCAACACTGGACTTTAAAAGAAAACTTTCTTCACTTTTCAAAAAAACGAGATTTCTCAGCAAGATGCATTCATTTATATACGAATGACTTTTTTGGACTTAGGCAAGAAAATCAATAAACGTCTGCCAAACATTTAGAGGGTTAGGTGAGCAGACCATCTGTATCCTGTACAGGAGTAGTTCTCATCCTTTTTGCCTTGTTATCCCTATAAAACCCCCACACTGTTCAGCCTTTGTTTTCAGGGTCCATTACACATACAATCCTGTTCTTCTAGCTTGTATTTCTCTGATTGGATGAGTCTTCGTACCACTGCCCAGGCATTAAACAGCAAGTTTTCAAATATTTATTATTTTAAGGCTAACTCCCCAGGTAGTGTGTAAAACTAGTGTCGAAGCTGCGTTTCTGCAGATCTTATGCTTTCTAATCTGATCAGAGTTCATTTGCATACCAAACAGGACCAATGAGAAACATAAATGTGCATTTTTCAGTTTACTCAGCCATGACCTGCTTGACTGACAAATGTTATATTGAAATTTTAACTTCTTTTTTTTTTCTGATCATCTGGGAATTAAGACGTGTAAAATGCAAATTCACTTGTTTTGATTGAGTTCAAACGTTCCTGAGAAATGAAGGCATCATGGAAACCCAATGATAAGACAACAGGAACCATCACAGACCAGAAAGATGGCAAGAAAATCTAAACCTAATCTGGTGTCAGGATTATTCTTCTTTTGTAAGTGCCTACTGCAATTGTCCTCTTACTTCTGATCGCATGACTCTGGGAATGACTGGAAGGTGTCTGGCATCCCTCAAACATGTAACAGATAACTCCAAATGTAATGTGCTTTTAGAAACAAGTTCATCATAAGTAAATGATCTTATATCAAAGAATCCACTCTTAAGCAAATCAATTAGTTATTTTCTTATTCGCAGGGCTGAGATGGAGAGAATTTCCTCTTATTTAGGGGGGGGGGGGGGGGGTTGGGGCCCCCCCCGCTTTTTTTCTCCCTTTTTCTCCTCCGTCCGGTCCCCCCTTTCTTTTTCTTTTCCTCCCCCCCCCTCCTTTTTTTTTTTTCCCCTTCTCCCTTTTCCCTCCCTCCCTCCTTCTCTCCTCCTCCTCTCCCTCTCCTCCCTGTTTTTCCCCCTCCCCCCCCCCGGTCCTCCCCCCCCCCCCCCTCTCCCTCCCCCCTTCTCTTCTCCCCCCCCCTCCCCCCCCCCTGTCAGATCAGGAAAATCAAATATTTTATCAGCAGTCGAGTCCAAACCTGGCTTAAGTTGTAGAAGAGTTTTACTTGGAATAAGGTTTGAGGTATGAGCAGGTATATAGAGAGAAATTAGTCTCATAAAAGTTACAAATGTATAAAGCATCCTGTGAGACATTTTGGCAACTAGTGAATGCATACACAATGCACTTTAACCCATTTTATTAACATACTGGGCCCAAAATTACACAAAACAATCAATTCCTAATCAAAGAAATTTGTGGAATAATTTCACCTTCTCTGTGAAAATGAGCATTTTTTTTTAACTAACAAAACCATTTTAAACATGGTTCACAGACAATAATGACAGCAGTGAACCTGGCCCCCTAATTTTTTTTGTGTTATTTAGTTACTTTCAAGTGGAAAGGATGCTTTCAAACATGCATTTTTTTAGTACATAAAGTTATTCATAAGATGGTTTACACATTTGCAAAGCATGTAATTCACATTCATAACAGTAATGAGACTGGTTTCACTCCATCCAAGTCCTTAAAGGCCAAAAAGTCGGGTCAAACAGTCATTTGTACTTAGGAAGGTTCCGAACAGAGAATAACCCAGACGTCTTTCACTGGTGGCTGCTTTAAAAAGCAACTTTGATAATGAAGTAATATTACATCTTATTTTACGGAATGTGATATTAATAATACAATTTTAGTGATTTAATGCAATAAGAAGGGAAAGTATTTAATGTACTTGTTGAACAGTTGTAGTTTCACTACAGGAGGCTCACATCACTCTTCAGTACATAAGAGATCAGATTCTACTTACAATTAGTTTTTTTTTTCCCCTCCATCTTTCATAAACTAATAACGTTTTTCAACAAAATCAAAGAAAAGTGCTCAGTTACAGACTATATGAGATCATTTTCTTACTGACCGTACCAAAGTCTGATCATAACATGGAACATCAGAGCTTTTCAGCAACATGTAAGACCGAGAAGTCTGATTTATCAGTTCTGGGCAAATACTCAAGAGACTGAGCCAAGTACAAGACAGAGACCAAATCTAATGTCAATTAGGACCAAAATATTATGCAGAGATTCAGGAAAAGTTTCTCCATAGGACTCAAACTGACAGCCCAGATGTAACCATGTATATTAGGAAGCAACAAGTCATTGTCACACAGCGTCTGAATCACAACAGACACCAGACTGAGGTAACAATAATTCATGACGAGTCGGTTTTTAAAAACTGACATCAGAGTCTGTGAGAAGCAACAAGACGGGCGATTCAGAGACAAGCTGATGTCAAACACTATCAGAAATGTGGAATCTGATCAGAAACGACAAACTGCCGTCAGAATTTCTGTGGAAACAGAAACAGAAACAGCTCTGATGTAGAAGAGATGTACCGATACATCGAAGACGAAGTGTTGCAGTTATCTTTCGTGCCTGAGCCGCTGTTGAACAGTGCAGGTCCGCGTTTCACAGGTGGAGCTCAGTATTATGAATGAGGAACCAGACACCCGACAATCACTCCAAACATTCAGCCAGAATAAATCTCAGTGTGAATCTCCCCCCCTCTCTAAATGTGCTGAAGGCTTAGAACTTTAGGACATAGAAAATAACCTTTTGTTTCTCTCTGAGCAGCTAATATCTGTTAAAGAAAACAGCCGGACTCATCGAGTCAGCAGTCGTGTTAGGTTGTTCTGATGACAGATGTGATGAGGGTCACATGAGAGCCAAGTCAGCAGCTGGAAAGAGAGAAGGCTCCAGTGTCTGACGGGGAACAAAGGAGCAGGGGGTGGGATTATATTGCACACGGGTTGCCAAGATCCTCGAACACGTGTGGTTCTTCGATCCCTCGTGCAAACAGTTTGATCAGCTGGCAGTGGACTCTGAGAAAAAGGGAGGCACGTGTGTTTTTTAAAAGAGAAATCCAAACTAAGAATAAATGCAATCAGAGCAGAGCTGGTAACGGGTCGTGGTACCTGACGTCGATGGCCGTGTGCGTCAGGATCTCGCCATCGCAGTTCCAGCTGCTGTAGGCGGGAGCGCAACCACAAGCCGGGTGGTCTCTGCAGATCTGGCTGAAGATCTGGTGCTTGCCATTCTCCAGCAGGTCCAACTCCAGTTCTGAGTCGCTCTGGCAGTGCCGCGGCGTGAAGCGGAAACGCACCACCCGGTGGACCTCCACAAAGCCCAGGTCAAACTGTTGTAGAAGACCAGAGAGAAGGAAAATGTCATTTAGGGTCATGTTAAAAAATGCAACCATTTTGGTAGGAAGTATTTGATTTTCTGTAAAGAGAGTATTCCACTCCTCTGAAGCCAGATCCACTAATAAGTGTCTTGGGGACCACATTTTAAGACCCACAACGCAACTTTTAGCAGCTTTCTCAGTGACGTGCCCCCTATCAACGGCTAAGCATCCATCTTGTATCAAACTTGGACTGTGATTCACTCCAGCCAGTAAAGGACAGTCTTATCTTGACTCTTGTTCTGTCCCTTCACCTCTTTCTTTTCCTCTCTTCCTTCGATAATGTTTCCTTGCATTTCTTTGCTGTATCCTCCATGATGTGCGTTCAAAACACCCGCTGTGTTCATACAGTATCTGGTTCATATCCGTTTGCTAGCACCTGACGCGGTGCGTGACCAATAGGGGATTATCACGCTTACCGGAAGTTCCCGGATTTTGACACTTCCTCTTCCGGGCCATGTTAACGACAGCCGTTCCTGCTCTGTTATACTGTTTAAATCGGATAAACTCCAAACATACTCAAGTTTTCATTCTAGACTGAAATGATACTAAGGAAGAAGTGGATCAAAGCGATCGATTCGCCGCGGTGAAGGGCCGAACTTTATAATAAAACACACGTTTGTTTGTCGCCGGTGGGGCACGACACCGGCACTTCACAGCATGCTAGCATTAGCCAGCTAGCATTTACTGACGTGCTCAACATTGTGCGTCTTAAAACAAACATCTGAAAGCGTCTCCTTTCTTGGCAGTCCCCAGTTGTTCCACTGGAAACAGGGAGGTACAGACCCGATTTTCAGATGTTTGTGTGTTTTAAGACGCACAATGTTAAGCACGTCAGTAAACGCTAGCTGGCTAATGCTAGCATGCTGTGAAGTGCCGGTGTTGTGCCCCACCGGCGACAAACAAACGTGTGTTTTATTATAAAGTTCGGCCCTTCACCGCGGTAAATCGATCGCTTTGATCCAGTATCACTTCAGTCTAGAATGAAAACTTAAGTATATTTGGAGTTTATACGATTTAAACAGTATAACAGAGCAGAAACGGCTGATGTTAACATGGCCCGGAAGAGGAAGTGTCAAAATCCGGGAACCTCCGGTAAGCGTGATAATCCCCTATAGTCTGCTGCAACATCACGGCCCCGCCCCAGATACAAAAGTTACATGGTGCCGTTTCTGAGCCTCGGGACGCCTCTGGGCGGTGACAGTTTGAAAATGTGAGTAATGAATGTTAGTGTGACATCAAAACAAGTCAGAAATGCATATTTTTAGCCCTTTCAAAACCACGGGGATCACCGGTGACATCGTTACGCATGTGTATTTCAAATGTAATGTAAAACTGTCTGAGTTGTTGTAAAATAGCTTGAATTAGATTTTTGCAATCTCAGAAATGTTCAATCTGCACTTTTCAAGAATTTGTAAAAAGAAATTGGAAAAAAATTCAATTCCGTATGTCCGTATCATCTATTACGTAATATCTATTACAATGGTGCTAAAAGGGTTAAGGACTAAAAGTTACGTTGTGGGTCTTTAAAAGAAGGCAGACTAATTCCATCACAAGCAGTCCCATTTTTGTGTGGTACTGGCGAAGAAAACCATTCTTTAAGTGTGGAAAGAGGAGTCGGGGCCCAATTTTTGAGATGTAGCTTAGGGAATTAAGCAATGTATTACACCTGGAAGAACTCAGATATAAGTTATGCAAGAAGCCCAGGACATTTGCAAAAATTTGGAATTCAATTAAAACCTTCATTGATAGTAATGTATATTTTTTTCAACAGATTTTCTTGATATGAATGTGCCTTGCCCATAGAAATGTCCTCTAATGCATCGGTCTTTTTTTTTTTATTTTATTGCAGTTGCTGTTTTAAACGAGGCTTCTATCTGCGCCCCTGATGCCTGTGTTGCTTCTTTTTTCGCCCCTTTTTTTTTATGATGCCTTATAGATATTTCCAAAGAACTGTCTGCTATCCAAAGTACTTCATTTTACAATTTTATGCTTGTATATATATATATATATATATTTATATTTATATTTACACATATAAAATCTTTTCTATCTCTGTACTTTTTTTCTTTATTCCTTTTTATTACTTATTACATTATCATCATCATCATCACTATTATCATTATTATCATTATTGCCATTATAAACACCATTATTACGATTGTTATTAGCATTGTTGTTATAGTCTCTCTCTCTCTTGCTCTTTTTTTTTTTTTTTTTTTTACTGTTTGACTGTGTTACTGGTGAAAAATCAATGAAAACATGTTGTGATACAAAAAAAATAAAAATAAAAAATGTCATCTAGATTCCAACAGAGAAAAGCATAATCCTGAAGTTTGAAACGCACCTGGTCATCTTTGCTGGTGTGTCGAAGGAGGTGTCTGAGGAAGTCGAAGCGTGAACATTTTCGGACCAGGATGAGGTCGGTGGTACCGTCAGCCAGGTGAGCAGCAGGTGAGAGGCCTTTAGGGCTGCGTGGACAAGCACAGCTCATACTGGCAGCATTGATAGCCAAGAATTTTCCTCGGACCGTTCTCCACTCTCCATCGCTCTCTGAAACATAAAATCCACAACGAAAAAAATTTGACCCCACACTTCTTTTTCATGTGGGGAAAATTTAAAGTTTGGTTTATACTGGCTTTTGAAAAAAAGAACAAAAACAAACTGAGTCAACAAGTTCACCAAGTTGCAGAGATGGGGACTTGAGTCTGAACTTAAGTCACATAACTACCAGTTTGTGGTTTGTGAACAATCTTAGATTTTTAACTATAACTTTATAACTATAGCCTGGTTTGGCACTGCTGTGAGGAAACGATATTTTGGGGATCCATCCACACTGGGATCCCCCACGGTCCCTGAAGCCAACACCAGGGGGAGCCCCCAGGTCTAGGCCGCCGGGGGCCCACACCACAACCATACGATTGCAGAGCAGGACCCCCCAGCCACCTCAACCAAGAGGGCCCCCCAATGGAAACAACCCCACAGACCAAAAAGCACAGCTCCCAGCGTGGAGGACCCCCACGAGGAAAACACTGGGATTGATGTTAAAAGACTAAATCAAAAATTGTCAATAAGAACAAATAAGAACTATAAGTATTAAAATATGGACCTAAGAGTAATAAAAACAGCTAATATGACATGCCTTTGTAAAATCAGAACCATAATAACACAGTTAAAAAAAAAAAAAAAGAAAAAAAAAAAGAAGTAAATTAATCAATTAATAAAACAGTCAAAAATACAATGACAAATTAATTAAATGCTTTATTAAAAAGGTAGGTCTTGAGCCTCCTCTTAAAAGCATCAACAGTCTCTGCAGCCCTGAGGTTCTCTGGCAGGCTGTTCCACAGACGAGGCCCATAATGGTGGAAAGAAGCCTCACTGTGGGTCTTTGTCCTGACTTTGGGGATGACTAAAAGGCCAGGACCAGAGGACCTCAGGTTAAGGCAGAAATGATCCTGTTAACTGTGTTTAAGAAGCAGTTAGCTGGACTCACCGTAATCTGATGTGTCATCTGTCTCGTACTTCTCAGACTTCTCAGAAAGTATCTGCCCATTGTGCTGACAAACCGCACAGCTGGAAATTTACACACAAATGTCACATTAAAAACAATAATTACATTACGTGCACGCACCCTGAAGCGTTTACCCCTGGCATGCAGCTGCTGTATAGAGTTAACCAGATGGTGTGTATGTGTGATGTGCTGACGTGTAGCTGGACTCCAGCGATGAGTTGAAACAAACAGCTGAACCTGAACAATTTTACGGCAAATGATCAGGACGTTGGTTTTTCCCAGTTTGCAGTATTAAACACACAAACTGGTAGCTGGCCTGAGTCAACCACTTTCATCTCTTACTCATCCATCTGAATCCGTGCCACTATATTGTCAGCATCCTTAGTGCGTGATGGCTCAGTGATTTCTCCCCAATCTTCTTCCTTTTCCTGTAACCAGCCTCATTTGTATGTCATCTGAGCATCCTATTTTTGTTTTGTCCTACGTGTCAATTTATTTAAATTTCTCTGCCAATTCAGCTCCATGATAAAATACAATACGATACGATACAGTACAATACGGTACAATACGATACGATACAGTACAATACGGTACATCATGTGTAGTGTTCATGGTAAATGTAGTGGTAGCACTGCAGGACAAACTGATATGATTATTCTCATTCATCACCTGCATGTGGTGGGTTGGCAGGTGTTAATATAGAGTTCTGAATGTTAATAGAAAGCAAATATAAACATTTCCACATTTTCTTTCTTAAGAGAGTCCAACAGCTGATTTACTGAATCAATATTTGATTGTATTGTTTCTTTAGTCAGTTTAAATTGATGTAATTGGCTCATTCATCGTTGAAATGATATAGCTACTGGCCTACAAGAGACGGATTTAAAAAATGTCAGCTTTATTAATGGTTGACATGTCAAACACGAGCTTGTACAGAAAAATCATTTGGCTAATTAAAACTGAACCTAAAGCTTATTCCGTCTCTCTCACCCAGATCGACACCTGCCGATGTCTCGTGGCGTTCCGATGATGCCTTTGGCCGGCAGGTAGGACACGGTTCCTTCGTAGTAATGATGAGTCAGGAACATTTTCAGACCTGCAGGATCCATAATGTCATCAGTGGAAATATCACGGGTTTTTTCACAGTCTGATCATCTTAAAAACATGATGTCATTCTACCTGACAGGTCATATCTGGCTGGTCCCATCCACCGCTTCCTCTCACTGTCAGTTAGCACATCGCCATAGAAACCGTATCCCAGCAAGGAGACAGAGTATCGCAGGAAGGAGTTGTTGTGGTGAACCGAGCACACGTCCATAGGCTGAGAATCTCCTAAACACACAAACACATGACCAACATGTAAAACTTGTTTTAAAAGAAATAAAAACCAGACACGAAACTGATGCTTATGATCAGATATGTGAAAAAACACAGAAACCTCTAAAGATAAACATATCAAGTACTACTGTAGGAGGACAAATTGAATATTTGAGTGCATGATATGCCCAAAATGAGGAACATCTTGTCTCAGAGCGACGCTAAAAAACTAGTCTATGGTTACTTCAGGATTGAATTACTAGCAAGATTCTTACTGTGAGGCTGCGGTGCTAAAACACTGCACCATCGTGCAGCCCTGCTCTCCATCAGTTCCCAATTAAATCTAGAAAAGAATATAAAATTCTTCTTTTCACATATGTTCTCTTAGTGAATAAGCTCCTCTGGATCTTTAAGATCTCAGAGTTCCAGATTTCCCCATCAGGGCTCTTCATTCAGACTACTTGTGGTTCCTAGAGGTTTGAAAAGTAGAATGGGAGGAAGAGGCTTTAGTTATCAGACTCATCTTTGTGGAACCAGCTCCCCGTCGGGGTGCTTGAAACAGACTCCCTCTCTACCTTTAAGATTAGGCAGAGATTTTAGTTTTTGATAAAGTTTACAGTTGGGCAGGCTAAATGACCGTTGGCCTTCCCTTTAGTTGAGCTTAGGCTGCTGGGGGAACGTCACATGATGCACTGAGCATTTCCCTCCACTTCTCTCACTTTGCCCTTTACTCTCTCCATGTATGTAGGTATTATTGCCTGCAATTTGTGTTCCCCTTTTTCTTCCTCAGCAGGTCTCCCTGTCTTGAAGTTATGTTGCTTGTTGACTCATCTTTCCTGTCCTTCCCGCTGTGTTGTGATAAAGATTTTCCTTCCTGTAAGAAGGAAGTTTTTCCTTTTCACTCCTTGTGCAGCTCAGGATGGAGGATTGAATCAAAGAAAAGAACATCCTTTGTTAGGTAGTAATTGTTTTTCTGGCTTGACAAACACAATCACAAATCACCCTAATGTGGATCATAAACTGATTTGTTTTACTTTTTAAATTTGTTTTAATGATATATATATATATATATATATATATATATATATACATTGTAAATAAGTTAATAAGTTAAAGGAGTTAAAGGTGCAGTATGCAACAAAATCAAAGGTTACTGACACACATATACAGTATATACATACATATACACACACACACATATATAGCATGCAAAATTTTCCTGTCAGTAACCTTTGATTTTGTTACACGCTGCACCTTTAACATATTTACAAGTTGCTTCTTACAAACTACTCAGCTGAAATCTAAATAACATTAGCTGTGAATGCTGCCATCTGCAGTCCCCTGGGATGGCTCAGAGGGCTCTACGTGGCAACACTCTACCTAACCTAACAGTTATCCAACTTCTAAATATCAAATTACAGCAGGAAACACACACCAACCATTAACATCATGTCATCTGTACTGTTTTTAACTGAACTGGTGTTGGAATGATTAATGTTACAGTTGTTAAACAGGGACACCATGTGACTGACCCACTATGATGTGCAGTGCAGAGGTCACTGGGTCATTGGTTCCCACTGTGGCGAAGCAGATGCAGTCTGTTGAACCTGAAACGCACAGATGGAACATCAGAGGAGACACATGCTGATTGGATGCTTCAATCCAAACCAGGGGTGGGCAGCTCTGGCCCTCGAGGACCCGAGCTGCCCACCCCTGGTCCAGACTATTATTTAATGCTCAGCAGTGTAAAACAGTGAGATTAAAAATAGACAGAAAATACTGACGGCAACAGAATTCTGATTATCTTTGACTGATAGAGCATCGCAGGAACACCAACACCTGCATCCAACAGGTGCTAAAAATAATGCCTGTTTCATGACTGTGAGTCTCTTTACTACAGCCAGAGGATGCACACAAGCAGAAGCAATAACAAGATTGCAGGATAGTCCTGCTCTCTGATTTCCTATTAGATAACTCACACACATTTGAGTGTTTTAACTTTTGTGTGAGAACAATGAAACATTTCAAATAATGTGCTTTTTCTTAGTTAGGTTGTAAATAGAAATGATGTGACATACAGGTACACATAGATATGACTTTGGTCAGGATGTCTCTCTGACGTCAGGATAATAAGAACCAGGTCAGTGTGTATGAGAACAATCGCCGGCAGCTGATGATATAACTACTAATGACTGAATGCTGAGAACTACATAACAGATAATAATCCTGCAATATAAATAATGTAACAGAAAGAAGATGGGACTTTTAACCTCTTAACTCCCACCTTTTTAAGTAATCCTCGCCTATTTTGCATACCCAAATGGAAATGCAAATAACAGAGGAACTGTAAGGCCAAATTACTTGTGTGAGACATCATTTGAAAGCTTACACCTTCTAGTTTCTGAAAATATAAATTAGAAAAGTGTGACTAAAACACAGCCTGGGCGCCGGCGCCCAGGTGGTTTTAAACAGGTTAACAGACACCGATACAACTCTACAATGCTTACTTTCTGAGGTTTCTTTACTACTGTTGTTTTGTAAAGGGACAAACATTGAACAGAAAGAAAAACAAAAGAGATTTTTTTTTTTATGTTGTGGAAAGTAGCAAAGATAGAACAGTTAAAGGTAGACCTATTGGTCAAGATGTTTTAAAAGGCTCGAAAAGATACAGACTTCTATTCATATAGTTATGGTGCCACATAACTATATGCAGCCATGTTTGTGCTCCGACTGCTGAACAAAATGAAGGAGGCTAACTCCAAAGCTAGCTGCAGCTTTGGCCCAGGGGCCCACTGTGTCTCCTGAGCATGAAGTGGAGGTGGAAGAATATATCAACAGCTGTTTCTGCTGGAGTTTATGCTAATAGTGGAAACAGCAGCACAGTAATGTATTACTCAATTCGCTTCTTCCTACACATTATGAAGGATTAGCTTACCACAGTTCTACCAGCGCTAAAACATCACAAAGACCAGATGGAAAGATGCCAAAAACTTCAGTGTGTTTCTAACCTGCAGGGATGATTCCTATCCGGAGTGAGCAGGAAGACAGCGTCTCTTCGGGACAGTTTGGATCTATGCTGTTGTCAATCTGTGTCCTCCATATCAGTCCATGCATGATCTCACTGAACATGCCATCTCCTCCCACACACACCACACTGGGTCGGGACGAAGGTGAAATTAAATACAACTAGATAAACCAATCACATAACCAAACTGATCAATCAACAAAACAAAACTCACCCATCAAACTTCTTAAGCTCAACGTCTGTTCTCAGGTGATCCCTCGCGTGATTGGCATACTCCGTAACTATGACAACAGAAACACAAAGACGGCACATATTAGCTGTGTGACATCTAATGAAGGTATCTAGGGAGGATGAGAGTGACGTACCGATGACATGTGTGGCGATGCCAGCCTGAGCGAACAGTGGGGCGACCTTCTGCTCGTAGATACGTTTACCCTGACGCTTCCCGCCGTACGGGTTGATGTAGACCAGCAGGTGTTTGGGTCTGCTGGCTATCCACACAAAAAGACATGACAGAGAGCTCATTACAAAAAAAACTTCATGCTGAAGTGTGTATTATTTCATCTGTGTGTGTCGGCGTAAAGCCCTACTGATGTTGGCGAGCTGCTCTCTGATGCTGCAGATCCAGCTCTGACAAAGTGCCCCGTCTGGACATGTGAATGTCACCTCAGCACACCGCCAGCGGTGCTGCCGACACCTCTCCACATAAGACACTAAAGACAAAGCAGAAACAGACCCCATTGTTTACAATGTGATCATTGAGAATGTGCATCTCTCTATGTTGAGGTAAGACATCAATCCAGTCTTGCAAACTGGTATTGGGGGTCATTGGGATGGCAAGATGATCACTGAAAGAAAAGGTCATCTTATGTCCCTTTTCCACCATCACTTTTCTGCTCAACTCGCTTCACCTTGCCTCGGTTAGTGGGCGAGGTGGGGATTTCTATTACTGGGGATTTCCGAGCTGAGGTGAGACATTTTCTGCACCTACTCTGGCGAAGTTCTGAGCGTGCTGAGACAAGCCATGTCTGATGTCATCTCACTGCATGCCACCTATTGGGGTTAGCCAATCAGATGTCAGGGCCAAAGACTGACTTCATTAAAAAAGTGACAGTTCACACTCCCTACCAGTAGGTGGCAGTAACATCTCTCATAAATTGTTAGCCAGCCGCCAGTAAAAAACAGCAACAGAGTAAGAAGATTAAGAGAAGTGAGATGAGAGGCATGGACGGCATGATTACTTGCCGTGTTTCCTGACAGAGATCAGATAGCTCAGTTGGTAGTGTTAGCCTTTTAATCCAAGGGTCCATGGTTCAAGTCCCAGCTCTCATGGCTTATGGTTTACTGCAAAAACTCAAATCTTACCAAGTACATTTTTCTAATTTCTAGTTAAAATATCTCATGTTCAAAATTAGACAAAATTACCTAAAGAGAAATATTTCAGTGAGATATAGGAACTTGTTTAAGATAAATGCATCTTATTTCAAGAAATCTTATCAAGAAAATTTCACTTGTTCTGTTGGCAGAATTTTTTTGCTCATTAACAAGCAAAAAAAAAAAATTATTTTTTTTTTTTTTACTTATTTTGATAAGTTAACCAAGATTTTATTTTTGCACTGCAAAAACTCAAATCTTACCAAGTACATTTTTCTCATTTCTAGTCAAAAATCTCATCGTGCTCAAAATAAAACAAAATGACCTGAAGAGAAACATTTCAGTGAGATATAAGATCTTGTTTTAAGGCAATGCATCCTGTTTCAAGAAATCTTAGCAAGAAAACTTTGCTTGTTCCATTGGCAGAATTTTTTTGTTTATTACAAGCAAAAAATCTTGGCCACTCTTAAAATAAATTTAAAAAAAATTTTTTTCCTTGTAATAAGCAAAAAAAATTCTGCCAATGGAACAAGAAAAAAATTTCTTGATAAGATTTCTTGAAATAAGATGCATTGCCTTAAAATAAGATCTTATATCTTACTGAACTGCTTCTCTTTAAGTTGTCTTATTTTGAGTGTGATGAGATATTTTGGCTAGAAATGAGAAAAATATACTTTGTAGATTTGTGTTTTCGCAGTGTGTTTATCTGTGATTCCACAGCTGTAAAATGCTTTTGAGAGCCTCCACCTCACCAACAAGCACCTGAACTTCAGTCTCCATGAAACTGCTTTGTCTCGTCTTCTCAGGTGCCACGATTAAGCTTTAAATGCCCCAAATCAGCTGGCTTATTTATATGCGGAAATATCTAGGGATGCACGATATTAGACTTTTGGCCAATATCTGATATGCCGATATTTTAAAACTCATGCGGCTGATAACCGATATCAATACCGATATTAAGGCTGAAAAATAAATGAGGTAATATTCATTCCTTGTGCAAAATTAGAAAAATATCTCAACTTGTGTTACTGTATGTATAAGAAGTCAAACTTAATGACAGCTGGTCAGACAAGACTAATAGGACATGTGCATTATATCCTAGAACGACCTGAATTTTCTTCTCTCTGAGCAAAAAAACAAAAACAAACAAAAAAACCCCACAATACTCAATAGCAGGGGATATTTGGTTATTTACACAAATGACCGTGAATAAACTCTGTTCACACAGAACATCCTAAAAGAAAATGTCTTTAGAAGTCTTAAAGTCTGTAAAAAATAAGTTTTTGAAGAAGTTTTCTTCTTTTTCTAGACTTTAGAAAAAAGTATAAAAATATAACCAATATTTATTAAACCCCTAAAAATTGGTTATCAGGTTAACCGAACAAAACCCAGTGGCCGATGTCCGATACTGTTTTAAGGCCGATATACGCCGATACCGATAGGGGGTAGATTATATCGTGCATCCCTAGAAATATCCATAAGGTACTTTGCATTGACCATTTATGGAGGGTGAGTGGGTGTGTAAGGGGCGGGATATGAGCCAAATTCACCTGCACAAACTCCCTCAAAGAGTCTGATTTATAAAGGAGAAATAGCTGGCATCTGTGCGCACGCAGTTTTATAAATCTGAATTTTTTTTTGGTGCACACAAACTTTGGGTTCTGCCTGGGCACACGTACACTTTTAGTAAGAATCCTGCGCACAGTTTTATAAATGAGACCCCTGAATTGCACACAGAACTGTAACAAAATATAAAAATACTGTAACATATATGAATCAAATTTTTCCTAAATAGTCTGTGTTGCCAATTGTAAACATTTAAAAATTAGAAAATTTTTCGGATCCTGATTTTGCACAGAAAGCAGATTCATGTTAGATGTTTTCCTCGTGCTTTTTCCAAACTTATATGGTCCAGACAGAGTTTACCTGTGAAGGCCTGCCTGCAGTCCTTTCCATCCCTCTCTTTGATCTTTTTCCAGCTGCCATCATCTTTTCGTCTGCTGCTGCTCTCCTCCTCCTCCTCTCTGACAGAGATGATCTCTGACACCAGCACACTGTGACACACACCTGAGCAACACACACACACAAACACAAAACTTAAAACTTTCCAGCAGCCTCTGTCAGACTTGGAGCATGTGAACACTGAATCTCTCTCACATCCAGACGTTCGCCGTGAGGCGGCAAGTTTCACATGATGAAAAGAAATGAAGTGAAACCTGAGGTTGGCTGAAAAAAGCAGAAGCAAATCTAGAGCAGAATGTAAGAAAATAAGAAAACAATGAATTTATATTCTCATTTGTTGATATTTTGCTTTAACTTCAGTCAGAAAAATGTACTGTCGCATCAGTCTAGCATTCTAAACCATGTTTTGCTAACATTCACGGGTATCTGCATAAACATACTATAAAGCAGGAGGAAAAGAAGAGAACTCTGAAAATTCAAAGTAGGCCTAAACCTGACTGCCGTATCCATGGAGATGACAGGGTAAAATTTTAGAAACCTGAGACGTAACTTGGTGGCTTCAACTTCAAATGTGAAGATTTTTCAAACTTCTTTGTGAAAAAGTGGGGTCTGTGAGAGCACTGAGCCGCTGCAGCATCAGCCCAGACCATACTGCTACTGGTTCTGGTTCACACACTGCTGTATTTGACCGTTTTAAACAGGTCTCCCTTTTGTCTCTCACTGACATTGTCAAACAGATGAGAGTAACAAAGTGCCATCTTGACATTTTTCCTACAAAACTGTTGAAAGACGTGTTTGACACTGTTGGGCCTTCCCTCTTGGCTTTAATAAACACGTGTCTTAGCTCAGAATGTGTCCCTGCTTCTTTTAAACATGCTGTTGTGAGGCTACTTCTTAAAAAACCCTGCTTGATCCTTGTGTTTTATCCAATTTTAGGCCTGTTTCTAATCTCCCTTTTATTTCTAAGGTCCTTGAAAAAAATGTTTTTATACAATAAGTCATTTCTAGAGAGAAACTCTGTTCTTGAAAATTTTCAATCTGGGTTTAAATCGAGGCACAGCACTGAGTCTGTGCTACTCAGGGTTCATAATGATGTTGCCATGTCTGTTGATGTCAAGCGCCCTGTTGTCTTAGTGTTACTGGACTTAAAAGCTGCATTTGACAAGGTGGACCATTCAGTCCTGTCTTGCCTTGATCAGTGCATTGGCATTCAGGGTACTGCACTGAAATGATTTAAAGGTGCCATGACATCAAATTTCACTTTTTTGGGGTTTTGGGTGTATAATATGATCTGTTGTGCACTGATGAGGCCATGTGAATGTCCAGAGTGAGAATCAAAGTTCCTGTTTATGGTCTGTCAGCTTTGTCTCTCTGCTCAGAAAGGGTTGAATCAGACAGCAGGCTATCATTCTACGTAGTTCTATCATTCTACGTAATTTAATTGCTCCAATAAGAGCACACTATCAAGTAAACAGCGCCCCCCTCTCTCCTAACGGTTTATGCACCGTCCGCTCCCCCCCTCCCCTCCCCGTCTGATTCAGCTTCGTGTATGGAGCTAGTAGTAACTTCTGTGCAGTCAGGTCTGGATTTTCAAACAAATGGATTTAAAAGAAAACTTCTGCAGCAACACTGAGGGAGGGGGCCACAACCTTGTCATTACCTGTAAGTTTATTTATTTTCTAAATGCTGTCTTGTCTGATAAACGTAGCTCACACTGTCTGAAGTGCCCATGTTGCTAGCAGTTAGCCTTTAGCAAACTCCGACCGCAGCTTGACCTAGATTCTCCAAATAAGGTCATAGCCAAATAAGGTGTAGCCAATCAAAATGAAGTCAACGTGGTCTCCAGGTAAAGCTCCATATCATCACCGGACCCAACTGTATGACTGAGGAAGTGAGGTCTGGCGTTTCAAAACAATACTCCGCTGTAAAAAATGCTGTTTTTTTCTTTGGAGTATTTACATATGCAGTAATGCCAACAACATAAACTAGTTTTTAACTGCTATGTCATCACTCCTTTAAATCATTAAATTTTTCTTTAATGATCGGTGATTTATTTTCCTCTGTTGCCTCTCTTTTTTGTGCAGTGCCTCAAGGCTCCATCTTGGGGCCATTGTTGTTTTCATTCTACATGTTGCCACTGGAATCTATCGTAGCCAGACACAACTTAGCCTTTCATTGCTATGCAGATGACCTGCAGATTTATCTCCCTGTGTTCCCAAACACCAGTGGAGCACTTCATGCCTTAGCTGAAATCGTAGTGATCTCGAAAAAGCTATTCATGCTTTTATAAGTTCGAAACTCGACTATCGTAATGCACTATATGTTGGATTGTCTCAGTCATCAATTAACCACTTTCAGTTGGTTCAGAACGCAGCTGCCCGCCATCTAACCAACACTCCCCGACATCAGCACATTACCCCTGTTCTGTTTTCTCTTCACTGGCTTCCCGTTTTTTTTTAGGATTGATTTTAAAATTATATTGTTTGTTTTTAAAGCACTCAATGGTCTTGCCCCTCCTTACCTGTCCAAACGTTTGCATGTTTGGAACCCAGCCAGAGCTTTGATGTCAGCAAACCAACTCTTGTTAGAAGTCCCTGGAGCCAGATACAAGCATTGGGTTGATCAGGCATTCTTGGTCGCTGGGCCCAGACTCTGGAACAAACTGCCTCCGGACATGCGCTCCATAACAGACTGTGGCCTTTTAAAATCCAGGCTCAAAACGCATTTATTGAGACTGGCCGTTAACACCCAGTAATGTGGTAGTATATTTTCATATTTTATTTGTATTTGTTTATGTTTGCTTATTTTTTTCTTGCTGTTTTTATTCTCTTTCTATGATGTTGTTTTTGTGGAAAGCACTTTGGTCACCTTGTGTGCTGTAAAGGACTTTATAAATAAAATTTGATTGATCGAACATTTTTCGGTCACTTTATTCATAAGAAGGCAAAACATCAGCTGGCTACAGCTTAAACAGTGAGAACAAAATTATGTTTCCTCTGTTTATATTTCTTTTTAGGAATGTACATCATGATCTCACGCCTCTCGCCTGATAATAGCTGGGATAGGCTCCAGCAACCCCCGCGACCCTGAACTGGATAAGCGGTACAGAAAATGACTGACTGACTGACATCATGATCTCATCTACCAGAACCACACTTGCCACTGTCTGAAACTGACCTTGGAACTAGAAGATGTACTCCAAACTCTACATTGCCCTCTAGTGGATGCATTACATAGCAACCATGTTAATGTAAAGGATGCGTGGGTGTATGTGCGTATGGACTTCCCACGATGTTTGGCACTGACTGTTTACATATATAAAAGGAGCATAAACTCTTACTCTGCCTTTCCAATGTGCCAACAACCTGACAGCATTTAAGCTATGTTCTCACTGCAGGTTCTGATGCTCAAATCCAATCTTTTCTTCTTTTTTTTTTTAAAAAAAACTGAAATCCATTTATACAGCGTGGTCATTCATACTATCATTTACATGTGACCTCCATCAGACTTCAGCTTGAACTGTACACGGCTCTGAAGTGACCCGCATGTGCAGAGGAAGACGTGACGTCACATGGAGGTGAGTTTACAGAAGTAAATATGATCACTACACTTGTTAGCATGTATGCACCAGTTTCGTAGTTGATGTGCAATCAGAGCTGGAAAAAATATAACGTTGTTCTGTCATTGTTTGCATTTGGTTTTGCATATCCCGTCTCCGACGACCCAGAAATAAGATGTCTGTCTCACTGTTGTGATGTCAAAGTTGGAAGAAATGTGGCACGACCGTACAGACTGCCGCCACTTCGACACAGACCAGATGTGCATCTGATTTAGGACCACGTGTGAAAGAGGGACTGGATTAAAAAAAAAATTGGATTTGTCAAGTATGGGCAAAAAAAATCAGAATTGAGCTGCAACTTTTGATTAAACAGAACAGAGAAATAAGGGTAAACTTCAGAGGAGAGTATGTGCAACAGCTGAAAATGAGGAAATGGCAAACAGCTGCACATAGAAAATTAGTTATTGCATAAGATTCCTGAGCAAAACCCATGGCTCTGTTGAAGCTGGTCCATGAACATGAAGCAGCAGATTTTCAATAAAGATCATTCAAAATATTAAGTCAACAGCTGAAGTGCACCAAGCTTGTACTTTTGACTTAAGTACATGAGAAAACCAGATACAACACACACACACAATGTAATTTATGATAATATCCATTTGAATATCTCACTTTCACAAAAAGGAGGGAAAAAATTAAACATAATTTCTTTAAAGAATTTCTAAAAGGTAGCTATTAAGAACAAAGCAGCAGCATGGTTATCTACATGATGAAGAGACTTGAGTAGGACAGCAGAGCTATGACAGCTATTGAACTACGCTACACATCAAACAGGAGCTGCAGGGGAAACAGCATGTTTCTGTTGGATTGGATTTGATGGACACAGTCTCAAACCAGGACTTTCTCCAGTTACAGCCTGCAGTTAATTCCAAAATGTAGTTTTTATTGTCACAGTATCGAATTGTGAGTTATCAATTAGATCTACTTTAGTCAGAGATTGAAAATTAAGCTAATTTGGTTTAATTACCTGAATTTTTCAGCACAATTTTGGAACAGAACCATTTGAGTTTAGAAGCACGCAGACAGAGTTCAAAATTCATCCATCAATCACAGAAACATGTTCAAACATCACAATCATTAAACCAGCGGTTGGCAGGTGAAGGTGACCCACTGCACTGTGGGAACTAAAGCTCCTACCTGAGTCTGGTCGACGTTGAAAAAAAGGAACACAAACCCCTGCAGGAAAACAACACGGTTGCCACGGTTACTCTAGACAGTTCACCCCTCAAATATCTAAAGATGTTCAATTCAGTGTGTCAGCTGACTTCAACAACCACAGATTGGATGATTATTGTTTCAATTCACAGATTAACCTTTATTGCTATAAATTCTCAGGAAATAGTCTGTAGTTTCTGCACAGAACATGAAATGTCTTGTCCAACTAACAGTCCACACATTTTCAGGAGAACATCAGGTGATACACCAGACGAGCTTGGCACAGCACCTTTTAATTTGGAAGTATGACCACACAGATTACTGAATTACAGTACGCATACAGTAAATACGTCCACAGCATTGTAGCTACAAACACTACTATGTCTTTTTATTTTAGTTTGGAAGAACCAGGCAACTAAGATGGGGGTTGCAGACAAATGCACCTGCAGATTTTAATCCCCCCCCCCCCCCAATTTATTCTCCTCACTCAGAGAGAGAATTTCTTATTACTGGAATGTGGTTTAGTTAGTTAACTGTGTCATTTGAGAATTAAACAAAGTGATTAATTTAATGACAATTGCTTTGGGGAAAAAAATGCACTAAAATGATCATGTTGATAAGATGATGTCATCATTATGCAATTATTTGATCAATCCATGCATACATACACATGTACATATATAAATGAATACTTTACACATGGTCCAGAAAACTGATGGTAGCTGTGCAATAGCAACTGTTGCATGACATGTCGTGATAGTACTTTAAAAGGTTGTTTAGTTTTGGACCCATATCGTGACTCGGAAGTTGTGTACATTTCCAGAAATGCTTCATTAATCATTCTTATAGTTTAGCATAGTTATTTTGTTCATCATCAAACAAACCAAAACACAAAATGTGCGTCTCCCATATGACCCCAAAAACAAATTTTGTGACTTCTTTATTGAATGCTATTCATGTGCAACATTCTACAGGATCAGACTTTCAAAAGGCCACTCAGATAAATTGAATGTACTGCAGGTTGCTGAACATTGCTTCTTCATGGTTCATGCTGCTCAGTGTTTGGGTGCCAGTTCGACATGGCTCAGGTTAAGCAAAGAAAACAATCCTCTAAAATGTGGCTCACTGATCTAAATTTTTAAATATTGGTGGCTCCTTTTTCCCTCTTCAGGATCCCAACGCACTATCTCCTCAACTTTGTCTTATAACTATTTTCCTTTTCCTTGTTGTTTTGTAAAACCTTAATGTATTCAATCCGCCCCCCCTTTCCTCTCCCGCCTTTCCATTCCCTATCCAAAGAAAAGGGGGTTATCTTACTTTCTCGATTCGGTTTTTTATGAGACGGAACTATTGAAAATTTTATATTTATAATATACGTCGTCCATACAATGGAACCTTTCTGTTTGTGTGCTGTGGGGAAGATTACTTCTCTATTTTTTTTTTTTTTTTCGGGGTTTTTTTATGGCTTTTTTTATATTTTTAAAACGCGGGGAAAAAAATAATAAAAAGAGAAAAGCAGTTTTTGAAGCTCATATCCATCAGACCCTTCAAATACGAAGCATATTTTCACCGGGACCACTTCGCGGTCACATGAATTCCGTTGTGACTAGTCGGAGCAGTGAAATCAACCAGCTGATGGCAAATGATCAATAAGTGGAGAGAAATGAATAAAACTGACCGATTAAGTACAAATCCAATAAAAGCTACTCATTAAGACAAATGATCTATTTTAATTTTAACTTAAAGTGTCAGGGCAGCAGAGTGTATCTGGGACCATGGTTAATGACTGAGCTAAAATGTCATGTGGTCACATTAATGCGAGTATGCAATATCCATTAAGTGGTTGTAGTGTACATACAGTACAAGTGCTTTCTACAAACACAGAGGCTGAGAGTAGTGTTTTATTTTTAGCTGTCTTACCCTCTCCCCATGTGTGTACTGATAAAAAAACACCCGGCATGGAAAAAAACGGAATACTGTGTTCCAAAGATAAGACCACCATTATCTGATTAGAAGAAAGAAAAACTCAGAGAAACAGAGGTGCCGGTAGAAAAGGAGAAGCAGCAAATGAACTAAAGAAAGAAACATAAAACCGTCAGTAAGCAGTGCATCACCTGAAACAGTCTCTTCTAATTATAATAAGTGCGAGTATGGGACAATGTTCAGGTTCATACTGAAAAACTTTCATTTATTCATTTACTTTTTTCATGCTATGAATTTACACTGGTTTAACTAGCCGATACAACATTAGGAGCTAAATGTGAAGGAGGGACCTTTTTCACTGCTGTACCACTAACCATGCAGCAGAGCAGCTGTGTTATTACAGATGTTGAGCTGTAAAAATAGGTGGAAACAGAAAATTGAACAGCTTGTTTTCCTTCAGGTGCTCCTGATAATTGTCTGCTTTGTTGTCTTACAGAGGCCTGTAGCATGTTCCCCTGTTTTGTCTCTTGACAGGTGTAGCAGCCTGTTGTCTGGTTTTTCAGTTTGGTTTGACTGAACAGTGTGCTTTTTTTTCCCTATCTTTTGTATCTGTTGTCTCCTTTTCTCTATCTTCACTCTTTCTTTTATGTGTTTCCCTGTCTGCTTTGGTCTGATTTTTTTTAATAAACTTTGAGATTTCCACACACAACTTATCTGGGATTTATACAGAATAGTCTGAAAATGAGAAAGTATCCAGTGAGCAGCATGTGTCTGGACCAGAATGTCTTGCTGATGTTAGAGGTCAGAGGACAATGGGCAGACTGATTGGCGATGACAGAGGGGCAACAGGAACTCAAATTAGTAGCGGTTCCAACTAAAGTATGCAGAATAAGAACACGTCCGACCTTGAAGCAGGTTGGATACAGCAGCAGAAGACCACACCAGATTTTCCTGTCAGCAAATAACAGGAATCTGAGGCTACAGTTTACACAAACTCACCAAAACTGGACAACAGAAGATGGAAAAATGTTGTCTGGTCTGATGAGTCTCCATTTCAGCTCCACATTCAGATGGTAGGGTCAGAGTTTGGTGGGAGCAACATGAATACATGGATCTATCCTGCTTCGCATCGACAGCTCAGGCCACTTTTGTAATAGTGAGGGAGATATATTCTTGGCCCACTTTGGGCCCCTTAGTACCAACGTAGCATGGTTTAACCACCACAGCCTACCTGAGTACTGTTGCTGACCATGTCTATCCCTTTATGACCACAGTGTAGCATCTTCTGATGGCTACTTCCATGTCACAAATCTTAAATCATCCCCATCTCTCAATCCAACAGAACATCTTTGGGATGTGGTGGAACGAAAGCAACTGTGTGATGCCATCATGTCAATATGGAGCAAAATCTCTGAGGAATGTTTCCAACATCTTGTTGAGTCTGACACCAAGGATGAAGGCAGTTCTGAGGGAAAACAGCGGTCCCACTCTGGCACCAGCAATGTGGACCTGATAAAATGTATCGCTGTCACTAAATGTTGCAGTATACCAGCAGGCAGAAAGCAGAGCAAACATTAAACATTTACTTGTGACACAGCACACTCTACGAACACACACACACACAGGTTTCAGGTGTACTCTCCTGCAGGTATTCCTGTTTCTGTTACCATGACCACAGAATCATAAAGCATGAGGGTGATGTGACCAGCTGAGTTACAGTCATACAGGGAGGTATCTCAATGACTGCCAGCTTTCAGGCATCCAGGTCTGCTTCAGCAACAAGGATCGTGTTCACAAAGTCAATCAGCTGTGCTGAAAATGACCTAGCAAGTATATTATTTGATTCTTTGATTAAAAGTAAAAACCATTCAGAGGGGAAAGGGCACATTAAACTAAGTGACTGAAGATCACATAATAAGGCACTTACAAATAATATCTCTCATGGGTAAAGGTATGAAAGGCATGCAGGATTTTATGTAATTCCCTCAGTTTTTTTTTTGATTTATTTCTAATTTTATTTATTTAGTTTTTTATTTATCCCTGTTCAATTTTATTAATTTTTATTCTATTTAATTTGTTTATAGACCTGTAAGTATCAGTACTGTCAATTATCTTTTAACATGTACAGGGGGTGGACAATGAAACTGAAACACTTGGTTTTAGACCACAATAATTTATTAGTATGGCCTCCTTTTGCGGCCAATACAGCTGCAATTCGTCTTGGAAATGACATATACAAGTCCTGAACAGTGGTCAGAGGGATTTTAAGCCATTCCTCTTGCAGGATAGTGGCCAGGGGTCTCATTTATAAAGCTTGCTTACGCACAAAACAGGGCTTGAAAGTGGCGTAAGTGATTTTCCACGCAAAGTTTCTGATTTATAAAAACAAACCTGACGGGAGAATGAGCGCACCGGTGCGCACATTCTGAACTTTGCGCACGAACATTTTGGAGACGGGGAAACTGGCGGCACCGCTGGTGAGATGATGAACTTAAGCCACGTTCATGCATTTAACCATTAATATCAGACTGTAGACCCTCGTAAACCCTCATATGGTCCTCAAATAAGCCATACAACCCATAAGCACCCATTCAGGACTTACAGCACAGTGTGTTCGAAGTATATGTTTACCTTGAAATTATGTAGCAATGACAAGTTTATCTATAAAGCAAATTAATGTACAGGATAATTCAAAATGCTTTAAATAAAACATAAAAATTGCAGCAGGGGTGCAGAAGAGGAAACATCAAAACGTAAAAAAATAAAAGATTATTGTTCCATTAATTGTGACAAGCTGTATAGCAATTACTGTAATTACTGAGTAAACATAAATACTGCAGTGACACTGTTGCGTAATGCTTTACAATGGATGCGCTGGCATTGCTTGAAGACTATGCCAATGGCAGGATCAGGATGGAGAGAGTCTTTAGAGACCATGAGGATTTTCTGGCCAATGATGATGACTGGCTAATAATCACATTTACTTTTGCAGTGCTTTTGTCTATGAACTGGACCCAGATACCCTGACCACCGAAACCGTGCCCACCCCAACGCATCAGCAGCTGCTGACCACAGCGCACTCCGTTGTGGAGCCATCAACCTCAGCAAAGACCGGCGGAGGTGTTTACAGGCGAGGGGAGGGCACGTGAGGGGGAATCGCGCTGCACCACACCAAACAGGTGTTCTGTGTTCTGAATACAGTCGCTCTGACAGCGTTTCCTCCACAGCGACTTCTGGAACAGACTCTGTTACATCATCACCGCCACAACAACCTGCTGTCACTCAGCAGACTTACGTTTATCTGTGTTTCCTGTGACGCCCAAATAAAATGATTTTGTGAGGCTCCACTTCACCAACAAGCACCTCTACTTCCGTCTCCACGAAATTACGTTTTAATTTCTTTTCGATCGCCACAATTCAGTTTTAAATGCCTCAGATCAGCTGGCTCATTTATATGCAGAAACATCCATGAGGTGGTTTGCATTGACCATCTATGGTAGAATGTGGGCGTGTAGGAGGCGGAATATGAGCCAAATTCACCTGCCCAAACTTCCAGGAAGAGTGTGATTTATAAAGGGGAAATTGCTTGAATCTGTGCGTACGCACGGTTTTATAAATCTGAATAGTTTTTGGCATACGCAACCTTTTGGTTTTGGGCGACGTACACTTTTAGTAAAGATCCTACGCAAAGTTTTATAAATGAGACCCCTGGTCACTACTGATGCTGTGGAGGAAAACGTTTCCTGACTCGCTCCTCCAAAACACCCCAAAGTGGCCAATAATATTTAGATCTGGTGCTTGCAGGCCATGGGAGATGTTCAATTTCCTTTCATGTTCATCAAACCAATCTTTCACCAGTCTTGCTCTTGTATTGGTGCATTGTCATCCTGATACACTGCACCGCCTTCAGGATACAGTTTGAACCATTGATGCACATGGTCCTCCAGAATGTTCGGTAGTCCTTGGCAGTGACACGCCCATCTAGCACAAGTATTGGCCAAGCAAATGCCATATATGGCCGCCCAAACCATCACTGATCCACCCCCATCTTCCTCTGCCATGCAACAATCTGTGGTACACTTCTCTGGGCTTCTCCACACTGTGACTCTCCCGGATGTGGGGAAAACAGTAGAGGTGGACTCATCAGAGAACAATACATGTTCACAGCCCAAGTTTGCGCTCCTTCACCATTTAAACAGCGTTTGCATTCACAGTGACCAAAGGTTTGGCTATAGCAGCCCGGCCGTTATATTCACCCTTGGAGCTCCCGACAACAGTTCTGAGGAAACAGGAACTGAGGTGCACATTTAATTCTCCTATTTGGCCGCTTGGATGTTTTTTGATACAATCCGGGTTAGCACCCGAACATCCCGTTCAGACAGCTTCCTCTTACGTCCACAGTTAATCCCTTTGATGTGGTTCGTCCTTCTTGTGGTATGCTACATTACCCTGATACTGTGGCTCTAGATACATCACAAAGACTTGCTGTCTTGTCACAGATGCGCAGGCAAGACGGGCACCAACAATTTGTCCTCTTTTAACTCTATGTTCACCCATAATGTTGTATGCATTGCAATGTTTTAGCAAAACTGTGCTTTGACTCTCTAATTAACCTTCACACTCTCTCTTACTGTGCAATGTGCAATAATAATATTTCCACCAGCTTCCAATTTACCATAACCTCCCACACAAAATGACAGGTGTTTCAGTTTCATTGGCCACCCCCTTATATTGTCTGTTATTATAGGCAAAAATTCTGAAAATAAAATCATACAAAAAAAGAAAAAAAAAGAAAAAGAAAAAGTAAAGTCCAAGCCTGTGGATAAGATTCATCATTAACTACAATTCCCATCAGACATTACAGCACAAAATGTCCAGTTAAGTGTAATGTCTAGTTTCAGCTCAGACTATTTTCTGAGCCTGCAGTCCAGCTGCAGGAAACCTAAAGCTGCCCCAACCTTCAAACACTGCTGCTTTGAATATTCAAATTTCAGTTTGCATTTCTTAGGCGAGACTGAGCTTAGGACACACCTGCAGACAGGCTCTGAACTAACTCAGAGATACAATCATGTTCCAGAGTTTTAAAGTTTTAAAATGCTTCATGTAAGGGCTCCTTAAAGGAGCTGTATCAT
Organism: Atherinomorus stipes; assembly: GCA_023101725.1. NCBI lineage: Eukaryota > Metazoa > Chordata > Actinopteri > Atheriniformes > Atherinidae > Atherinomorus > Atherinomorus stipes. The sequence continues at coordinate 45,740 of JALJCO010001627.1, read as the reverse complement.
GCTTTTCAAATGTTCCAAAAGTCAAATATAGGCATTTATAAGCTAGATATGTTCCCATCGTTACTATAAAACTAATTTGTGTAAATATTAGTTTTCGATGCATCTAATTTCCAACACGGAAGAAATGGCTGACTGTACTGAACCGCGGAGCTCTCGACCAATTCAGCATGTTTTACGCCCATTTCATGACGTCGCCCCGGAAGAGACACTTATTCTGAAGGGTCCAGAATTGTCTGTAGCACCGGCACCGGCAGCTCTCATGTGGATGTTAGTAGTAAACATTGATGGATAATTACTCCGATCGACGGGAAAAACAGACCAGCCTGTTATGGAGCTGTATGCACTCGACCCAGAGTCTGATATGGAGTTTGAAGTATACGCAGTACCACAGAAGTACCACAGAGACCCCTGACAAGCAAGTAATTTAGCGAACAAATCATAGGCTAACAGTTAGCGTGAACTAAGCAGCACTCACATGGATCTTGTAAACATTGATGGATAATCGGACTCCGATCGACGGGATCAAACGGAGGAGCCTGTTATGGAGCTGTATGCGCTCGACCCAGAGTCTGATATGGAGTTTGAAGTACACGCAGTACCACAGAAGTACCACAGAGACCCCTGACAAGTAAGAAATTAGCGAACAAATCATAGCCTAACAGTTAGCATTGAGCTGAGAGATGTGTTGACTCACCAGTGTTGTTGTCTGTCCATGCGCGTTTTTATAGTAGGAACTGCGTCAGGTTTCAGAAGTAATCCCAGAGAAAAAACACTTTACTGCCCGAGATTCATGAAGTGGTCAGGAGTGAAGTTCACACACAAAGTGAGTTTTTTTTTTCCCTGCTCCTGAAATTATAATCCAACCACTTCTGGCAAGTCGATTCATCCAGTACAACAAATAAACTCCCACGCTGAACATAACCACGCTGAACATAACTGCATTTTTCCCAACTTGCTGTCCTCTAGAGCTTAAAAAAAAAAAAAAAGAAAGAAAATTCTCCTGAACTCTGGAGCAAACGTCTGTTAGCTGATGGCTGCTTGTCTCTGAGGAAATCTTCCTGCAGGTGTTAGTTTCTTCCTCAGAGAGAGTGGATAGAATTCTCTGAGTTTCTGTTCAACAGAGGGCGTCTTGCTACGATACTGAGCGTGCGCATTTGGACTTTCGTGATTGGTGCCACGTTCATACGTAACGGGGTGGGTAGTCAGCCGTTTGCAGGGAGGTAGCGCTTGGTTTAAATATTCATGTAGATTACTCAAATATGCATGAATGAAGAAAAATAACGATTTAAATCATTTCTTGATGAGGAAATAACACACTGACATGCTGAAAAGCTCTTAAAAGTCCATTTTTCATGATAGGGCTCCTTTAAAGGTGCCATGACATCAAATTTCACTTTTCTGGGGTTTTGGGGGTAAAATATGATCTGTTGTGCACTGATGAGGCCATGGAATGTCCAGAGTGAGAATCAAAGTTCCTGTTTATGGTCTGTCAGCTTTGTCTCTCTGCTCAGAAACAGTTGAATCAGACAGCAGACTATCATTCTACGTAGTTCTATCATTCTACGTAATTTAATTGCTCCAATAAGAGCACACTATCAAGTAAACAGCCCCCCCCCCCCCCTCTCTCCTAACGGTTTATGCACCGTCCGCTCCCCCCCCTCCCTGTCTGATTCAGCTCGTGTATGGAGCTAGTAGTAACTTCTGTGCAGTCAGGTCTGGATTTTCAAACAAATGGATTTAAAAGAAAACTTCTGCAGTAACACTGAGGGAGGGGGCCACAACCTTGTCATTACCTGTAAGTTTATTTATTTTCTAAATGCTGTCTTGTCTGATAAACGTAGCTCTCACTGTCTAAGTGCCCATGTTGCTAGCAGTTAGCCTTTAGCAAACTCCGACCGCAGCTTGACCTAGATTCTCCAAATAAGGTCATAGCCAAATAAGGTGTAGCCAATCAAAATTAAGTCAACGTGGTCTCCGGGTAAAGCTCCATATCATCACCGGACCCAACTGTATTACTGAGGAAGTGAGGTCCGGCGTTTCAAAACAATACTCCGCTTAAAAAATCCTTTTTCTTTGGAGTATTTACATATGCAGTAATGCCAACAACATAAACTAGTTTTTAACTGCTATGTCATCACTCCTTTAAAGAAATATTACCGGGTTAGGATCATTCAATCAGATCAGGGAATTTGATACAAAGCCAAAACTAGGGATGTCCGATATTACTGGCCTACCGATATTATCGGCCGATATGGGCATTGAAATGTGATATCGGAAAATATCGGTATTGGTTTTTGGGGCCGAAATTTAGAAAAATGAAATCTTGCGAGATTTGTTAGTAAAATCTCGCGAGACTTTTTGCTCTGTAACGAAATCTCGCAAGATCTTGTTCCATCAGCATTGGTCCAGCATGTAGAAAAGTCCCTGTCATTGTAGAAGAACTTGATATCCCAGCATTTCTTTCAGAGTCATGTGACTACGGTGCTGCTGCTGTTACAGACTGACTTGCTTTGAAGCTGCTTATAATAATATGTCTGGTTTTAAGTTGTTGGTTAAGTTACCAAGTTGTCAGAAACATTAGAATTAGCCACATGTTGGCTAATACCTGCTAGTATCTGATAAATGGCAGCTAGATGTCTAAAAGGAACTCCTCTGGCTGAGTTAAGGAGATTTTGGGATCTTTGCTCTTGGAGCAGAATATAGTTGTATTTCTCAAAATATGAGAGATACAACCTCACAGTTCTCTGCATTTTAGGAATGGGCACAATTAATCGATAATCGATAATTGATCGTTAAGATTTTTTTCGATCACGTAATTTTTTTTCGGTCATCCGACGGTGTTATGAAAGAGTTCATTCATGTAGTGTACATCTTGGAGCTCTGTAATGAATGTCACTATGTGGCGGTAATAAAGCATCCCACCAGCGGGGGGCGATGTAGCCTAAAGGCAGCAGAGAAAGCCGCCTGCGAGCTGCCGTTTTCTCAGTCAAAGCAGCTGAAAGAAGACTCTTCTAAACCAACATGAAGCGAGCACGGCGAAGTCTGGACCTCGGTGAAGTTGGTTTCAAGTTAGATATCAGACGTGAGCAAGACGCTGCTGACTCCGCGGATCGCGAAGAGCCAATACCCAACTTGAAACCAAGCTCATCAAGGTGAAGTCTGGCGTGGGACCATTTTGCGTTAGAAAATGACTCCTCACGTTGTAAATACTGCAACACATTTTATAAAAACAACTCCACAACAACTCCCATGACGTACCATTTAATAATGCTCATCCGACCGAGCTTAAATGTAATGAATCTTGCCTTCAACCCATTATCGCCTCGGTCTGAAGCTGGAGGAACTGTGATGCAAAGTGGGCAGACAAAATTACGGAAGGAATCTGTAAAATGATTTTAGTGGATATGTTGCCCAGGAAAAGGTTTCCCAGATTTGATTAATTTACTCAAACCAGTCAATCAGCTTCTTCACAGCGCATCATTACCAGGCTCATTGAAACACGAGAAGCGAGAGCAGGAGCTGCTAAACAAGTTGGCCACAGCAGCTTGTGTTGCCATAACAACAGAGAGCTACCTCACCATCACGTGCCACCACTGCCGACCTGCTCGCAGAGATGATGATTGAGGCTGTAGAGCAGGGGGGAGTTGAAATAAGTACGTATTTGAGCAAAAAAACAAAACAGTCTGCCTGTGGTATGTGTAATCATTTTTTAAAATGCATTTCTTAATGATTAATCGATAATTGACCGTTAATTCTCACGGCGATTGATCAAAAAGATTATCGCTAATGCCCATCCCTACTGCATATATCAGTAGATATCGGGTATCGGAGTTCAAGAGTTGGACAATATTGGTATATCAGATTTTGGTAAAAAAAGCCTATATTGAACATCTCTAGCCAAAAAACAAAATTTGGGGAAATATGTCAGTTCTTGTTTCTCTGTGGAACACTAGCCATCAGTACACAACTAGAAAACAGTGAACAATAACAGCCACTTGTATGAAGGTTCAGGTACAGATCTGCTGAGTCAAAAAAAAAAGTCTAAAATCTGTATGAGGAGGTTCAATGTTAAGATTTGAATTAAATGTTTACAGCCAAACCAACCAAAACACAAATATCTGATTGTGAAATATAAGGAAGTAGAACTGAAGTGAAACTTTCAGTTGTTTACTGAATACAGTTGCTCCACTATTGCCTTTTATTGCCATTTTACTGACTTCTATTTGTTTAAAAAAACAAACAATAAATGAGTGTAGTCAATTAACATATTCATGTATATCATTCTATATCTATTTGATCCTCTTACATAACCAACAAGAGGATGAAAGTTTAAAAAAAGTGTTAACTATCAACCAAAAAGGGGAATGATGTAGAGATTTGACCTCTCTGTTAGTTTTCTCTAGCCTTTGTTTCCAAATAGTGAAAGAAAATATGATTATATAAAATTACTACAAATAATCACACGGTTACATGATAACTGTGATTAAACTAGTTGTTTAGTGTAATCAGTTGTACTACAATGACTATTTCAGAGTCTAATCTCTCCATCGTTGTGTCTGGGGAATATAATGACTAGTGTAGGAGGAAGCTAAACAGTGCTTCTGCATTTGGACAACACAATGACAAACAGGATGTTGAATAAAAAAAGGCAAGCTGCTTACTCATGAATCAACAACAGAACCAGATTTTACAAAGACAACATGACATTAGAATGACATTATTCATTAACCAACAACAGTTTAACTTGTTACCTTAACAAACCCCAGATGTGTTACTCAACAACGACAGTGAGACACTTTCTTATACTTCATTTAACTGACTTCCGTTTACTTGTGACGATGACAAATGTTTTCACCTGATCAGCTGATCATTCATGTTTAATATCTCTAAGTTTAATACCAGCTAACGAGACCAACATAGAATATCCAAAGGTCAACACTAACACATGACAGAAAATCATGCTGACATTTCTTCAATAAATTGGGAAATTGGGAACTGATACCTTGTGGAGACCCTTGCAGCATGTTAATATTTGTTTTAAGATCAAAGCTTTAATATGCTGTGGTTTAAGACAAATCCAGACAATGTACTATATTAACAAGAGCTCTGATCAAAGACGGGGATTTTTCACAGAAAAGGTGAAGGATGCTCAAAGCTAGCAAGGTTACAACAAGACAAAAGCCGCTTTCAGACTTCCATTGCGGAACATGAGCAGTAAAATCCAGCCGCTCTTTAAAGCCAAAGTTGGTAATCCTGCTCAAGGACACTTTTTGTTATACTGGGTGAAATGGTCCCTCCATCCTGACAGTAGTCAATACATCATGTATTCATAAAAAGGAAGGAAAAAAGTCAGACCTCTGTGAGAGCTGTAGTTCTGTTAAAACTCTGACTAACCCCTGCCATTCGCAGGAATTCACAACTTATAGAAAGAACGAATCGATGCATTTATGTCTCGTCTCTGTCCCTCCCCTCTCACCGTCCTCCACTTGCTCCCTGTGCGCCGCTCACTGTAAACAAATATAGCTAACGGACTGCTGCTGCTGCGCCGAAAAAACAAAACAAAACAAGACAACAGGTAAGGATTTCGGAGGCGTAGACGTTTGCAGTGTGGACTTTTTACACTGCAGAAAGAGTTGGAGGTGAGTGGATTAAAGCTTTTTTAAAAAGCTGTTTACAATCAAGCTAACGAGCAATCCACTCGGCTGTTATCGTTAACCTGCTCGTAAAACATTGGCGCACAATGTCACTGCGCTCTGAAGGCGTGGTTTCGGGTGGTGTGTTTTTTTAAACTGTCACTTGCTCAAACCGTTTTTCCAACATTGCCAATTCTAGCTTTAAACGGACTCGTCTTTTCAAACATGCCGCTTCCTTGCAGACTTATCGCGTTCCAGGCACTTTCATACATCAGGAAATGTTGCGGCAAAGTCAGCACAGCCCCACTGTCCCTTCAACTCTGTCCGGAACATTTTCTTGTGCATTGAGCCAAAACGATGCGCCGCAACATTTCCGCTCTTGTAACATGGGGTCCAGTCAGTACACGTCCGCTACATCTCTGAGGTAAAAGACCGGAACGCATGTCCGAATGCAAGCGTTATAAAGGACAGAGCCCGCAATATTACCGCGTTCCAGCACAAGTCTGAAAGGAAATACAATCTTTACACAGCGGCCCACCCTGTAAATTCTGATGACACAAGTTAGTGTGGGGTGGCCAATCAATAGACAGCATTAACTTCAATTTCCAGCAGTGTTATCATGTTCGAGCAGCTCATGGGAAGAGCAGTTGTCTGTCAGTTGGGAGGTTTCCCCAGACTACATGAAACTTAAGCATGATCTTAGGCAAGAAGACACTTCACCCTAAATTGCCTCTGGTGTGCTCATCATGACATAAATGTCTGCAAAATTGGAAAAAAAACACAAAACAACAGAACTTTATGGATCACTTCTAGGACGTGTTGTGTGGATAATTGTGACTTACAGTGTTTTACCCTGAGTGGTCAAAACTACAAGAGAAGAGTGACATAAGAACAGTCCATTTCCCATTTATTAACTTTGGATCCTGCACCACCAACTTAGAGGCCCTATACTAAAGCCCCATCTCCACCAGGGCCTGAGTGCGCAAGTGCAAGATGACAGGAAAGGCATCATCGTCACCAGAAGACCCCAGTTCAACTTTACACCGACTGGACTTGGGTTGGGAGGTGGGAAGGAAACAGACTAAGAACAGTGCTGTACAGAGGGCTATCAGTTAGGGGTGGGTAAAAATATTGATTAATCGATACATCACAATATTTTCCCTGCATAATTCAATATTGATTCAGCAAATTCTCTTAATCGATTCACCTCCTGACTTGTGTGTGTGTGTGTGTGTGTGTGGTGCGTTAGTGGACTTTTTATGGTGTATGGACGGATGCTGCATTAGATCATACAACAAAAAGGCAACCATTTTTAAGTTTCATGTTTTATTGCTCAAAAATGTGAGGTGACACAGTCACACTGTATGTTCACATGGGCATAAAAATAAATATTTAAAAATTTAACAGAAACTGTAATTATTTGTGTATTTCTACTTTTTACTGAATCAATATCAAAGCACAACCCAAATAATAAAAATCTAATTGAACTGTGAGGTTCTTATCAATACCCTGCCCTATTCTCACTACACACATGGAAATGTTTGTCCATTCATGGTTGAAATGGTGGGACAAGTATGGCAGCTGTCATGCATGTGCACCCATTGCAAGTAGATTCTGAGAGGGAAAAACAATCACTTATATTTGGAAAATACAAACAGAAACACAGTTTTTTATTGTATATTTTTCTGTCATTGGCCTTCAATTTTGTCACTTACCACCTTTAAAATGTTTACTGACCACAAATAAGTGAATCACCTGAGCCGTCATTATTGATTGGCTTGTGTTTACCTTGGTATTCATGTTGATAAACTTGATGCACAACCAATCAAAAGTGGGGTGGCCAATGAGATTTTAGGGATGGCCCTGGACCCCTGAGGCCACCCCCAAAGTCGCCATAGTACCCAATTTCAGCCACTTTGACAAGAGGTCTGAACTATACAGAGAAAAACCAAAGCAAAGACTAGCATATTAATCAGAACCCAGATAAACAGGGAAATGATGATGAACCAAAAAAAAAGACAACCAGCTGAAATCTCAGCAGATGAGTTAAATTCCTTAGTTACATTCAGTTAAAACATTCATCAGGTGGACACACCACCACTGGAAGGTAAGCGTTTTAATACTTTAGGTGTTTTTAAAGCCCAAAGCATTAAAAACACCAGGTTATGTTTTAGTGATGTTAACAATAGTGTTTGTTCCCCTTTAAGTCGTGTTCCCAGAATAACAAAGGAAATGTATGAAGTCTGGTTTGTATTGTTCTCCTTCTAGCAGCCTCAGTGTGACCTCTACAAACTGTGACAGGCTGGATGTGTGTTATGTAACCGGATATATCTAATATCTCAATCTAGTTGGGACCTCTCTGTATCCTGTCCTGTATGTTATCCCTGCGTTTAGTACACATCAAAACAATATATCACTTCTGTATATTTCCCCAAACATGTCCTCTGTGTCCCATCTGTCCTTTGTTTACCACACAGCATGCCACAAAAGGCTGAACAGACAACACAGAGACAGAGATGTTCCGAATATGCAGAAACAAGACGCATTAAGGAATGTGGGTCTTACTTGGTCTGAACGGATGGTACACGGGGCTGGCAGCCCGTCTCTTCCAGGTGAGCTGGGAGCGGCTCAGGCTCACATCGTACGCGGCGTTTCTGACGCGAAGCTCGGACACCAGCAGCAGCCTGGCTGGCCTATCCATCTGCGCCTGTCCGTCCTGCTCTGTCCTTCAGCCGGCTGAAGAGGCAGCAACAGTCCCGGTACGGTTATGTCCGTCCATGCATGTTGTCTCTGTGGTTCCGGAGAGGCTCGAAACCCCGAAAATTAAGTGTTTATGAAACAGCAGCTGTATTATTGGACCTGATTCGGGATAGCGGATTCCAGCTCGGGATGTGTGTTTTTTTTTCTACTGATAGGCGGATTTTACCGGATGTGGGAGGAGCTTTGTGTTGCATTCACTGCTTCTGGAAAAGTCGCTACGACTTTACTTAAGAATGAAGACATCGTACAGTTCAACATTTATTTCTTGTGTGTCTTAAATGCAGAGATTACCAACTACGGTCCTCAAAGGCCGATATCCTGCAGGTATTTGGAGCTTCCCTGCTGCAACAGAACTTTGTAACTTGTGCAGAGCTTGACAACAAGCTGTGTTGCAGCAGGAAACTCAATACCTGCAGTATGCCGGGCTGTTGATCCCTGATTTACTACATACTAATTAAATAATGGGCAACTCCGGTCCTCAAGGGCCGGCATTCTGCAGGTATTGAAGTTTCCCTGCTGCAACACACTCCAATCAATGGGTATTTGTGCAGAGTCATCAATTGGTGACTTGTGCAGAGCTTCACAAGTTCTGCACAAGCCGCAAGGTCCTGCAGGATGCCGGCCTGAAAGGACCGGAGTTGTCCACCCCTGAAACGAATGCTTCACTTTCATGTTTTTCCCAGTAATCCAGTATTTTTTATAGTTGGTATGGCTGTCTGACCTGATCAAGTTTCTCTCTCAGCTACAGTAAAAGTTGCATTAAGAAAAAATATATCCAAACTGGAAAAACACACGATTAGATTATAACGTTCCTAAAAATTTTTTTTTAAAAAAAGGATTTGTCATATTTATATAATTTATTTCTATAATTTATTCAATTGCATAAAAACCTTAAAACCTGTAAGTTTGATTTTGTATGTAAAATATACATGTGATGTACATCTACAATATATTTATTTATAAATAATCAGTGAGATATCTTTTCATGTCCACTTTTTCTTGAACGAAATAATTGAGGACGTTTGCCATTCATTCTCCAGAACAGTTTTTGGAATAATTTCCACACTAAGCACAGCATTTGAAAGCATCAGCAATCTGTTGCGTATGCCGTCATCACGTTCCAGCCCGTGATTGAAGAAAACAAACTCTTCCCTTCTTGTCTTGGAACAAAGATTTTTGTTTGTTCCAGATTTGATTATTTACAATCAGTATTTAAAGAAATATTACTATGTGGGAACAAAACTTTCAAAAATGATAAATAATACAGAAATAGTTACTGTCTCAATGAACTCATTAATGTGCTAATAAATCATACAAAAGTTATTAATAGTAATAGTCGGTTATATTCAGTCATATTCACTTCTGAATTATTATTTTTGCATTTCCTTTAACTTTTTTTTTATTATTAATAAATGAAAAGATAATAATAGTTGATTTCAGAAGGAATAGCAGTAAACAAAACACCGTTTCCATCCTGGAAGAGTTTTATTTTCTATATAATTGAAAGTTTCTGTATTTCCTCATTTCAGCGAGCCTTTTGGTATCTGGCTAGGGACAACAGATGAAAGCTAGCCTCTTGGCTAAATCTAGCATATTTAGAAGTTGTTTTCTTTGTTTTTATATGCTTAGTCACTATGAAATAAACAAATAAAAGAAAAAAAAGAAAGAAAAGGGAGGAGGAATTACCTTGGTATTCAGCTGAACAACAGACCTGACTAGAATTGAAACAGCATCTAGAGAGAAGAAAAAAAGACAGCAGACTCTGCTTCATTTGGAAGTTGACATTATTCATTGTCTAAATAAAGATGTTGCATATCTCCTATAAGTTTGTTGTGGAAATAATAATAATAATAATAATGATAATAATGCTTATTATTATTATCATCATCATCATAATCAACAGCAACAACAATTATTATTATTGTTTTAATTGTTTGTGTTGTTTTTATGAAAATAATAATAATGCTGATATAAATTACTATTGCTATAATAATTTATCATCCTATCACATATAGCCTTTTGTAAGGGTGAATACGTGTCCCAATCACAAAAGTTTACACAATTAAGTTAATTAATTAATTAATTACACAATTACAATTAGTTTGTCTGCGGTTCCTAAGTAGCATGATGCCACTATGCCAGTCTTATGGTCTGTAACAGCAAAAATACCACCTTGATCATTTTATTTCATTTTTTTAATCGCAGGCACACAGTTTAACTTTATTTATTTTAAACAAAGTGCAGCTGAAGCAGGATGCACAAGAACCTAAACTGGAAAAAATTGAAATCAGGCGAGAGTTCAAGACAGAGTGGAACAGATGATGAGAGAAACAAACTGGCAGAGAACAACGGAAACAAGGCTGATAACATACTGAGGGACTAATGACTGTTGAGGAGCAGGTGTGATATTCGGAAACTTAAAATTAGGTGTAACAGGGGAATAGTAAGTAAAAAAACAACAGAATCCACCAGGGAATAAAGTCCACAGAACAAAACAGGGAGCAGAATCAAACATGCTGAAGATTCAACTTAATAACAACCAAAGAACAGGCTGAGAAAATAACAAAACAGAGAAATCTAAGTAGATGTAAGCTCAACAGAAGCAGAACTCACAGACCGTACACAGAGTGAATCTGACTTAATATATTCAAACTGATTAAGTGAAATGCAAAATATTGCAACTCAAATGGACACCAGATGACCTCAGAGTCACCCGTTTTATTATCACTGTCAATCTGGGTTTTTACAGCTTCCAAAAGACATTCCCAGTGCTGTTATGATCATATCACAGTCTCTGAAGGATATGCCTACAGAGGCAACCTCGTAACTGAAATATTTCCAGGAGGGGGCGCTGCTGCTTCACTCAGAACCTACTTTAGCTCTGATTTTTCCAGCTCTGTGATTTGTACTTAAATCAGACCAACAGATTTTAAAACAGCTGTCATTCTGAGCAGAAACACTTCAGCAGAGCCTGAGATGAAAAACTCCATAAAATTATGCTGATTTCAAGTCCCTCTTTCACTCCACTTCAGTTACTTCTAAACTTCTCTCAGGGTAAATGTTTGTAAGGATTTTTATCAGTCAAACCAGTGACATTCAAAACATTTCCCCCTGTTCTTTGTGTGTGTGTGTGTGTTTTCTCTGAAACTTCAGTATCAATGTCATTGACATGATCTGGAAACACAGGAATTTCACCACAGTATATAATAGGACTGTGTTAGCTCCAAGCTTGAATAATTCAACCTTCATTTCTAAGAAACAGCTTCCTCATATGTCAGTCTGGCTCAGCTTACAAGTCTAATGGTTCATAACTCCTGAGTCTACATCCACAAATCAGAGCAGTTTATAATAAAAGTGGAGAAACAAACACTGTGTCGGATGCTGAAGCATCCCAATTTTATTCAGATTTCTGTCATTTTACAATTTTTTTAACCTCTTCATTGTGAGAGACCCATATTCAGGGGGCAGCATGAGATACGTGCAATACAGATCTTTGCACACACTAAGAGGCAGCAATCCTTTCATGTAGCACACCAACATAAAAGATGTTGATGTGCTACATGAAACTCAGCTGAAAGACTACCAAGTATTGACATATAAACAAAACACAACTCAGGTCCAAAGCAAGACATAACAAAAATATTAACCTTGAGCTTCAGATTATTTCTCCACTTCAATCAAACCACACAAACAAGGTATATATGACAGCAGAGACTCCGCTGATTACAAGGATATTTGTCTCATCACTGTTGGACAGAAACTCAATGAACGGAAGACCCGCCCCCAACCGAACCAAGTCCCCAAACGGACCGAGACCCGTGGACTATGCTTTCTGAATGCACTCTGAGCTAGCAACCAGAGAACAGCAAAAAATAAATAAATAAATTGAAAAAAATAAATCACATAATCATAGCTAGTTTTTTTTTTTTTTTTTTTTTTTGTAGTAAAAAGTTTTATTCCAGCTCTAAAATAAAAACCTCTGCTTGTATGTTCTTCCATGACTCTGCCTTTGAAATGACTCATGAAGAGGACAGAGGTTTTATGGTGATGTACTGTATTAAACTCTTCCTCTCAAATATTATCTTGGTATTCATCATGGTGTTTCCAAGGTGAATTTGGGAGCAATCCCTCGATTCTCCTCACTCTGACCATTGATAGAAATATCCATTTCTTTTAGGAGGAGATAGATTTACATTTTCTACAGTGTTCCAGGTGAATTTATTCAGACAAAATACCACATCTTGATAACGACACCTCTGTAGCAATCTCACATATCTTAGCTTTCTTTTGAGATCTAGATTATACACACAGCCCTTGTGGGTTGAAGATGTACTTAATTTATTTTGGTTTTGTCTCATCAGACAGGAGGCAGCAAAATAGGCCTTGTCAAAAAAAGTTAAACCTGCAGGACAACAGTGACTGTTTAAGCATCTGTGCTTACGAGTGTGTGTGTGTGAGTGAAAAATATAAGGAGTGAAGTGTGTTAGATGAGTGTAATTGTGCAAATATAACTGCCCATCCTCAGAGGATCAGAGGTAGACAAAGAATGTCCCATGATACAGGTAACCAGTAGCCACCACAGAGCATGAAAGCCACCCATCCCACCAGTGCACCACTAGGTAACTGTGCATTCACCCAGAGTACAACACTCATGGGCTCTATGCACAATTCCACTACTTCCTGAACTTAAGCCAGCTCCTTTGTTTCCTGTCTTTCATTACAAACTGATGAATCCATGTGTGTCACCATGGTTACTGAGGTCAGGCACACCTGGATTAATTAATTTGTCCAGCAATGAAAGACAGGAAACAAAGGCTTATGTTCAGGAAGTAGTGGAGTTGTGCGTATAATTCATACCGCCAGTCAGTCATTTTCTGTACTGCTTATCCAGTTCAGGGTTGTGGGGGTTGCTGGAGCCTACCCCAGCTATTATCAGGCGAGAGGCAGGGTACACCCGCCAGTCTGTCATGGGGCCAACACAGCAAAACAGACAACCACGCACACTCACATTCACACCTAGGGACAATTTAGAGTGATCAATTAACCTATCATGCATGTCTTTGGACGGAGGAAGCCAGAGTACCTGGAGAGAACCCACTCATACATACATGCAAACTCCACACCGGAAGGCCACTGTTGGAATTGTACAAACCCCCTCCCCAGCCGGGAATCGAACTAGCAACCTTCTTACTGTGAGGCTGCGGTGCTAACCACACACCACCGTGCAGTCCCTCATAACTCATACCATTTCAAATCATTCGACCAGTTTTCTGAATTTCATTTAATTTATCCAGAAGGCCACTAGAAATTAGACAATTCAGCTCACTGTGCCAGACTAAGGTTGAGAAGATACCCTGGCTGAAATCTTATGTTCTTGTTCAGTTTGATCATATGACCTCAGTGTGAAGTCTTCTGGCCAGAAGTCGCCTCTCTCTCCCCTGAGAAACAGAAGAACAGAGATGGATGAGTTTGTCAGGGAGCTCCTTTTCTTCCAGTGATGGATGCTGATGCCATCAAGGCTCAGACCATGCTGACGGAACACAGCAGCACAGTGAGAAAGGTGTAGGTCAAGATTATATATAGAAAGAAAGTCCTCTGTGATCCATGATGACCCGGCTTCTCCACCTGAGTCCACTCAGGTGCTGACATCTGAAATGGACGATGGAGGAACGGTGCAGCTGGCCCTGCACAGCAGTACAGGGATCTCTGGAGCAGTTTCAGAGTCAGTCAGGGGGTCAAAGGTCATCCATCCAAGGACAGAGTCAGCAGAGATAGAGGCAGCAGGATTAGAAGAGGCCAGCTGAGCTGTTGCTGTTGAAGAAAAGCCAAGACAACTTTATTTAGAAAGCACTTTTTAACAGCAGCTACTGAGCAAAGTACTGAATATAAAATGACTAAAACATTTTAAAAGACATAAAATACAATTAGACAGAAAACAGAAATGGGAATAAAAAAAGAAAATAAGAGTAAGAAATATAGAATAAAATCAATTTAAAACAGCAATTAAAGCAACTCACACTGGGTGAATTTCCAATGAAAAGAAGGGTTTCAAAAGGGATTTAAAATTGGACAGTAAAGAGGCCTGTCTGACCTGCAGCAGCAGCAAATTCAACAGTTGTGGTTCTGCCACAGAAAACTGTCCCCTCTGAGCTTTCACTAAATCCTCGGCACCTTCACAAGCAGCTGATCAGCTGGCTTGAAGGATCATGAGGGGAAGTGCATGTGTAACAGCTCAGAGTGGTAGGGCTATCATTTAACACTTAAAAACAAATAGATTTTAAAATGCACCTTAATCATATCATTCCTTCTCCCATTCCCCCCATTCTTCACCCCCCCCCCTAAGAAGAGGCAGTCAATGCAGTAAGGCTAGAACAGAAGAAATATTTTCTCTTCCTTGTGTACCAGTCAATAGAAACGCCAAAGCATTTAGTACCAGCTGCAGACATGACAAAGATTTCCGAGACACACCAAAAAAATACAATGCATTGCAATAATCCCGCCGTGTTGTAATAAAAGCTTGTATCACTTTTTTCATGGTCCTGTTTTTTTTTTTCCTTCCTTTTTAATATGTTTGGCTTCTGATTTTAACTGCTGCACTGGCTTGCCTTTCTAGATAAAAAAATAACACTGTCCAGATTGACACCCAGATTGGTGACAGTAGGTAGCCTACAGGGTATTGTGCCAGAGGGCCCAAGTCAACAGGAGAGAACCCACTCTGTTCTCTTTTCATTAAAATTGGTGGAAAGTTTAAAGGGACATTGTGTAATCACGAGCAGCTCCCTCGTACTTTTCATGCTGCATTCGCGTGAAACCGGGCAGACCAACGACATCCGCTGCATGTAAAGTTATCACCAGCCTCTATATGTGAAGACGTGGTCCGTCAGTTACAGTGACATCAGTCCACATCTGATTTGTTGTCATGGCGATGTCGTATTGTTTTCCCTGACCCATGTTTTACAGTCTTTCGCTCGGCTTCATATATAATATGTAATCATATATATATAATATGCAAACTCTCTGCCTCAAAAAAATTAAGTAAACTGGAATAGGAGTGATTAAGTAGAATAAACTAAAATGGTTTAAGTTTCTAGAGCTTTTCTGAACTTAATAAATTTGATTAAACTGTAAGTGAAGGATGCTGGGCAACAAACTTTTGTGATTAATTTCACAGAAATAAGATGTTTCACACTAATTTAATTTTAATTATTACCAACATAATGCTTTTGAGTTCATCTTACTAACAGCAATTGATGTACTCAATACTGTTCTTACTATATAGCAAGTATTTAGTGTAGGGGACTTTAAGCTACAGCTATTGTCACACCACATACTTCTCTGTCGCGGTGCAGCAGCTGCTGGATAGTAGGTGTTAAATACAGGAATAAACAAACAAGTTGAGAGCAGTCACATGACACTACCAACATTTATAAATCCCTCATTTGTGAATGATCTCCAATTTATTGTTAAAAAAGTGAACTGCATTGTGGGAAACCTGCTCCCTCACCATCCCTGGCCCAATCCCAAACCGGCCCCTAAGCACTACCCCTACACACTACCCCTCCGTTTGCGCGTTCCCGCGGAGGCTCCGCCATATTAAGGGCCGTCCCAAACCGTGTAGGGTGGAGGGCGAGTGCACTGTTCAGTCCTCAATCAGCGAGTCTGCATCAGTGCAGACTCGCCAGAATTTTGCAGCGGGTGCAACGGCTAAATGGAGGAGGAAACAGTCATGTTCCACACATGAGTTCCGCACGTGCCATGCATGTTTGTCAATATTGACAGAAAAACATGAATGGAGTTATTTTATTGGGTAAAAAGAAAAAACGATGACAGGTGCACAGGTATCCTTCAAACCACTGGCGCTCATGGAAGGGAATGTTTGAGCAGGAAAAGAGGATTATAATCCTCCTATTGGCATAATAATAATAATAATAATAATAATAATAATAATAATAATGATGATGATGATGATGATGATGATGACAATGATAAATGACCATTCGTAGTAATAATAATTTTATCATTTATTTAATTGTAGGATCATGATCATTATTATTTATTTAAAATAAAACATAATTCTTCACACATGAGTGTGAGTTAGTATTTCCACACAGTTTTATTTGACATGGGGGTGTTTGTGTTGCCACGGTGATGACTGCTTTCCTTTTTCCAGTTGGGGGACGAGGGCGTCTCGTTGTCATTAACACCCTCCACCTGCAATCAAGGCGCCCTCTACAGCTGCAAGTGTGACTTCATTGGGAGTGACACTCGATAGTTAAGGGGTAGTGTGTAGGGGAGCGGATTGGGATTGGGCCCCTAACTCATTTTTAATTAAGCTGTTTCAACTTAAGTAAATTAAGTTTTCTGACATGTTGCCCTCCAAAGTTCTTACAACTTATTTAGAATAAGTATTACTAACAACTAAGTTAAAATTAAGTTCTGCTTACTAGATAGAGTCTATTAAAACCAATATTACAATTTACAGTGAAGGCAGTACCTTGAATGCCAACCCAACGCTCTAGACGTTACTAGAATGTTGTGATCCACTCAGTCAAAAGCAGCTGGTAAATCTAATAGATCACAAACACCTGAATGTGTAGCAAAAATATCACCAGAACTGAGGAGAAACTGGTACTGGGAAATAAATTATTCAATTATTGAAATTCAGAGACCATCTTCCACAGCGATTATATTTCAGCTGGCAAGTTATACAACCCAAATATTTGAAGGCTCTCATTTCTTAAACCACCATGTGGGAAAATACATCCTGCAACCATGGGATGAATGTTAATCTTAATCAAAAAGTTGAAAGGCATTAGCAGTTTGGGAGCATTTAACCCCCCCCCCCCCAAAAAAAACCCCCAAAAAACAAACATGTAAACTTTATAACTG
This sequence comes from Atherinomorus stipes, assembly GCA_023101725.1. NCBI lineage: Eukaryota > Metazoa > Chordata > Actinopteri > Atheriniformes > Atherinidae > Atherinomorus > Atherinomorus stipes. Next base: position 28,458 of record JALJCO010001627.1, on the reverse strand, counting down.
ATTCTTTAGCATGGTAAAATTTTTAATATACCATTCATAAATTAATTTCATTTGAATTTGCAATACTTGAGATGCAACATGTAACAAGTAAATTTTGTTTGAACAAGTTACCTTTGTTGTTCAGATTTGTGTATGGCATGAATGGACTGATATGAGAACCCTCAACTTTTAAACTGAAGTACTCAAAGAAATGAATCTTTTGTCAACAGGTTCCATATAATTTGTTAGAGCCATTCTAAACATTTCTTTATGAATGAGTTTGTGTTCCTGCTTCTCCACTCAGGAAATGAGATAAGAGGCGTGAGACAAAGGTGTGGAGACAGTTTTAGACCGCTCTTTTTATTTTTCCGTTATTAGCCAAATATTGAGTCATGTACACTGTACGAGATATTAGAATTATTTAGTGAAACTGATAACATGGCGAAGCCAAGTTTTTTCTGAAGGGTCAAGACCGCCAATGAAAACGCGACCACATAATTTAATGCGTGATCAATAAAAGTTAATCTTACTTTGTTGTTCATAGTACTTGGTGTTCATACACACATTATGTAGGGATGAGAAAAATCACATTAAGATAACGTAAAAACGATTAACCCAACGTGCGCCTATTTTATGCATTAACTGAAAATCATTTAAAATCAAGAGCGTATTAGATTTGTGTAAAAGGCGTTGCTTGGGATAAGTAATGCCTTAAAAAGGCGCGGCGCCAAAAGTATTACTTGCACTGCAATGAGTCATTGCTGCACTTGAGGCCACTGGACCCCACAACACACCTTTGGAAGAATTTTAGGCTCTGACAATTCACAACTGACCTTGGCATAAAAAAAAAAAAAATAAAAAAAAAAAAAAAAAAAAATAATCCATCTTTACTGCTCAGAGCCCACATTTCCATGGTTAGATCCATTTAATTTGCATCAGGTGCATTGAATCAGGAAGCCGATAAAACCTGCAGGATAGTGGACTTAACCAGAACTTTCTAGGCCTTGATTATAACAAAGACACCGCAAGGAAATATTCCACATTTACTGTACCAGAGGAAATAATGTCTTTGGGCCAACATGGCTCCAGAGGTGGGGCCAGATCAATGCCGTTGATTTGGCTCCAGACAGCATTTCAATAGTGTACATGCCTTTATGGAGACAACTTTTCAGAAAAATGTAAAAAAACACTACTGCAAAATGTTCACCCATGGTCATGGACATAACTCAAGTCTCCATCCAGAAAACCCTTGAAAAACAAATTACCTCAGTCACAAGCAAGGTTGCAGGGGGATGCTTGCTCATGGGTTTGAAACCAGAAGATTCATACAAGACTCAAGTTCCTGCAGAGCAATATGCAGTTTTATTAACCAGTTGCTTCTCTTAGTGCATGCACGGCAAGTTTCCTACGGGTTTAGTCAGTTTATATAAAAAGAAAAGTTCTGTTAAACCAGCCAGCCAGTTAATGCAGGGTTTATAAACAGTTTGATGGGATTCTGGATACAAATTAACCATGAGCATAAGAACCAGACAAGTCCAGTCAGTGTGCAAGTTTTATAAGACTTTAGTTTCTCCCTCGCAGGGGTCTTTCCTTCACAACGATTGGTCCAACAACAGTTTCCCTCTCCAACATAGCACCTGGAAGGAAAATAAATAATAAAAAATTAAAGACACTAGGATACAGTTCATAACAGGTAGATAATGACTTGCTTTATACAGGAAAAATGTTGTGAATGTGTTCAAGGCCATTTAACACCCAGATTCCACATCCTCCGGTCCGCACCGTTCCACACGGTGCAGCAAACACGCTGGGAAGTGCAATGTCCACTACGTGCACCCAGCTCTGTCCAGCTGCGTTCCTCCAGGTCTTGGAGCCCGGGGAGAGCATGCGCGAGGCATGTTCTGATGGCATGAATCAAATGGCCTTTCACAATGATCAACATGTGTACAATTTTGTGAACAGCAAACCCAGCACACATGAACCGCACCAGGATGCAGACCGTATAGAGTTCAGCCTCCCCCCCCCAATAAAATTTTTTTTTTTGTCAATAGAAATAAGTTTACCATGGGGAATTTCATGTTTTCAATTTTTGTTCATATCAATGTCCTGAATCTGTAGCCTATAATGTATGTTGACTGATTTAAAATGTGTACAGTACAGAAAACTCCAATTTTGGAGGAGATTTTTAAATCAAATTGTGCTTTTTCATGTATTTTACGTTTGGATTCACGATGCGTTTACTTTGACAATCCAGATGTAATCCATGTTCGTGTTCGGTGTGATCCGAGTGGTGAGGATTGATCCGGCCTTCACCGACAGAGCAGAAAATTGGACTGGCTCTGCAATTTGGGCGCAGCACAACGTAGAGGCCGTACATCAGAGAATGTTGACTGCAGGTCATTGAATAACATAGCAACGTGTTTGCTGTGCCGAGCGGAGTATGTGGAATCTGGGGGTAAGGCTAGAAAACATTCACGGGCTGTTACAGCACAGTCAAATATTTTACTTTAAAGGGACACTGTGTCACTTAAACCTGTAACTTCCCACAGGCCACAGCCATCACAAAATAAAGTATCCATGTTTTGGAATCATGTTTGCAGACCACTGATCAGCTCATAGCAAAGTCATTGAATCATAAAGCAAAGCGCTCCAGGTCACACGAGCCAAATGAACAGCGCCACTTCTGCAAAGTTACAATGTCTGTGTTTTTTAAGGAGGGCAGCCCCCTCAGAGCACCAACATGTGCCAAGTGCTGTATATTGACCCCTGAAATCATCCATTACTACTTAAATCACGCTCGTATTTGGGTCAAAAGTTACATGGTATCCCTTTAACCATTAACTTGTAAATTATCTTAGATTCTGAACAGAAGTTAAGAATAAATGTATGAGACCTTCATTAGTCACACCAACATTTACAGCCTCAGCTCTTCCCTGTCTTACTGGCAGGGAACAGGAAGTTTATCTAGACTTAGCCCTGAAGTGGTGAAAGAAGCCTGGTTCATGGAGTGTTTATAGAAGTAACAGTCATGAAGCATTTTGTGAAAACTGAAGAAAGTGTTCAGTTTTTAAGGGGGGGAACCTACCCATCCCACCCAGGTCAGTCCTGCCACCGTTGCAGTCAGCATCACAGCAGGAGCAGGTGTGATGAATGCCACTGGCTTCCCTCCACCTGTCAATCAAAAACTCAGTTTTGAAACATAATCTGAAAAACAAGCAAGCTCATTTGATCTGGAGGTTCAGACCCGGCATTCCCTAGCTTTGAGGGTGCTGTGCATTTAACTTCCACCACATAAGAGTTGTCAATTATGACCGTTCATCTTACCCATTGGAAAATGAACAGGCCTTGCTTGTGGTACTGACAGGTGCAGCAGCTGCTGTGGCCTTCATACTGCAGGTGATGTAAAGCTGGAGAAACGGAAGTAATTTCTTATGTTACAGGATGGAGATGAAGCCTTACAGGTAAATCATTCAAAAAGGCAAGGCAAGTTTTTGTTGCACATTTCATGCACACAATTGAAAGTGCTTTAGGGTTAAAACTTACCACACCGCTGTGGTCCTGCTCAAACCTAAATGCTTCCACCTCAAAGTGCAGCGTGTCATCTTGAGTCCGAGGCAGGAACTTGGAGGTGGAGCCTGTCAGCTGACTGTCAAACAGACACCTGTACAAGTGGAGCCAACAGAATGCTTTACTGTACAATATGAAGAAATGATTTAAACACAGTCGCATGCAAATCTAAGGAACAACCCCCCCCCTCTCTTTCTCTAGAGATTGGAGCTAAAGCTACATCATTCTAAAGAGATTCATATTTGTCCTGAAAATGTTTAGGAAAGCCTGGAATTCTCATTGGTACCATCTTCATCTACAGGGAGTGCAGAATTATTAGGCAAGAGTATTTTGACCACATCATCATCTTTATGCATGTTGTCTTACTCCAAGCTGTATAGGCCGAAAGCCTACTACTAATTAAGCATATCAGGTGATGTGCATCTCTGTAATGAGAAGGGCTGTGGTGTAATGACAACACCTTATATCAGGTCTATTAGGCAAACATAATCATTAGGCAACTTAAACAAATATATACCCATTTCAATTATTTTTTCCACCAGGTAAACCAATATAACAGCTCAACATTCACAAATATACATTTCTGACATTCAAAAGCAAAACAGAATAAGACCAATATAGCCACCTTTCTTTGCAAGGACACTCAAAAACCTGCCATCCATGGATCCTGTCAGTGTTTTGATCTGTTCACCATCAACATTGCATGCAGCAGCAACCACAGCCTCCCAGACACTGTTCAGAGAGGTGTACTGTTTTCCCTCCTTGTAAATCTCACATTTGATGAGGGACCACAGGTTCTCTATGGGGTTCAGATCAGGTGAACAAGGAGGCCATGTCATTAGTTTTTCTTCTTTTAGACCCTTTCTTGCCAGCCACGCTGTTGAGTACTTGGATGCGTGTGATGGAGCATTGTCCTGCATGAAAATCATGTTTTTCTTGAAGGATGCAGACTTCTTCCTGTACCACTGCTTGGAGAAGGTGTCTTCTAGAAACTGGCAGTAGGACTGGGAGTTGAGCTTGACTCCATCCTCAACCCGAAAAGGCCCCACAAGCCCATCTTTTTTGATACCAGCCCATACCAGTACCCCACCTCCACCTTGCTGGCGTCAGAGTCGGACTGGAGCTCTCTGCCCTTTACCGATCCAGCCACGGCCCCATCCATCTGGCCCATCAAGACTTACTCTCATTTCATCAGTCCATAAAACCTTAGAAAAATCAGTCTTGAGATATTTCTTGGCCAAGTCTTGACATTTCAGCTTGTGTGTCTTGTTCAGTGGTGGTGGTTTTTCAGCCTCTTACCTTGGCCATGTCTCTGAGTATTGCACACCTTGTGCTTTTGGGCACTCCAGTGATGTTGCAGCTCTGAAATATGGCAAAACTGCTGGCAAGTGGCATCTTGGCAGCTGCTTGCTTGACTTTTCTCAGTTCACGGGCAGTTATTTTGTGCCTTGGTTTTTCCACACGTTTCTTGCGACCCTGTTGACCATTTTGAATGAAACGCTTGATTGTTCGATGATCACGCTTCAGAAGCTTGGCAATTTTAAGAATGCTGCATCCCTCTGCAAGATATCTCACCATTTTTTACTTTTCAGAGCCTGTTAAGTCCCTCTTCTGACACATTTTGCCAAAGGAAAGGAAGTTGCCAAATAATTATGTTTGCCTAATACACCTGATATAGGGTGTCATTAGACCACAGCCCTTCTCATTACAGAGATGCACATCACCTGATATGCTTAATTGGTAGTAGGCTTTCGGCCTATATAGCTTGGAGTAAGAACGTGCATAAAGAGGATGATGTGGTCAAAATACTCATTTGCCTAATAATTCTGCACTCCCTGCATTCTCCATCAGTACCAAATACTGAAATTGAAACATCTTAATTACAAAAATGTTCTGCTCATCACTCCAAAAGACCTTGCAGTTGCAGTGATGCACTCATTTCCTTTTGGTTATGTAAAATATGAGCAGAGGCCTAAGAAATAGGCACAGGACTCAAAGGGTGAAAAGACCATTTAAATGTTTAGCAGAGTATTAGGAGTGGTTTTCAGCAGTATGGTACATGTAAGGAATAAATAGAATAGTTCAAATCTAGTCATTCACATAGCCACAAATAATGAGCCCAAACATGTGAAATAAGTTTGTCAAATTTTGTATGAAACTGAACATATTTAGGTTTAGAAAAAGAAAAAAAAATCCTAGCTGTAAACATGTTAAACCGATCAGGTGAACAGAGACTTCCCTCCATGGGAATGTCTCAAATCGGTCCAGATAAAACATCCAAGTTGAACAATATGCAGAGTGTACTTTAGGAAAAAAAAAAAAAAAAAAAAAATCCAATAAACTAACCCGTGGTTTCCAAGGAAGCTGTATCGAGGGACAGTATCAACATTGGGGACAACAGTTGCCACACAGCTGTCCACGGTCACTCGCAGGGGAGCGTGATGAAACTGTTTAACTGAGGCTTCAAACTTCATTATGTCACCCAGCAGGAACTGAGAAGAGGGACGAGGGAGCTGCCAGTCGTCTGACAAGACAAAAAGTTAAGTCATTGCATTTCATCTGCCCCTGAGCTGCTTGTAGGACTGAAAATGAGAACAACGTTGAGTGAAAAACACCAGTCATGAGTTGCAGGGAGAAGTAAAGATTTTCCTCAGAGTCCTTGCTGTCAGTGAATGGAATCCAGGTCGGTTTCAGCAGCACACTGCTTACATCATGCTTCCTGGTAGGGTTGAGCAGAGGGGAAGAAATAAATTGCAAACAGCTGAATACAAAGCTTGCATAGGAAGGTTTTCCAAAATTTGGTTTCATCCAAGTTTGTTTGCTTTGAAAACAACTTCACCTCTGGTAGTGGCACTCAATGCTGACAGAGACATCACTCCCTCGAACGATGGACCCGTCTCCCAGTGGAGTGGGAGTGTACAGTAGTGTGAATACATAGGTGAACGAGTCCTCAGACATCTAAAACCATTAAAATCATTCCATTAAACCTTTCTGCATCACTTGGAGTTAAAATCAGACACAAATTCAAAATTCTAATCTTACTCAAGTTTATTCCTTCCACCAAAAACAATCATTTTTGAATTTTAAAGTTGGGTGTTTTAAAAAAAGCCAAGGTTTGTCCAATGGCCATGAGATTACAACACAAGGCCAGGGGTGCAGGCACTGTGGGTTGACATAAATGTTGTTCAATGTGAAAACACGCATTTATGACTTCTTTAGAAATGGTTAATAGTCAAACGTGGAGGGACAGTGAAAGTTTAAATTGATATGGTCAGAACATCCCACTTCCTATAAAGTACGCACAGAAATTATGCAGTTTTCAAAAGTAATTAGTCATTGTATAAAAACACATGATATGCTTGGAAGAAGTGGCAGCTCAGGTGACGAGACTCTAGTGATGCAACAATAAGATAAACCGCAATATAATTATTGATTGTTGGAATTACCGTTTCATATTTTAATTGTCAGAAAATCGGGATTATCGCTCTTTGTAAAAAAAAAAAAAAAAAAAAAAAAAAACCACAATAATGCTGTTCATTGCCTGGAAAAGCAGCTGTATTTCCTTATACCGTCTGCAACGTTTGGACAAATAGGACAAAGTCTGGATGTATTTTGGATTTTTTCCAGGATGCTGGGAGGAAACTAACATTTAATATATTCATTTATTTATCACATATGCTTGTTTTTTAATTTAATAAAAATCGTTGATGTCTGTGTGTGTATAAGTTTTGAACACTAAGCACATTTCAGCACCCCAATAATGATTATCATTTTGGTCATAATAAACGTGACATGAAATTTTCACTGTTACATGCCTACGAGACTCTGGCTCGTTTGGCTAAAGTGCAGCGTGAAAGCAACCTTGGTCCAGGAGATCACCCCCACCCACCAACTGAGCCGAGTACTCAATCGGACCAGGTCAAGTGGACTATCCAGGTGTGAAGGCACCCTAAAAAGATCATTGACCGAACCTTTTCTCATCTGCATGTCATTCCCGGATAAGGAAAAGTAAGGCATTGAAAACACTTTCCTCCGAGCAAGTCTTTGCAAAACAAAAAGTAAAAAAAAGGTGACAGTGGTAATCTTTTTCCAAACGCGTAATTGTGTTATGATCATTCATTGTGGATTTGGCCATATAAAACATGGTTATCGATTTTAAACCTCCTGGACAGGATAGAAATGTCTGGCAAACTTTAGTGGATCAACATGGGTGCCAAACTGCTCTGAGGGTCAATATCCTGCAGGTTTGTTGTTTCCCTGCTCCAACACCTGAATGAAATTAATGGAGTATTGTGGAGAAGTTGAAGAGACGCTGTTAGTGCCGTTTGCTTTGAATCGGGGTGATATCCTATTCAAGAGTTTAGTTTCAGGGTTGTGGCCTCATCTAAACACAATCCAGTGAAGACCACGGCTACAGCAAAATGGAGAATGGGAAGTGACTCAACTGGCTGATTAGACAAAACTTCGGATAAAACTTCAGATTTAGAAGGTGCTTGAACTTTAAAAACTCACCAGCAGCTGGCTGCCACAACCATGCAGCTCCGACTCAAAAATCATCACTTCAGATTCAAGATCCTCCCCTACGGCAGCACATCCACCCAGAGTGACATCTTCAGTTGGGACAGGTTTACCGATCCCCAGCAGGTCCTTTTTGGCCTCCACCCGGACAGAGTTCTCCCCACAAACGGCGCTGACGCTTTCAGCCGGCATTGGGACCTTCAGCTCAAAATGTGGAGGGAACCGGGGCTCCTCCTCCGCTGGTGGATCAGGATATGTCCAAGCTAAAGGTTCACGGACGAACTGCTTCTCCTGCTGGACAGCTGGGGGATGGGAGGATTTAACAGCAGTTTGCAAATCCTAATCATGGAACTCTCAAAACCAAAATATAACATCTTTAAGACCATTGGACTGTTTGGTTGAACTGTTCCCCAACCAAACAGCAATGACCCATTTAAAGGAGCTGTATCATGCTTTTCAAATGTTCCAAAAGTCAAATACAGGCATTTATAAGCTAGATATGTTCCCATCGTTACTATAGAAACTAATTTGGTGTTAAATATTAGTTTTTCGATGCATCTAATTTCCAACACGGAAGTAAGATGGCTGACTGTCCTGAACCGCGGAGCTCTCGACCAATGGCTATATGCCCGGCTCCACTACTTCCTAATTCAGACAGCACCTTTGCTTCCTGTCTGTTGTGACTGGACGAACTGATTAACCCAGGTGTGTCTGACCTCAGTAACTGGCCAGACACACCTGGAGTAATTAGTTCAACCAGTAATGAAAGACAAGAAGCAAAGGTGCTGTCTGAAGTTCAGGAAGTAGTGGAGCCGGGCATAAGCCCATTCAGCATGTTTTACGCCCATTTCATGACGTCGCCCCGGAAGAGACACTTATTCTGAAGGGTCACAGAATTGTCTGTAGCACCGGCACCGGCAGCTCTCATGTGGATGTTAGTAGTAAACATTGATAATTACTCCGATCGCGGATAAAACAGACCAGCCTGTTATGGAGCTGTATGCGCTCGACCCAGAGTCTGATATGGAGTTTGAAGTATACGCAGTACCACAGAGACCCCTGACAAGCAAGAATTTAGCAACAAATCATACTAACAGTTATGCTGCGTTCCATTTTCATCGGAACTGGGAAGGGGAACTGGGGGTGACGTCACACCCGACCAACTTCGTTCCAGCTCACTGGTCGGAAAACCAGTTACAACCTAGCCAAACAACGTGTTTCTAACTATTGTTATTAGCCGTTGTTGGCACAGCTGGTGTTGTAGTTCACATATACGACATAAAAATGTGAATTACACTACAGCAGCTTCCCCGTACATCTGTATAAACCAAACACTTACGATTGATTTATGCAACAAAATATAAGAAGAAGTGAAAAAATGTAACATTACAGAAGCCAAACTCTAACACTGGCGCCCATCTTTAAATCTAACTCAGCTCGAGGTGCCGACTTTCCAGAAATCCGACTTCAGGGGGCATTCCAGTTGAAACTTCCTACTCTAACTAATTCCACTTCCAGTTCAAATGGAACGCAGCATTAGCGCTAGCAAGCAGCGCTACCATGATCTTGTAAACATTATGAAATCGACTCCATCAACGGGATCAAACGGAGGAGCCTGTTATGGAGCTGTATGCGCTCGACCCAGAGCTATATGGAGTTTGAAGTACACGCAGTACCACAGAAATACCACAGAGACCCCTACAAGTAAGTAAATTAGCGAACAAATCATAGCCTAACAGCATTAAGCTAGGGATGTGTTGACTCACCAGTGTTGTTGTCTGTCCATGCGCGTTTATAGAGGAACTGCGTCAGGTTCAAGAATCCCAAAACACTTTACTGCCCGAATTCATGAGTGTCGGAGGAAGTTCACACACAAATAGTTTTTTCCCCTCTCCTATTAAAATCCAACCACTTCTGCAAGTCATTCATCCAGACAACAAATACACCCCACGCTAACGAACTCATTTTCCCCAACTTGCTGTCCTCTAACTTAAAAAAAAAAAAAAAAGGAAGAAAATTCTCCTGAACTCTGGAGCAAACGTCTGTTAGCTGTGGCTGCTTGTCTCTGAGGAAATCTTCCTGCAGGTGTTAGTTTCTTCCTCAGACAGTGTGTATAGGGTTCTCTGAGTTTCTGTTCAACAGGGGCGTCTTGCTACGATACTGAGCGTGCGCATTTGGACTTTCGTGATTGGTGCCACATTCATCGTAACGGGGTGGGTAGTCAGCCGTTTGCAGGAGGAGCGCTTGGTTTAAATATTCATGTAGATTACTCAAATATGCATGAAAAAGAAAAAACGATTTAAATCATTTCTTGATGAGGAAATAACACACAGACATGCTGAAAAGCCTAAAAGCCATTTTCATGATAGGGCTCCTTTAAACTATTTTCAAAGAAGGCTCAACAAGCAGACCCAAATGCATCCTAGAAGCAGCCATGATAAGATTGACAAATTCTCTACATGAGTGTCAATGCTTGTTTTAACTCAAGGAAAACTCAAACATCCTCTGTCTTTGCAAGCATCAAAAGTCACCATTTTACAGAGTATTTAATTATCATTTTATTCTATTACAATTTCTTACCATTACAACTTAAGATTTTACTTATTTCAATTGTCACAATTTACATAATCTCTTTCAGCCTCTTTCCTTTCATGGTTTAAACATTTGTGGTAATGACAATTTTCACTTTAGGAGGGGAAACTGCTTCATTTTCCATCTCTCTCTGCACAGCAGGCAGCTCACAGCCCACTTTTCATTTCTGCGGGATTGTTTTTGCTGCACAGCTGAGGTGTTTAATACTTAGAAACCCTATAAGCTTTCCACCAAGGTCAAGGGACAAATAGTCAAAACAAATATACCTTTGCCTTTTTGTTTTGACTGGTCAACTTTCTCCTGCTTTATGGGATGATACTTGGTTGCAAAAAAAGCACACTACATCAGAAATACACATGTTTCAGTGTCATGGTGTATATTTGAACAACTTTGCCAATAAAGTGCAACATATAACCAAGTGCTATAGAGAGAATATCATCCATTTGTCAAGAGACAAACACTATTTTTTTAATGATGAAAACTCTGCACTACACACAGAATTATGTTAAGAAATGACAAATTCAAAACCTGTTTCCAACTCTGCAAATAAACTACCCACTTACAGAGAAAATTAACTTAGTCATTTGCTGAACTTCCAATAAAGAAAAAGCTGCCAACTTTATTGATATTTTCCATCTGAGGATCTCAAACAGCATTTTAAATCAGTTACTGCTGAGCAGAACCAGGATCTTTAAACCGATTTGAATCAAATGCAATCCAATACCATGACCCTCATCTGAACACATCTGAAACATTTTGTTTTAGCTAAACATGAATGCCAACTACTTTGGCTTTTATGTACTATACAAAATTAACTTTGCCTTCTTTAGGAAAAACATGAACAATTCCAGACAAATACACACACCTACCTCTGGGTTTCTGAAGTTCAGGCTTGAATGGTCTCTGATTTTTGCTCCTGCTGTCTCGAGGGAGGATGTTCTGATCCAACTTCTGAGCAGCTATGGCCGCTAAAGCTCCACAGAATAAGCATAAAGAGATCCTGGTAAATGTCATCTTTTCTATCACACGTTGCTTCTGTTTCCTCCTATTGAAACAAAGAGCTGTGAGAAAGAAAGATGACTTTGTAGACGAGCATTGGCCCTGCCCACCATCTGATTGGCCTTAGGGAACTCCAGCTGTACCTCGTTTACTAGATTCATATGCTTGGTTAAGCATGAGCGACATTCCAGTCCACACTCCTGACCAGTTGGTGGCAACAAATCATCGTGTGCCAGCTGCTAACAAAAGAAGAAGATGATGATGACTCATCTGAGTGGCATCCAAACATTAGGCTCGTTCGGATTGACTGCGTCTGTCTACCGTCTGACTTCATGGTCAGACGAGGCTGCGTGAGTCTCGGGGCGGACCATAAACGCAGCGCATCTCAGCTGACAAGTCGCCAACGTGAAGACTGCAAACGGGGATCTCGCGGCATTTCCTTTATTTACTCAAAGTCTGAACGCTGTCAGATGTGATCAAGTCTAATTTCAAGAAGAAACGCGTGTGTTGACCTATACATAACTTGTCTGCTGTAGAGCAGAATGTTGTTACCTTTAAGGTGCAACACAGAGGACAAAACTGGTAAAGTCCAGGCCAAATAAAAAAAAAATTCCTTAAAAAAAAAAAAAAAAAAAAAATTTTAGGGGCTGGAAAAAAATATAATATATATTATTTTATTTTTATTAAGTTTGGTAACCACCATGGAAACATAAGGGAGCAAGTGGAAAGGTGGAACACACCAAAAGTCCATCAAATCCAAATTATAAGTTGAAAGTTGAAACTATTAACTTTATATTTATCTGAACTGGGCTGCACCGTTTTCCTCTTTCTCAGCAAATCAGCCTTCCAAATCAGTCTCCAGTCACACCACACAAAAAACCCAACTATTTTACCTGTTAAAACACCAAATGTTATACTGCAGTCCCGTCCACAACGGACCGCAGTGGGTGAAACCAACAGCCAGTCCGCGGCGTGGAGCAGGCCAGGTGCTCAGTTCTAGGAGAACTGCACGCTCCGACTCAACGGACGGCTCCCCATTTTATACATTGTGTGGCCGTTCCGGGCAGTGCAGGCGCAGCTAAGCGGACAAAGTTTCTAACCACATCAACATTCCAGGACCACAATCCCCCCCACCGCCTCAAACCAAAGACACTATTAACTTTTTGGATTTCTCTTTTAAAGATACAGGGGGTAAAAACCTGTCAGCCTGAATTTGAGGAAAGAAACATAAAATAAAACCAGATTAATGCATTTTCTAAATGAACTTGACCAAGAAGTTATGTTATTTGACACACAAACACACAATATTTATGACATATAATCAAGTCAACAAATGGCCTGACTGGAATTCAGTCTGATCCAATTTCAGCCTGCGAATGCCAGGTTGCTTTCCCAAAAAATCAGAACTGACATTATCAAAGTAAACCTCCAATTTAAAAAAAAACCCAAAAAACAAACAAACCATATGCAAGTTATGAAATTCAAGGCTTTATGCTGCAGCTATCAAGCTTTTATCAAAACTATTGCAGTAACAAAGGTTTATATGAACACCAGCTGATGCAAATCTGCTGCCATCATAGACCCCCCTTATGCTGTTCTTGTAGAATACGCTTAACTTTGAACTTGAAGCTGGTTTTCAGTCAGGTCAGTGTAACACATCAGCTCATTGCTCTGACCTGAAACAGTCCCTGATAGCTAGCAGGCAGATCAAAGCCAGAGCACAGACGCCACCTCCAGATTTATCTTAGATCAGCTCAGCTCAGCGAGAATCCAGAGTCTTACATCTGAGAGCTTTGCTTAATTCTTGTCCAAGTTCAGGGCAAAATCTAACTTTTTTTTTTCTTTTCTTTTTCTTTTTAACTCAGTGTGTATTCTATTTTCTTGTCATTGCTGGAGGACAACTCCAGGTTAGTATATCAGTGATTTAATCATGTCTTATTTAAATGTATTTGTATGCTGTGGCTTTTAACATTGGGTGTCAGATTGTCTTATTTTGCTATGGTTTTGCATCTAATGCCACAATACCATTACAAACTTAAACTATTAACTGCAAAAGCTGAAAATGTGTACTGTTATATGTTTGTACATAAGACAAATAATAGACTATGCATTATATTACAGCTCCAATTCTGAAAAAGTTGGGACTTTGTGTAACAGAATGCAATTATCTGCAAATCTCATCATACATATTTTATTCCCAGTGGAACACAAACAACATACTGTATCAGGTGCTGAAACTAAGACATTTTGAATCTAAAGGCAACATATCTCTAAAAAGTTGGAACTGGGACAACAAAAAGGCTGAAAAGTAACTGGAACAAATAAAAAAACAGCTGGAAAAGAATTTGACAACTACCCATGTTAACTGGCAACAGTAAAAGGAACATTTCAGAGTCTCCCAGATGTAAAATTGGACAGAGGTTCATTAATCTGAGACAAACTGTCTAAAAATTGAGGAATCATTTCAGAGAATTGTTTGTCAATATGAAAAATTATGATGGCTGAAGATCCCACCATCTACTGTGCATAATAGCATGGATTTCAAAGGATAAGTAGGAATCTCTGTAAGCCCTGCTCCCTATGATGGCAAGACGAGGGGAGGGGCCGCGGAGAGAGGATCTGAGGGAGCGAGAGGGGATAACATTGTGGACCAGTATGGACAGGTATGGAGGAGGGAGATGATAAACGGTCTTAAAAGTAAAAAGAAGGATTTTGAAAGTGATTTACAAATTTTCGGGGAGCCAGTGAAGCTGCTGTAGAGCGGGGGTGATGTGGTAAGAGGAGGGGGTGTTTGGGGATTATGCAGGCAGCAGAATTCTGGAACTGCTGAAGTTTATGGAGCAATTTGTGAGGTGGACTGAGAGAAGAGAGTTACAGTAGTAAAGGTGGGAGGTGACTATAGGCTGTGAATCAGGATGGTGAGTATGAAGTATGCAGACTGAGTTATGTTACTGATGTGAGCTTGAAAAGATAAGGTGCTATCCAGGAGGACACCCAGCCTCTGAAAGGAGGAGGGTCCCGGAAGAGTTGTCCATTGAGAGTGAGAATCTGTTGGTTTTAGAATAGTTGAAGGTGTGCAGATGATAATGAACTTAGTTTTATTGCTATTACATTTGAGGAAACTAAGGCCCCGTTTACTCGATGACGCTCCAGGGTGAAAAACATAAGATATTCCAGATGTGCCTATCGTTTAGACAGTCCTGGCATTTTGGGGAGTCAAAAACGCAAAAAAAATGAAACCACCTTTCAAAGTGGAAATCCTGAAAACGCTCCACTGAAGCATCACTGTGTAAATTGTTGAAAACGCAAAAGTCTGTTTTGTAATAAAAAAAAAAAAAAAAAAGAAAAAAAGATAACGTCACAAACAGGCGCCAGTGCATGAAAATGTCAACAAACATGTTGGATTATGGCTGTCCTCCCTACTCCCTGCTATAGCACACTATCTATAGTGGACTTATTCTGCCTGTGATTCGGACACGAAGCTGACTAGTTTTTCCTCGCCGCAAATCACGTGATTACCAGCTGTCATCGTGGCAACCACAGTGGCACCCATGACGCATGAAAATGTGTCATTCCACATCAAATCTGTAATTTTAAGTGAAGATATTTTATTTACTTACATTGTGTTTAATCTCTTTTCTGTTGTTTTTTTCCTCTCTTTTTTTTCCACCGCTCAATGTGTTCAACATCTTGTGCCATTCAGCTCTCCTGACTGCAATGCATTGTGGTCTATTCACCTTATTCAGGAAGTCAGGGGCGCCGCCATTTTGGCCTACAACTTCCGGTTAGTCAGTGTTGCGGTAGTCTACCACTGCCTCTGCGGATGAGCTACATGAATAGATTTAATGCTATTTAATGCTATAAGTGTTCCAACATGAGCAGCATTCATTGCTTTGTCTATGGGTGCCACAACAACTAGAAGGAGAGCAATCTGACACTTTATTTCGCTTCCATCACAATTTCTGCCCCAACAGCTAATGGTGTTAGCCTTGACTGCTAACAGTCATAGCTGCTCTCTAGTGGTGGCTTTATTCATTATTCACGGTCTATGCTCTAAGAGCAGCTTTAATAATCACCTCAGCGCCTGCCTTTTGTATGATTTTAGCTTTCAGATGAGGCATAACATGATCATATTTAGGTACTGTATTGTCCTTAAAACAACTTAGGCTTCTAACTGCCCTAATATCTGAACTTGGCATACAGTAATGGCAAACAACAACACAGAGGATCGACTCAAAGAGATTATCGCAACCTAGCAGAATAATAATTGCAGTGATCATAAAGTCCCATTTGTTCAAATAAACATATCCTCCATCCAGCTATTAGCCGACACAGTGAAAAGGGTCAACATGGCAACTGCGTGGCTGCAGGATCGTCCCATCCCTGCCATACCGGAGCATCCCGGCGTCTCCACGCTCCGTTAGCTCGTACCGACACCCAGTCGAAGCAAGAGGTTGCTGGCTGGACTTGGACTGACATTGGCTTTCAGAAGAATATGTTGTTCTTCATGCAACAGTTCAAGGCAGACTTTTACGCCCTTGAAATTGTTTTATTTTTAGTAAAATCAGATGGCCTTTTTCACTGTGGTTTGTTATATCTGCCGCTGCAGCACCCAGAAATCAGCTGATCGCTTCGCTCTCACTTGATTTCTGCTGCAGCTCATGGCTGCCTGCTTGGTGACTTATTTGTGGAGAGATCTGATTCCCTTAGTACATCTGATCTGAAAGGCAGCTGGATGATTATGAGTCGAGATGAGTATGTGCAAGGATGGTTCTGCTGGGTGGAGCTTTCCTTGATGGATTTTCATAAGAAAGGCTGAGTTAATACAGCCACCAAACACGTTCAGCAGATGGTAGATCTAGGAGGCTACTAACAGTTTTCAGGGAAATAGGACTGGTGTCAGTGTCATCCTCCCACTCTGTTATGAGAACTGGGTGAACCAGTGGAGCTTTTCTTGGAGCTTTTCAGTCAGGTTTTTGATTCTTCCAATGTAAAGTTTTCCATTGAACAATATTGAGAACACACCACACCGGAAGTGCTAAGCCAATCAGAAATGCCTCTGTTGAAAAAGTGGGCGGGGCTGAATAAGGTGAATATTGACCTGTCTAGGGACCATCGAAGCTCACTAGTTTTCAAGATGCATTGTGGGTAATTTTAAGTGCACCACTTTTTTTCTTTCTGGACATTTGGACACCACTACAAAATGGCGTGATCCCTTTAGGGCCCTATGTAGGGAATAGGGTGTACATTCAGACATTCAAGAGAAATATTCATGCTGTTTGGTCTTGATAGTGGCACCATCTAGCGACCCAGGTTGCATACTGCATCAAAAAACATGACATTCCACGCACATTTGCGAGCCTGCCTGCATGCAGAATTTCTCTTCAAAACACTTGTATAAACATGGAGTTGTCAGAGAAAACACAACCCTACTTTTGCGTTTTTCAAGCGGAGCATTATCATGTAAACGTGGCCTGAAGGAGAACCAAAGCCTTTGTATGAGTGTGTATTTTCTGTGTGCGTTGAGCTTTAGGTGCGATTATCTTATTCCATCCATTTCCTGTACAGACAGCTGCAGCCTCCTGGGGCTGCTCACCTTCACTGCTATTCATGGGCTTTCTACGCCCATTCTCTTTATTTATTAACTGTTGAGAGCCAGAGGAAAGAGTTGTGTCTGAATGCTTCTGACTGTGTGTAAAAGGTTCAGTTACTGATGTTCAATGCCATCACTGTTTAGCAAAAATTGCTATTTTTTATTATTATTTTTCAGGAAAACAAGGCCATTTGTTAAAGATGATGGCAGCAATTTTTTTTAATGACCTTAATCGAGGAGAAATACATAAAAAGAAAGAAACAAAAACACAACCATCTGTTGTGTAAGGAACCAGTCATACAGTACAGGATCAAACAAAACAGGATCAACATTAATGATAATGATGACAAATACACACAGACACACACATTAATGTATATATATATGTATATATATATATATACACACACACACATATATGTATATATATATATATATATATATATATATACATATATGTATATATATATATTTATATATTTTTATACATATATATGTAACATAACAATAGCTAAGGCATGTTGGAGTGGGAACACATCAAAGACATGCAGGACAGTGAGTCCTGAGGACTGGGACCAGAGTTGAGTAACACTGTATAACAACATAATCCAGAGCTTGACACCACGTTTGGACAAGGAATGTTGCACTTGCATACAGTGGCTTTAGACCGACTTGAACTCTCACTTGTGAACAATCTTTTTCTTTCAATATTTACTCCATGATCTTCTCTCTGTCTGATCACCTGTGTGTTAGTTGACTACCCAAAATAGGCTTTATGCACATCTCCAGCACTTCCTGAACTTAATACTGCACCTTTGTTTCCTGTCTTTCATGATTGGATGGACTGATTAATCCAGGTGTGTCTGATCTCAGCAAATGATCAGAACCACCTGGATTAATCAGTTCATCCAATCTTAAAAGACAGGAAACAAAGGTGCAGTACTAAGTTCAGGAAGTACTGGAGATGTGCATAAAGCCTATTCTGCCTAATTTAGTCTAGATAACTCTTCCTTGTCTACTGTTGAGTTTTTTTTTCTCAGTATGGAACAGGGTGGTATGGCCATGCTTAAAAGGTGGCAATCAAAAGGACGATGCAGTCTTTTGTCTCGACTTCAAGCTGTCAAAGTTTCACTCTGGATGCAGGGAATAACTTTGAAGGAACCACCTGCAAAGGCACCAACTACCTCAAACAGGGGCTCCTAACAGATATTTGTGCGCACCTGGATGGACCTTACACACTTATAGTGAGATCCTCAGCATGCATAGCAGAATCAGCCACGCCCAAGCTGCTCTTGTCCATGAAATGGCCTTTTCTTGCTTGTGTGGCTCCTTTGTTTAAGAGTACCTTACTGCAGTTACAATAGCCGATAAGGACGCCGCCATATATCCAATCCATACAGGAAGTCTCCAGCTGAAGTTAGTTAAACACCACTAAGAGTATTTATCTGCTGCTTGCAAACAGATGTGTTTGGTGTGGTTGAGGGTTAGGAGAAGGGTCAGGGGTAGGGTTAAATTTTAGTAAGTTACATGAAGAACAAACTTCCGATAAGGACTTCCGGCCTGGATTGTGACTTGCGACTGCAGTTGGGTCCCTCTCCATTTATTTGGTAAGGTGCGACAATAATTAAACCCTTTAAAATCTTGATTTTTTTTTATTCCTTAAACAGGTTTTAATGGACAAAAAGACATCTGGTACCACTTTGTTAACCTGTACACAAGTATTTTTACTGTGGTCTTGTGATTTTTGACATAAATCTGACATCAGTTTACTTTCTTCCTCTTAAAACATCCTTATGCATTCCTTTACTTAAATAGCCACTGTGTACATTTAAAACAACCAGATTATTAATACTCTGTTGCTAGTGTGACGTGATGCCGAAGAGCAAAACTCAAATGTAAAGTGAATCAGAGCCCCGGAAGAAAAAGTCATGAAGTGTGGTTTCTCAGTCTTGAGATACTGCTGTGCAACAAAGGCTCCAGAATTGTGCATAAGATATCACTTCGTCATCAAATGAGACAAACGTGAGAGTGGAGTGAAAGTTACATAGTGCTACTTTGAAGATATCTTTAGAAGAAGATTTAAAGATGGAGAAAGTAATTTTACCACGATGATTTGTTTAGAAAATCTTTAGAAAATGTTGGCTTCCCTAAGAGAAAATCTGGTAAATCAATTCTAAGACTTGTAAATGGAACAGCTTTTATTAGGTTGTTCGGTTTTTTTATATTGCATCCTTGTGTTTGTAGGTTGTGTGCGTATGATGTTTTTTTCTTTAGAAACATGGTGGAGAAGTGGCAGATGTGGTTGTTCAGACAAAACAGAGTCAGAGGTCACAAGAAGACGGGTGAGTGCTGCTGTGGAATCTGCTGAGCAGCACGCTTCCTGTCTGACCTCTGACCAACAGCATCCATGGCAGACTGCTCCAGTCACGCTGAATCGGAACTACCTGCTATCACTGGTTTCATTAATCAAGAACTAATGGAAAGACAAACATTTCCACTTTTAACTTCATAAACAGCAACAGGTGCAGCTTTTTGTATTATGTATAAAAGGACATAGTCTACTTGAAAGGGAAATTAACAAAGCTCTTGGTTGCCAAATTGAAGCTGAAATTAAAGGTGATGGCTACAACTTTTTCATCAAACCAATTTTTTTTTTTTTTTTTTTTTTTTTTTTTTTTTTTGCTAATACATCCACGGAACATTTAAAGGAATGCAGGAAAATAGTATCAATTTTATCTTGAAATTTTTGTTAGAGCACATAAATTATTTTGACAATTTATACGGGTCTAAATAGTAAATATATCTGACTACCATGCCAACGTAGCAGATCTTCGCTGTTAACATTAGCTCCGGAGCTGCAAGCTCGACCACTATGTAGAAACAGCATCTTCCATGCCTTACATTTCTCAAATTCATTTAGACAATAAAACAAAGCAGGATGAGAGGGAAAGTAGCAAACGGGCTCAAAAGCTCTGAGGAGGTTGCCACTTTCCTCCTGGATATGTGAGGAGTCATCACCCGGAAATCCCACTTTTTCAAGTTAAAACATGTGTACTGGAACGGGACCTTATGCTGCCTTCATGTGGTATGGGAAAGATGATCCTTTCTACGTGTTAAATGGAAATTACCAGTGCGTTGTGTTCAAGTGTTTTGTTGTCGTAATGAAGTTTAACAATGGAGGCTATTTTCGACTGACTAGCTTAGCTAGCAACTGCTCTGAGAAGATAAACCAAACAATAATATTTTTACTAACAAAAAAAGTTTAAATGGTGATGTTATTAAAGTTCTGTACGTCGCAGAATTATCTCGACTACAAATTAACCACATAACAGCAGAAAACTTTAAACAGAATGTAATGCATCCCACTCAGGATATTTTTAATGCTCTCCGCCATGTTAAAAGGTCAAAGTTTACTTCATCTCGGCAACTCGGGCATCATAAAATTTTTCCAGTTTCCCAGTGGAAATTACGACATGAGTGGGTGTTTATGTGCAATTTTGATGTCGGACTTTGGTATTTACCATAAATACGATACCACATGAAGGCAGCAATAGATACGTGCCAGAAACTCAGGAGAGTGAAAGTGACTTCGTCTTTGAGTGCGGGCTCTCTCTTTTCACCAGAATCGGCCACAAGCACGCGCTCTCCACCGTACGCGATTTGAATTTCTTTCTTCGAATGACGGGAACTAGAGAGGCTGCTAGCTGCTGAGCTAGCCTCTTTAGCGCCACCTAAAAGCAGCTGATTACCTGCCGCGGAGGAGTAATGACCAGCTGTTATGACATGAACTAGAGAGGCTGCGAGCGAGCTGCTAAGCTAGCGTCTTTAGCACCACCTGAAGGCAGCTGATTACCTGCCACGGAGTAAATCAGCTTTGTCAGAAAGGACGCCGACGACAAGGAGGAGGAGGAGGGGAAGAATGCCATCTTGAGTTGCCTCGGCAGAAATTCAGCAGTTTTCGGTGCTTTAGCAGGAGGGACAGCACTATCAGGGAGCATTTCAGCATTTTGAAATGAACGAGGTCAAAATAAATAAAATGCTGCTTGGGAATTTGAAAAGGGCAGCAAATAAATAATGAACCACCTGTAACTAAATGAATAAGGTCGCTTTCACACATGGCCAAGCGGACTCAGTCCCATTGAAAGTTGCAACATTAGGCGCTTTCAGATAGGAACCTTTTTGAGTTCCTATAACCTTTTCGGGAACCGGGCTGTTTTTTTGCACATTCGGACATATAGGAACTAGGGACCTCGGACCTCAGTTCCTATATCCTTTGTAGCTCCTACTCCAAGGCAGGGTCTTTTTGGTTCGGGGGTTTAATAGGAACTAAAATACGTAGGTGTTTGGTGATTGGTAGAACTGACAAGCCGCGGATCGTAATAACAACAAGAACTATTATAGTAGGAGTGTACCAATTCATTATTAAACTGATCACAATGGTGCACGCCCTGAATCGATGACTATTTGGAAATGTCCAAAAGCAATTATTTTCATATTAATTTAATGAGTACACACAGCTGTAAAGTATAGAATCTGCGGCTGCCGCCTGGACACTTTAGTGGACGGACCGCCCACTAAGGTTCTGGGCACACTTCAGCAAAAGGTAAACAAGGGAAAGGAAGGGAAAGCTGGTAAGTTAGCTTTAATAATAGCTTTGAATAAAAGAGATGGAAAAGCCAAATACAGTTGCAAATTGTGTCAGTACAATCTGCGCCACTTTAGTGAATGAACCCTGGTCCGTCCACTAACGTGTCTGGGCGTACTTCAACGAAACGTAACAAGACGTTAGGGCAGCTTTCCAGTGGGGGGCTGTTCTGTTACATGATACAAATGACCGTGATGAGGGAAAGCTGGTCAGCTAGCTTTTATAATAGCTTTGAATAAAAGAGATGAGAAACGTAAGTTTTATATTTGATCTGCTGGGACATAAATTTGTCACTGTCGCAACGTCACTCATGGTCCCTAACGAGGTCTTCCCTCATGTGCGAACGCACACCGAAGGCGAAGGGTAGTTCTTATAACTAAACTCGGGGGGCGTAGTTATAGGAACTGCGTTCTTTGAACCTCTCTTAATGCGCCTATTGCATTAATCATTCGTTTCGGTTCGGCTTTCATACTGTGATTTATGATGTGCTCCGAACTTTCTGAGCAGCATTACGTGGTTGAAAGGGGCGCTCGTCGATTGGACAAAAGTAGGAGCGAAAATCCCTCCCACCCGGAAAAACAACAGTCGTTTAAGCATGGAGCATTATATTAAGTTGGTGGTTTTGGTACTGTCTGCCATGTACAGCACTTTGGTGGGCTTAAGGGCTGTTTAAATGTGCTCTATAAATAAATTTGACATCATTCAGATTTTAGTGTCAGAATTTGGTAGCAATAACATATATATATATATATATATATATATATATATATATATATGAGTATGGGTCCATCCTGCCTTGTATCATAGTTTCAGGCTGCTGCTGGTGTAATGGTGTGGGGGATATTTTTGGCACACTGTAGACCCAACATGGCATGGAGGAAATACCACAGTCTATCTAACATGTCCATCCCTTTATAGCCACAGTGTACTGTCTTCTGTATATACTGGATACTTCCAGCAGGATAATGCACATGTCACATGTCAACCTGTGGCAACTTTAGCGATGTTTATCTGTTAAGCACCTTCTTCTAGTTCAGGTGCTGCAGATGGTAGCTGTTTACTGCCACACTCTGGAGAAAAAAGTGGAAGAACAGCAGCTGCTGCACGACAGGCATCTCATGTCTAATCAAGGGAGAAAACGAAACGAAAACTAAAACGAAGCTGAATTTATCTACAATTCAGTTTAGTTTTAGTTAGTTTTGTGTTGCTCTTTGTAGTTTCTATTTCGTCTTTGTTTTTTTCTTAATTTTCGTTTTATTTTTTATTTCAGTCAACCAAATTATTTTTTCATTACTAGTTTTAGTTTTAGTTAACTATAATAACCCTGGTCTACGTCATCATAACTGCACACTTTACAGTTTGGGGGGGGGGGGGGGGGGGGGGGGGGACTCTTAACAAGACCAATGACTGATTATATAGATCAGTGTACATGACAGGAAGATGCTGATTAAAATAAGTTGATTTTGCTATTGTGATTTAGAAAATGCTGACATCTGTCTCTACTTTCTATAAGTGTGCTACTTCAAGGACAGCATTCATTCAATTTTCCTGTTGGTTCTTTTTCAATTTGGCAAAATGAGTTGGCAGATGCAACCTACCAGTTAAAAAGACAACATTAGATCAAATACAGAATTTCCATCTGTGAAATGGGATTTAAAAAAAAAAAAGATAAGAAAAAAAAAAACACCTTTGTGACAGTTTCCTAAAATGCCTGTGACTATATTTCTTGATGCAGTCCTTTTCATGTTATTGCAAAAACAAAGTGAGACATTAACATCTATAGAAAATGAGTTTCTGTACCACTTTGAGATTTTGTTGTGGTATACTTAGTTTTTTCTGCAAATGTAAAGGCTTGCTGAATAAACAATTAAGGTGCTCATCTTTATTCTGTTTGTGTGCAGTATAACAAGCATCTGAGGACAGCATTTCAGTAAGGATCAAATATTTACTTGTTCAGTTGTATAAAGAAAAGCAAACAATTTCTATTTTTGTTTTAGATGGCTGTATTCTACATTGTGATTGTGAATTCCACATTGCAGCATCTGTACGACTCCTATAATCAGCATCATTTTGACATCTCAATGAAAGCAGAAATCCAGGAGCTTCAGGACAGAGAAACATTCATTTGTCTGAAAGCTCTCTAACATTATCTCCCCGTCAGATGCTCTCGTTGCAGAGCTGCACAGGGTGGAGCAGAACACAGACAGGTCTGACATGAGTGGGTGAAACTAGTGGGGTAGCTTAGGGCAAGCAGATAGAAGCAGACAGGAATTCCAGGAGGAGCAGAAAAAGAAAGAGTAGGATGTTTAGCTTTTGACGACTTGGCGGGCCCCAGCTCTTCGCTCTCTTAAGCTGACACTTAAAACTGAAAGCTTCTGCAGGATCCCTGGGGAGTCAAAAGATGCCTCAGTTTAACTTTATTATTCATTTCTGGAGCAAACAGGACTAACCCTGTGGGGCAAAAAAGTACGTCTTTGTTCAAAAGATAAAAATGGCAGAAGGGTAGATCAGTGCTTGGCAAACTTCTGTGGTTAACACTCATTTTTGTATCTTACCTAATATTAACATGTTCTCTTTTTGCAAGTTTCACAAAATGGTGCATTGTGCTTTTTGTGTAATCTTGCTGACAAACTGACCTACATTTCTCATGCCTGTTCTACAGAAATAGCTGGTGCTAATGAAGGATGAAACATACAATTGTGAACCTAAAAAGAATGTGTTATGGAGTGAAATTAGTCTCATGATAATTACAATATATGCTACAATTTTTTTTTATGCAGTTTGTGAGCAATTTTGGGTACTTGTTTACCCAAATCTACACACAAAATTCCATCAAAATATGTCATGGATCCCCAAGAAGGCGTGTTCACTGATCAGTCGGGACAATTGAACTGAATCAGGCTAGTCACACCTGACCTGCTTTTATTCTAAGCTGATCTTCATTCAATAATGGATTGATGCTGCATTAATGTGGTACACCAGCTACGGGTGGACTTAGTTACTGGTTCTGTATTATTCATCCACTAAACCATTTGTCCTGCCTTTCTAAAGCTTTTCTGCCTGGGAGCCACACCGACTCTGCTGGAACTTGTCTGCCTGCTCACTATGCCATCTGGACCCCTGGCCTCCAGAAACCATCTACATCTCTGGTCAATTAACCTTTGAACCCTAAGCCAGTTTTTCTCAAAATTGTTTACTCCAATTAAAATGAGTGTATCTCTGCAACCACAAGGCCTATTTGAATAAATTTGGTGTCAAATTAAAGAAAACATTTGTGAAATTTATGGAGATGTGTAAATGTAAGTATATTTGTTACTGGTGAAGAGTAAATGAAGATGGCACAGCAAAATTTCAAACCTTGCCTTAAAAAAACACACACTTTCAGCATTAGTAACTCTGAAACGATGCTTTAGAAGCTATTAATCTCTTTCAATCCAAAGTAAAATATGTTGACATTGTTCCTGCAAAGACCTCCCCTTCTAAAGTAAAGCAGAACAGAATTACAGAGAATTAGAGGTATTTTTACAAAAGTTCAGGCGAGGTTTCTAAAATGGCCACTTTGGCCCAATCTGGCACAGTTGGCAATGTTATTTTTCATCATGCAGCAGTATTGTTATTCTTCTATAATAAATATCTTTTAAAAAAACAACAAAAACATCCTCAAACTGCAGCTTCACCTCACAGTGTCCTTGCCTGGCTGTTTGTGGTTACGCAGGCCCATAACTCCCCAACAGATTGGTTGATTTTGGTAAATGAGACATCAATCAATCCATTAGAACCAGTAGAATGTATCTAGAACCCCGTGGGAAAGACTGACAGAACTTTCAGCCAATCAGAGCCAGCAGAAGCAAGAAACTGATGAATTTCTGCCGAGGCAACTCAGCACGGCAGTAACCCCCCTTCTCCTCCTTGTCGTTGTCGTCCTTTCTGACAAAGCTGGTCAGAACGTTACTCTGCGGCAAGTAATCTGCTGCTTTCAGGTTGTGCTAAAGAGACTAGCTCAGCAGCTCGCAGCCTCTCTAGTTCACGTCATTCAAAGAAAGAAATCCAAATTGCGTACTGTGGAGAGCACGCTCTTGTGGCCGATTCTGGTGAGAAGAAAGAGCCCGCACTCAAAGACAAAGTCAATTTTACTCTCCGGAGTTTCTGGCACGTTTTAACTGAGGTCCCGTTCCAATACATATGTTTTAACGTGAAAAAGTGGGATTTCCGGGTGATGACTCCTTTAATGTGCACTTCTGCCAAGTGCGCACTTCACACAGGGATGTACAGATGCAGGCATGAAAAAGTTCCTCCTTTTTCTGCCAGAAGTGGTGCAGCAACAGTGCACCATTACTGCACTATCACTGGCTGAATGATTTGTCCTGCGAATACAGCATCACGCAGGTGTCCAAACTTGGCGTGTAGAAACATTCTTGTTCCAGGCATTCATTTATGCTCTGAAATCTTTTCCCCTGGACACACAGGCGTTTCTCTGTGCGATTGAATTAGCAGACAAGTCGCTGGTAAGTGGCTGGCAGTCGGTTGAAAGGGGAACTTTTTCATGCGCAGATCTGTAGGGTGTAGGGTGGGTATTGGGACAGGGCCTATGCCTCCAAGTGATCATGTGCCCTGGCTACTTGGCCAATGGAGATGGCTCACCTGGGAGTCAGGGGTTCGAATCCTGCCTGGGCCCTCCTTTGTCCTGCCACAGGTATAATCTGGAATCACCCCCTACAAAACACTATTCAAACTTGTGCTCCTCCCTTCGGGCTAATGGCTGCATCTCTTTTCAGCTTCAAGCCTCTCCTTTAAAGTTCGAAAGCAGGTAAAAGGCAAATTCAAGAGAATTCAAGCGGCTGGGGTCTTCTCCGGTCATGAGTTGATTCCCCACAGCGCCATGCCCTTAGCTTTGTCATTGGCAGGCTAAATACGCAAATCTCTGCCCAGAAATGTCCTTAACACACCAAAACAAAGGGAAAAAGCAAAATACAGACAGAGGGAGGAGTTGCAAACAAAGTCACTGCCACACGATAGGATGGGATGAGATGGATTTCACTCACACAAGTCTAGCATCAAGCTCCCCTGGGTAAATTAGACATTTCATATTTAAACATGTGAAATTATAATAAAGGTATTAAAACCATTTTTTTCAGCCTTTTTATGTTTCAGAACCAGAAAAGTCCTGTAGACAACATGAAGGAGTGTTTTCACTGATATATTATTGCCTTGATGGGCTCAGGATTTTTTAGGATGTGCAAATATCCAAATATTCTACTTTAAGTATAGGTGAAATATATTTTCCACAAGAAATCATACAAACCATTGGTGAGAGCCAATATTGTGGGCTAGATTACTGGTTGCTACACTGTGTCACCAGTGTCATTTCTGTCACATACAGTAGCAACAATCTTATCACTGAACCAGAGGTAATCCATGCCTTTTCCCCCCTGAATGTATCAGGAACGCAGGAACTCCAGAGGCTTAACTAACAACACTGAGTGTGTTTCTTTCTTTGGCTGCAAAGCTCCAGCCACTATCTTTGACTGAGGTGCAAAGCTTATGAATCCTAAGGATACAGAATAAATCTTAGGATATGTTTGACCACATCACCTGGTGACTTCGTGGTAAAATAAGACTTCAATTAGAAATGAGAGATTTTTCCGTGCCTCTGTGACATAATCTACCTCCAAATGAAGCGTTAAAAGAATACAGCTCCTTTACTGGAGGTTGGAGTTTTAGGTTTGATGACTTTTTATGACAAATTGCAAAAATGGATCCATACATTCATCGGTGACTATCTAAGTGGAATGATAATCCCTTCTGTGAAACTTTAATTTCTTCGGGCAGTTCTTGAAACTTGCAGCATTTTTCATCCTGCAGGCTGAGGTCTCCTTTCTTTACCGGTGTCTGTAAATTAAAGAAAATGAGGGTGAACATTCAGTTTTCTAATGAAACATACTGTAATTGAGGGCTTAAGTCATTATGGCACATTAGTCTGATATAAATAGTGAGTGGTTGGAATTAATGTATTAGAAAGCTGCAGCCTGTGAAAGAGCTCAAGGCCATATTATCTGCTGAGACTCCTCAGTCTGAAAAACAGCTGAGGAAAAGTTTCAAATTCTAAGACACCTGTTTGTGAAGAATTTTGACTGTATCCTTTGTGCTGGTCCTAAGAATTAGCGTTATGAATGATACAGTAGATTCAGGATTCTTTTTTGTAGTTTGTATTATTGTAGGTTTACAGCACATTCACAACTGCTGCTGACCAAGAAAAAAAGAGAGCATCAGTAAACAAACAGTATCATGAGGACCAAGGAACAAGCCAGACAAGTCTGGGATAAAGTTGTGAAGAAATTTAAAGTAGGTAGATTATTAAAAATCTCATGAAACTTTTCAATCCAGGATCTGAAAATGGAAGCAAAAGCAAATCTACCAATACGTGAATGTCCATGTAAGGACATTGATGAAAGGGCAGCACCACTCACACAGGTTCACAACTCTTTAATAATACTTTCATGGCCCTGTACAGGCTCTTGGTAAATGCATATATTTTATTTATTTAAACGCATAAAGCAGTAGGTGA
>JALJCO010001626.1:0-19393 GCA_023101725.1 Atherinomorus stipes | reverse complement strand
TAATAAGTTGTTTTTTATGATTCAATTTTCCTTTTACAAGTTCTTAAACAATGACTGACATACAATAAAAGACAATACAAACTCAAACAAAAAAGCAACAACAGCAAAAAAAAGGGAAAGTTTTTGCTGCCCGTCTATGTTTGCCCAAGTTGTTTTGTCTCATCCTTGATCAGATTATTCTTTTTCCACAGTACACCCCGTATCACTTTTCTGTCTTCAACATCTCTCCCCACATTACCACAAACTGGTCCTTTTTGTTGTTATCCGTGCACAGTAAATTCAAAAGTGTTAAATTTCTGGTGTTAAAAGTTTCAGTGTTGATTCAAACACAATTAACTCTGTTGTGGTGAATAATTATAACTGTGTGGGTGCAATGTCATGGCCTAGAAAGATTTAACAGAAAATGGTCAAAAATGTGTGTATGACCACCTATTTTTCTTTCTTTCTTTCTGTCTTTCTTTTTTTCCCCCACTTGAAATCCTTAAAGTGATGATTTCAAGATTATATTGGTTACCATTCTGAAATAATGACCTATGGTGTTTACTTTTTACCATTTTGCTCCAAACCCAAACCCAAAGAACTTTGTAATAGCGTCATCCTATTTTAAACTATTATTAAGATATACTTTCTAGTCAAGTAACAGCCTACAAGCAATTTTAAACAATTAAGATTATTACCTTAGGCCCACAGAGATCAAATCTGTATTCTTGACAACTAATGACGCTAGTTAGCTAGCTAGCTAGCTAGCTAGCTAGTTTGGTAGCTAGCCAGTGTTTTTTCTGTATTTTCAAGCAGAATATATACTTAACATGGGAAAATGGAAACATTGTATTTTTCTGTGTGGGTAGCTTTAGAGCAAATAGTGTGCATGCCTACAGGTTCAGGAAGTTCTTTATTGACATAACTGATTAATCAGCTGTGCACTCGGCATGCCCAAGGTGTGCTTCTTGTAGTTGGTCAGCTGTTCCAAGTTTGTACGCACATTTATGCTCACAGGTAGTAAAACGAGACAAAGGTAGTACTTCTATTTAATGAGAGATTTGCTAGTCACTCCGAGGTCGAACAGGCAACGTAAAAATTTACTCTTTTTCACTGTTTGTCCCCACCAAAAGTAGTCCGCTCTTCTTCTGGACTCACTACACCACCTAGTGGCAGCAGACACAACAACATCCAACTGCTTCATCTACAGTTATGCTAGAGCTGTATGAGGCTCAACTCAAGGCACCCATGGTGTGGCACCTTGGAGAATGTGATTTCCAGTGATATGTCTTTGTCACTTTTTAACCGTCTTGCCAATTTCTCACTGCGGTCATCAGGATCATAGATATCATATCATAAAGGCTAGATGGCTTACGCATGCTGTTAACCAATGGAGAGCGAAGTAGCTACGCGGTGCAGGGCTCCAGACTAACTTTTTCACATGTAACACTGGTGCTACCTCCCTTTTCAGTTGGTAGAGCCTCCACAAATTAGGTAGCACCACCTTTTCTTCGTATAACATGGTATCAATATATGATTTTAACACGATGATTGTGTTAATTTACGTACCATAATATTTCCTAATGTAAAGAATAACAATGGCCTAAATTTGATATTTGAAGAAATATTTTAATCTGCAATTTCTTTGCCTTTTTTGTATAAATTTTTACTGCTGCAGACAACATTAACTAAACTAAGAGTGCAGCTGATCAGAGACCGGTGCAGACAGACAGACAGAGGGAGAAGGAACTCAATGGACTGAGCCAGAAAGTAACATTTTATCATCAATAGGGCAGGGCGATATTTATCACCATATAAATGATCAAATTTATGATAATGATATAACTGATGATATGATTGACAGAGAAAAAATACCTGAAAATTTCACAACTTTATTTGTACAAATTAAATTTTACAATTTCTTTTCACTTTATCAGGCAGCTCGTTCTGATGTGCATTAAAGTTATAAAAAAAAATTTTTCTATAACTTTTGTTTTATATAATTTTATAACTTTGTATAAAATGATCAAATCAACAGTGTCAGTCCTTGCTCGTGGAAATGGGCTGTATATCCTGAGGTTCTTACGACCCACAGGGGAACCTGCTGCATTGTCTTTATTTTATAGGCATTATATGAAGAGTTCATTTGCAAAAACAGACAAACAGAGTTAACTGCTTTTGTTGCAGTCAGGTACAAACGCCTTTTCTCCATTTTACATCATTAAAACCCTCTACTTCATGTGAGCTTGAATTGGTGAAAATATTCAAAAAGTAAATGAGTTTATTTGCAAAAGCAGTTAACTCCATTTTTCCTACATGGCGTTTGTCTATTCTTGGAAATGAACTCTTCATATTTATCCTATATTCTGTTTTTTATTTGCCTCATTTATATCTCTGGAACTAATTTCTCTCTATCAGGATGAATTATTTTGCGTTTACCACATGCTCTTCTGAACTTTCCATGGCGCAGGAATAGCGCAGCTAAATCCTCATTTAAATACTGCTGTTTGCAACTGTTACAGATTTCGCGTGTAATCTTTGTAGATCACCCGCAAATGCTGAAGAGACAACACACGCTATTTATTAGCGAGGCAAAGAAATAAGCGGTCTTTATTTGGATTCTTTGTAAATCGGGGCCAAAGTGATGCAGAAACTTTACCGGTGAGTAAATACACGTATATAGTCCTAGAAATAAGGTCCAGGTTGAAAAAAAAGAAACTCATCCTCTAACTGGCAATACAACAGAAGGCTAAGAAAATATACTTTTACTTAATTACATTTTTTCAGTATTTTTCCCACCTCTGCCCGCATCATCACCAGTTTCACTGGCTCTGGTAAAATAAAAATCCACCTTCAAGATCCCCCTCTGTACCTTTAAAGCCATCCACAACCCGCTCCCCCCTTTCTGTCTGACCTCATCCAGATCACCACTCCCTCCCTCTCAGGTCCACCTCCTCCTCCCTCCACCTCACCT
Source organism: Atherinomorus stipes (assembly GCA_023101725.1). NCBI lineage: Eukaryota > Metazoa > Chordata > Actinopteri > Atheriniformes > Atherinidae > Atherinomorus > Atherinomorus stipes. The sequence continues at coordinate 16,440 of JALJCO010001626.1, read as the reverse complement.
TTCCCTCCCGCCTGTCTCAGCACCATTGGGAGCAGAGCTACCAGTTGCTCTACTCAAAACCCATCTGCAGCACCGCCACAGATGGGTTTCGACGACACCCCCTTAAGCCACTGCCCACAACCCCTAAAAATGTATGAGCATAGGTTTGGGTGAGATGTAAAAAATTGATTAAGGCCTCTTCTTGCCACTGAAGAGTTCAGTGCAGTTTTTAATAACTTGAGAAAAACATATTTTTTAGTTTACAGATGAGTTTGGGCCTTTCAAACACGATAGAGCTTGAGGAGGGGGTCTGAGCGGAGCGCCCCGTGCCGCCATGTTGGTTGTACAGGTTCGACTGTCATAACGAGAGCTGTCGGGAATTTTAACACTGGAGGAAAAAAGAGCAAAGGAGAAAAGCCTTACAGGGATAATTTAATGCATCCTTCCCTTTTTCCCCCCCCACCCCCCCCCCTTCCCCCCCCATCATCCCTCTCGAGAATTTTCATTCCCGCCCCTTTTTCTTTTTCTAGCACAAAGAAGAGTTATTTGGAGAAGTTAGGGGACATATCCGGACTGGACCTGAGCTGGATGGATCAGAGTGGGACAGTGATCTGGACATCTTACCTCCGTCCTCCTTGTAGACATGCAGCTGATGCATTGTGAATTGTTTAGTTTCACAATCAGTTTGTAACGTGGTAATATTTGTCATTTTGCACTGTGAATGTTAGAGAAGTGTTATTTTGCCTTTTACACAGTTAACTGTTCTGCTGCTAGTTAAGAAAACATTTGCGAGTTGTCGATAAACACATGTAAGGACGATATTTAACGTGGTTTCAAGTATTTACTTATTAGATAGAAGACAATGGGGCGATGTTTAGCTCAACTGGTTGGGCAGCTGCCCCATGCACAGAGGCTACAGCTCCTCAGCGCAGCCGGCCCAGGTTTGATTCCCAGTCTGGACCCTTTGCTGCATGTCCCCCCCCTTCCCCACTCTCTCTGATCCACCTTTCCTGTCAGTCTACTGTCAAATAAAGGCCACTAGAGTAGGGGTGGGTGATACCAAAATTTTTTATGTCAATACGATACCAGTAGTTTATGACACTTTTTCAGCGATACCGATATCGATACAGATACTTTTTGTCCTTTAAAAAGAAATCACATGATTGTACATTTTGCTTTAATATCTTGAATGCAAGTCAATATTAGATTTAAGTAAAACATGAGAACAGAAGTACCGGAAAGAAATGCTTTTAAAACAATAATAAATTAAAGTGATGATAGAATTAAACAAAAACAGATTAAAAACATCTTTCAGTTATCAAATAACATAATATTTACTAGGGATGAGCCGGATACTCGTTTCAGACGAGTATCCCCCCCCCCCCCCCCTGTCTCTCTCCTTTACCGTCTGCTTGCTTTTAGTTTGGCTGCGGTGTAAAACTTCTGAACTCGTTCATAATTTCCGACTGGATGCATTGTATGTACTGAAAAATATTCATTTAATGATTTTATTTTTGAAAAAATACTGTAAATAGTTCCTTTGCTATTGTGATAAAAAAAAAAAAACAAACATTGAATCTCAACTCTGAGGCTGTTCAGTAAATATTTATCAAATAAACAACAAATCAAGAAACTTCTCATCAATTCGTATCAATTTCAGACTTAAAATTATGTGCTGAGTCAAACCACACCCACTTCCGCTTAAACCACGCCCAATTCCGGTTTAAGCCCCGCCCACTCCGAGTACAGATACAGATACAGATAATTTAGATGGTTTAACAGATACAGATACAGATACAGATAATGGTGTACTCGCTCATCCCTAATATTTACTAACTAAAATAATCAACTTCATTAAGTGGAAAATGTTAAAATAGAAAATGTAATAGTAATATTACAATTTTGCCAAAACATAATGTACAATAACCTGCATTAAACCACTGAAAGACGACAAAACATCATTATCACTAACAGTTGCAGCATCATCATGACATCTGATTGGCTACCACATCATGTGATACACAAGCTAGAATCTGGCTGCTTTCATCATTTCATTGCCTGAAACTCTCAGAAGTAGAAACAATTTGCATGTTTAGTATCTGTACAGTGGCATCATGATACTCAAAAAAGTATCGATTCTGATATTTTGCCTGGTTGGCATCGAAGTATCGACTCCAAGGTATCGATACGCCCATTCCTACACTAGAGCCACAAATCCTTTAAAAAGGATTAGGGTTAGGATTAATTGGGATTGGCGTGGAGGACCCAGGTTCGAGTCCCCGACACAACTCCTTGGTGAACCACTGTGGACCCCTGAGCAAGGTCCTTAACCCCCCACCAACTGCTCCCCGGGCGCTTTAAGTAGCAGCCCACTGCTCTCTGATACTCACAGTACAGAGATGGGTAAAATGCAGAGCTCTAATTTCCCCTCAGGGATCATACAAGTATAACAAAAAAACAAAAACAAAGATAGAAAACAGTGTCAAGTGTGTGTCTGATTTGTGAGAGACCAAAATAAGCTGTCAGACTCAGACAGATGTCAGTGGCGTCGATCACCACCAGTAAATGACAGATAAAAGAAAGTAACCGGAGTTTTCATTTCATTTGGCAACAACACTTTAGCATACGTTTGCAAACGCACAGCAAACAAGGATGATCTTATCCAGGGTCGTAGTGTCCGGTTCGTTCTCACAGCAATGCAGCATCTTCACAGGTACGCTGGTACGACTGGAATATTATTTACTTGTTCCTGCAAACACGATGACACATTCCACCCGACTGCTCCCAGCTGTCCACGGCCGTTTGTGAAGGAAGGATGCGCGGGAGGAAGGTAACTTTCCGTCAGACTGCAGCTGTCAGCCATTCGGCGCCTCCTGTCACTTCAGCAATTTACAATCCTTGATTTTCTTTCCAAACCAGGGATCTTAAAAAACCATAACGTGCCCTTTTTTGTCTTCTTTTTATCATCTTGATTGTGCGAAGACCTGGTAGAGTCCTTCACTCAACATTATAACCCAGCATCTCTACTCATGACCATCGTAGCTCTCAGTAAGTGAACAACAAGCATGGCGGAACGCCGGTTCGGAGGGGCGGGGCGACACGCTGTGACGGCAAATCCTCACTGTACATTTCATGGTAGAATTACAGCTTTTCCGTTGCAAGACATGACCATTCATCAGTTCTTAGCAAGAAAAATTATAGAATTTTAATGCTTAATTCCACCTTAGAAAGGTGTGAGAGGGGATGAAAGGGATTAGTTTACCAGAAATTTATACTGTAGTCTATATGATTTTCCTAAATGCCATTTAAACTTTTTTTTTGACACTTAGAGAGGCATTTGAGTTTATGGGAAGCAATAGCCTACCACTTCTGAAGCCTATTTTACCTTGAACCACTTTGAAATTATTCAAAGTAATGGACATCCATTGAAATGGCACTTTACTTAGGATTGAAAATATAAATCATATTAATAGACCTTTTTCACAAAAACGGAAGTACGTAATGGGCGAGAATCTGGTCTTCCTGTGAGGGCCAGACTTCAGTCAAACGTCAAAAATGGATCATGTTTCCACTCTGGATATTATACTTGAGCCCGTTTACTCGACTCTGCCTCGATCTTAAGAACCAGAAGTTTTGCCTGCATTGTTTCGATCATGTGACCAACAATGCATCGTTTTGTCATCTGCACGTGTTGAGCTCCTCCTGGGATTTTAAAGAGAGGGAGTTTGTTAATATACCAAGCTTTAAATGTAAGTCAATCACGTCCGAAACCGAATGTTTTTAGAGGAGGTTGAGCTACTGTAGCGATTATTCATCATTTCTGATGGAAGAAAGCATCAGATTAGAATGAAATCTGCAGAGCCGCTCTGATAACATTGACAGGAAATAAAACATGACCATGCAGGTGTTATTAATGCATCCAGTACGTGCATAATGTCCACAAATTAACGTATTAATGTCCTAAATTAACGCCTCTGCTGAAATAATGCTTTTTTTCTTTTTAAAGATTATATAGGTTTGGTCAAACTTCCCTGATCACTTTGATTTCAGAATTATTGTTTTTAAATGATCGTGAACAAAATAAGGATCACAGTTGGTAGAATACGTAACGTGTTTAACTCAACTGCAAGAGATCGCAGGACATCGTAGTTCATTCTGAGTTTGAAATAAAATAAAATAATATTCTGTTATGTTTCGTGGCTTTTATTGTTGTCGGAAGCAAAGATCCTCGCTTGTTGCGTATTTCCGGTCAAAAAACAAGGAAGTGTGAAGAAGGCCAATTGGACTTCAAAAGGTAACACGTAGAATAGTAAAGCGAAAACATCCCTGAAAATTGTTTCTACAACTCATCTCCTCGTTGGCACCAGTAGGCTAACTAAGTTAAAGCAGTGAAGCACTACCGTGTCACAAACTCTCAGTTACTTGTCAGCATGACTATGACATCACGTGAAATTGGGGGTTACGCCGGTTTGATGGTGAGAGGAGCAGCTGCAGACGGCGACATGGCATTAAAAGGCTGGGCGTTCCCGCGGCAAACGATCACATCAGGAACATCTGCAGCAGAGGAGTCGTGATCCGTCTCGCTGTGACTTTTAAACAGTAACAGTAAACTAGTTTTAGAGGAGCCACAGTTCGGTCACGCCACTTGTGCGCCCGTATTAGTGCCAAGATACCGTATAATACTCCCCCCCTCCCCCATACAATGAACCATCAAGTGGAGGTTACCCTCCTGGTAACCTGAGGCCCCTGGTGATCTGCCTGTATCAAGGGGGCGGTGCTGCCCATCTGTTTAAAACTGCATGTAACTTTTTCACATTCCTATTATCCTTATCGTGTTGTTTTTGTTTGTTTTGGCTTCTTTGCTGTATTTACTGTTCTTTATTGTTTTTCTGTAAAGTGACTTTGGGTGCTTTGCAAGACTGCCAAATGCAATGTAGGCCTATTGTTATTATTATTATTATTATTGTTAATTTTTCCTGCCATCCATCTTCATGTCATTGTGAAAATATAACTTTGTATAAAATCACATTTAATTTAGGTTTAATATATTGATTATTAAATGGAGAGCTGTAGTGCTGAAACAGTATGTATATCACTTTAATGCTATGTTATTTTTAGTCTGGAAATACAATAATTTTTTATGCATAAATATAAAATTGCAGAAGTAATCTAATATTCCTGATTTGGTCTGAATAACAGGATGATTAGTACCACTAATGCTAATAAGGCAAAACAAGCCAAAAGGTAATATGGAGCAACATCATGATAAAGTTTTTAATGCCTGACTGGATCATCATCCCGCCTGGTAAAAGTTGTGAGGAGCCTTTTTTAAGTAGTTTAACTGTTCAGTGTCTTTTCAAACAAACAGAAGGATGCAGATATGAGCAATCTCTAACTTGACATGGTTGAATAATGTGCTTTCGTCTTGTGTGGTAACAGACGGTGAAATTGAGTTTGCTACATCACAACTGGTCTGTTTTTACTTAATGGATTTGCTCTATAGAGCCATACTGGACTAAAAAACCAGGAATGCAAACCTCATTAACTTCACCCTGTTTTGGATTCCCCCGAGGACTTCTTTTGCTCTTATTGCCTCAGCAGTAAAATAACAATTTGGATTCCACTGGTGGTCTTATCAAGAGAACTTTCTGGGTTGGTATTTTAGGGTCTTGGTTTCATTAAAAGATATGACGTGTAAGACATCAAACACGGGCAACACAAGTTGGGAGTGTCCTGCTTGGCAAAACTCTCAAACTGGCATTCCAGTGAGCACTTTATGTAGCTCCAGTCTCCACACTAATGGTCAAAATCTGACACAAATCCACTCTAACCGTCATGTTTGCTAGAATTCAGGAAGTACCAGAAAGTACCATTAAAGCTGCTGTATTGTGGACATGTACAGTATTTAAACCTTTTTTTTCTTCTGTTTTACTTTTTATGTATACAAAACTATGATTCTCATTTTGCGATTTATGTTTATTGTAAGGGTGGGACTCGATCAATCTTTTTTTAATCTAATTAATTAGAGTCTTTGTAATTAATTAATCTCTATTAACCACATTACAAAAATTGCCCACAAATGTATTGTAAACTCCAGCTCTACAATGGGGTATTTTTATTTTATTCATTTAACCTTTATTTAACCAGGTTGCTCCCATTGAGACGCAATTATCTTTTTTCCAAGGGAAGCCTGGCCAAGACAGCAGCTTAAAACATTGAGTGTCAATGTACCACTGTCTCTACTATATGCATATCCCATCATTAATTACTGGACAAACTGATTAATCCAGGTGTGTCTGGCCAGTTACTGAGGTCTGGCACACCCAGTACCGGTTCACCCAATATGCACACTATGCTCATTTGTAGGGCCCCGTGAAGGGATTTTGTAAAAAGAAACAAAGAAACAACAAAAAAACAAAACATGATGACGTTACCGCCCATTGCATGTGTCCCGCATTCCCAGCTCATCAGGCTGGAGAGGGGAAGTGGAAGATGAAGCGGCGTTATGAGGGAAGCAAGAAAGAACATGAGAATGAACCGCGGGAAAAGCAGCCAGGTTAACTCTCTCTTCTCTCGGTGGGGGGGTTGGGAGGGACCTGTCCATGTTTGACCTACATTAGCAGGTGGTGATGTCTGGTCTCCCTGTGCATCTTGCTGGCTTCTACCATTTTAGTCGTAGTGTAGCAGTTACAACTGCACTTACACAAAATAGAAAGTAATGGGTAAATATTGACTAAGATTTAATTTTGTTTTACTTGGATTTTTTAAATAAAAAATTACAAAATTATAATTAAGTGAAATAAAATATTGCTTTTGAATTGTGGTTAAAACAACCAAACAAAATTGTCCCAGACACATGAAAGCACCTTTCCAACAGTGGACCAAAATACCTGTCAACAGTCTTTTTGAACATTTCAGAAACACTTTGATTGCAGTGAATACCTCAAAGTGTTGCTCAACAAAATTTTAGCTTCGGAGCCCCATCACGATTGTGTGTTTTATTTTTTATGTGTTTTTTTTTAATATTTATGTTGAGCCACAATTTAAAATCAATGTCATGATTTTCATAATTTTTTTTATTCATTATTACTTTTGTCATTTTCAACTTTTGAGGACGACTGTGTGTGTATACACACAAACATAAACACACACATATGTATATGTATATATATATATACACACATACAGTTAGAGTCACTCTTACTCTTTAGAAGAAAACTGAAAGGATGAAATTATGGTTGAAAATCAACTTTTATTGAACATGAGTCATAAAAAGGACTTTTCATCTTCACACACTGACGTAGATTCAAGACTCATTCTGGAGGTGTTTCGTTCATCATTCACTTAGATATTAATACTATGAGTAGTAATTTCCTCCTTACTGGTGAAGTTTACAATCAGCTTTTTACATTTTTCTCATCAGAAATTAAAGCTGTCACAGATTTCCAAAGAATTGTTCACAAACACATTTCAATGCTGTTACTGAAGTCTACAGGGTGTGCAGAAGAGCTCACCAAGCATAATGGTTATATTTGGTTTTAATGCGATGTTCATATCTGTTATATTTATAATCATCACTGTAGGGACGATAGACAGGGTGAAAGGTATAGACAGAGCTATCGTGATAATAATAGTCATCATTGCTGGATGTCGCCGGATAATCCTCACTGGTGGGAATGAATGGATACCCATTTTGGGGTAATCTTGGGAACAGATCTGAACATCACCCGTCGTTATTTTTCCAGTCTTGGAAAACCTCAGTTCCCTCCAGCTCGCTGCATTTCCAGGACAGAAATTTTGATAATCCATGTAGTGCTGGATCTCGCAGACATCCAGGACTTTGCTCCATATTTCTAGATTCGCTATCTCACCAACAAAACACTGATGTTCATCAAAATGACCACAATAACTATCCTGCTCCTGTAAAGAATGCAACAAGATGAGATTAAAGAGATTCACATGAATCTTTACATTTTCATCAACAAATCTTATGAAACTGCAGAATTTTCTAGAGTAGTATGAACTGTACCTGTCCCATCATGATACATGGCTCAGTAATTTGTCCTCCTCCCACGTATTTCAGAGGCGTATAATGTCCATCAAACCACAGCTGCACTTGTCCGGTTGTAGAGTCCCATGTGACACAAATCGAGTGCCACTTGTTCAGGTCATAGTCCAGCCCTGTGTATCCAACCTCTACATCACAGACTGAAATTAGAAATCTATCGTTGTCATGATCCCAGTATAACAGGAAAGCATTGCTATTGTAGCTGGTAGCCCAAGAAATAATGACGTGATTTCTGCAGAGGTCAGTTTTCACCCTGTAGAAAATGGTAGAAAATGAACTTAATTATTTTACATTTACAGTCATTATTAAATTATCAAATGATAATATATAAATCAAAGGTGCTTTAACAGTCACAGAGGCTTTAATAAGATGCATTTTGTTCTTTAACTACCTGACACAAACAGTCAATTCCTTGAAAGTTTGTACGGATGGAAAAATCTTTACATAGTCTGTGTCGGTTTGGTATGGAAAGAGGAGGGGCTTGTTGTTCTAGATCTGAAACAAAGACTGACACAAAAAGAAAGTGAGATAAACAGAAAGAAAAAAGAAGATAATTTTAAACTCTTGCATGTAAGCACTGGCTGCTTTATATCACTACATCAAAAAGGGGTTGTTTGGTGAGAGAAACTTGAATTTTTAAAGAAGAAAAAATGATTTATATTTTTCATGTTCATTTTTGAATGTTTTATAAAAATTCTTTATTGTAGACATTTTAACCTCATCTATTATATAAACGAAATAAATTTCTCACTCTCTGGATTTGGATCCCAGATTTAACTTTGAATCCCGTGGTTCAGCATCTGCTGTCACCATCAACAGGAGGAGAATCCACACCATCTGAGCCAAAGTTCAACAAAAAAAAAGATAAATTCTTCATTTCTCGTCAGTTAAATAGTGATTTTGTGTTTGTTGTTGAAAAATTGTAATTATAATGGTAATAGAAATAATTACCTTAGTGTTCCTCTCAGAGGAGGCAGAGAGCAGTCTGCAGAGAGATGCTGAATGGTGTCCAGGCTGTGATTTATAACCACATAGTTCCTCTTTCCTCCCACTTTCATAAAGTTTCTTATCATGTGTGGCGCCTGCAGTCTGTCGTGATCCATGTTGCTCCTGATGTGACACCAGTTTATCTCAGGGCAACTGTGCAGACAGCACAGATTACAGAAAGGCCCTGATTCAGTCAGAAGGACATCAACTACAATGTCAAACAAAGAAAACATCTTCTGTAACACGCCTTCCTGCTGACTATTTCAGATAAGTAGTACGTCACTATCACGGATAAGACGGATGCCCTCACAGCAAACTCATCACACGACTAAGTTGGTTTTTATGATTCAATTTTCCCTGTCATTTTTTTCCCTTTTATTTTGTGTCTTTTTAAGGTAAATTAAAAAAAATGAAGTGAGAATAGAATTGTTTTTCCTCTTGCTGAGTATACAGTGGGTATGGAAAGTTTTCAGACCCCTTTAAACTTTCCACTCTTTGTTTCATTGCAGTCACTTACCAAAATCCAAAAAGTTCATTTTATTTCTCATTAATGTCACTCAGCACTCCATCTTGACAGAAAAAACCCCAGAAATGTAATTTTTTTTTTTTGCAAATTTATTAAAAAAAGAAAAACTGAAATATCACATGGTGACAAGTATTCAATACTTTGTTCAGTACTGAGTAGAAGTACTTCTGAGCTGGTACAGACGTGAGTCTTCTTGGGAATGATGCAGCAAGTGTTCCACACCTGGATTTGGGATCTTCTGCATTCTTCCTTGCAGATCTTTTCCAGTTCTGTCAGGTTGGATGGTGAACTCCAGAGATGCTCAGTTGGGTTTAAGTCAGGGTTCTGGCTGGGGCCGGTCCAGAATGATCCAGAGTTGTTCTGAAGCCTCCTTTGTTATTTCAGCTGTGTTCTGAGGGTCATTGTCTTGTTGGAAGGTGAACCTTCAGCCCAGTCTGAGGTCCTGGCCACATTCATCTTTCCTTCAACTGCAACCAGTCGTCCTGTCTCTGCAGCTGAAAAACACCCTCATAGCATGATGCTGCCACCACCATGCTTCACTGTTGGGATGGTATTGGGCAGGTGATGAGCAGTGCCTGGTTTTCTCCACACATACCGCTTAGAATTAACTCCAAAAAGTTCAATCTTGGTCTCATCAGACCAGAGAATCTTATTTCTCTCAGTCTGGGAGTCCTTCATGTGTTTTTGGCAAACTCTATGCGGGCTTTCATATGTCTGCACTGAGGAGAGGCTTCCATCGGGCCACTCTGCCATAAAGCCCGACTGGTGGAGGCTGCAGTGATAGTTGACTTTGTGGAACTTTCTCCATCTCCCTACTGCATCTCTGGAGCTCAGCCACAGTGATCTTTGGCTTCTTCTTTACCTCTCTCACCCTTGCTCAGTTTGGTTGCTCAGTTTGGCTGGACGGCCAGGTCTAGGAAGAGTTCTGGTCGTCCCAAACTTCTTCCATTTAAGGACTATGGAGGCCATCGTGCTCTTAGGAACCTTTAGTGCTGCAGAAACTCTTTTGTAACCTTGTCCAGATCTGTGTCTCGCCACAATTCTGTCTCTGAGCTCCTTGGACAGTTCCTTCCACCTCATGATCCTCATTTGCTCTGACATGCACTGTGAGCTGGAAGCTCTTACAGGTGTGTGTCTTTCCTAATCAAGTCCAATCAGTTTAATTAAACACAGCTGGAACCAATGAAGGAGTAGAACCATCTCAAGGAGGATCAGAAGAAAAGGACAACATATGAGTTAAATGTGAGTGTCACTGCAACGGGTCTGAATACTTATGACCATGTGATATTTTAGTTTTCATTTTTAATAAATTTGCAAAAAATTAGACTTTTTTTTCAAGATGGGGTGCTGAGTGACATTAATGAGAAATAAAATGAACTTTTTTTACTTTAGCAAATGGCTGCAATGAAAAAAGGTAAAAAGTTTAAAGAGGTCTCAATACTTTCCGTACCCACTGTAAATTTCTGCAACCGGACTACCGCTGAACCTGGTTAAAGTCCTCACACATAGCAAACAAAATCTAGCCTGAATGTCAGGATAAAACGGATCAGTCTTTCACTGATCTCTAGCAGTGTGAAGTTCACCTGTGCGCAATAATGTATTAAAAGGCAAAGCATTCTGTGAGTTGTAGTTTTGTAGATTTTAAAGCCCAACTTTAATTTTAAACATCCAGAAGCCCTTATGTATAGGTCCACATTGAAAGTAACCAATGCAAAATAGGGATAGAGTCACAATAAAATGTGCAACTACAGGTCCGATGGGGCTTTCCTGTGACTGTATCTAGAAATAGAGCCCCCAGCAAGAGAACGGAAGTAACGTAGCATGGGGCAAACGCTACTGACTCTACTGATCAAAAAACATGGCGTCACAACAGGAGGAGGAGGCAGACTCTAAATATGAATTTCACCACAGCTTTAATACCGAAGGCCCACATCCACATAGATTTGAATCAGCAGCTAGAGGGTGTAAAACAGGCTAAACAAAGATTTATTTAAATGATCAAAGAGAGATTTTGAAACGTGGGGACATGAAAATGTTGAAAATAACATTGAAACAATATTGTTTTGTAAAGTCATGACTTGATAAATTTTCATGTTTTAGGTCCCATGTACAAGATGCTTGGTGTCACAAAAAACACTTTATTTTATGGCCTTTAGACCCTTAAAAAAAAAAAAACAATGTGTTCCTGTTTATCTGAAGAATTTTATTCATGTAAATATCATTATGTATTTGTTGAGATTGTAAACGTGTTTTAGTGGCAGCTGATGATGAATCTCCATTTAGAGGAGACAGATTCCGTTCCAGCGGATCATCTGGGACAGATGACACAAATATATACAGTATATCTTAATGTCACCAGGAGACCAAGGCCCTGTACAGGGTCTTGGTGAATACATTGAGGAGATTAAAGGTTGGATATGGAGTATGGACACAATAGCAGCATCATGTGTATCTAGGTTGTAGTTGCAACGGCAGAAAAACAACTCCAGCCAGCAGCAACGGTTCCCAGGCTCGCTGCTGATTCATCAAGTGACCAGCAGCCTCACTATGTCCACCAAGTACGGGCTGCAACGGGCTGGTGCTGAACACAGGAAAAACTAAGGAGATGATTGTGGGCTTCCGTACACAGAAATCACAGCATCTTCCTGTGCAGATAAATGGGGAGGACATTGAGGTGGTCACCACTTATAAGGATCTGGGTGTCCACCTGGATCAAAAATTGGAATGGTCCGTGCACGCCACTGCCGCATACAAGAAGGGACAGAGCAGACTCGTCTTTCTGAGGAAGCTCAGATCCTTTGATGTCTGTGATGAGATGCTGTACCTTTTTTTATCAGTCAGTCGTTGCTAGTGCTGTTTTTTTTTTTTTTTTGCTGTTGTGTGCTGGGGGGAACTGTGGAACAGCCAGGGGATGGGAACTGGCTGGACAAGCTGGTGTGTCTCAGTGATGGGGAGGGAGGTGAATCCTGTTGGAAGACTGGTGGGAGGGTAGGATTAGGAGCATGATCAAGTCCATTCTCAGCAACACCGGTTACCCTCTACATGGCACTGTGGTCGCTCAGAGAAGCAGCCGCGCTGCAGGACTAAGAGGTTCAGAAGGTCTTTTGTCCCGGCAGCTATTAAACTGCTCAATGACTCTTGAGAATGCATACTTTATTACTATTGTTAGTAACTTTCTATCATGTCCATTTATGGTTTTAATACATTCTTTTTAACTTTTTTATTGTATATGCATGAATGTATGTACGACACACACTATGTGCTGCAGGGCAGCTAATCCCCCCTTGGGGATGAATAAAGTACCCATCCATCCATCCATCCATTGCTGGAGGAGTTTTATAACTTACTGCAAACATTTGCCAAGTTAGCAAGCAGGTTAACTTACAAAGTAAAATCACAGTAAAGTCTGAATAGTTGGATCATGTTAACTCTTTCAGAGTAATTCCAACACCATTGAGAGTAAAATGCCCCCTGATGACCACCAATGCTGGTGAAATTTTCAGAAGTTAAAACAAGTTTAATATTTTCAGTGTTTATAAATGACTCTATCAGGTGTAACTAAGTGCACTCAGGAAGACTCCGCCCTCTTTGGCTTGGATATTTCCCATCATGCTTTGCGACTAACCTACTACATTAAGGACTCCCCTTTGCGTCTCCTTGTTGTATATAGCATACCTGCAAGTTTGCTATTTTTGAAACGAAATATATGACTCGTGTAGATCCAATGAGTTTTTTTGGGGGTGGCAGCACTGACTGACCATATAGAGCGTGGAAATTTAGGTCGTTTTCACACAGGACCCATTTAAGTCAACCTAACTGGGTTTTTGGTACCCGAACACGGTGCAACAGGGTCAGTGTGAACGCGCCACTTGCGCTTGTACTCGATCTTATCTCACTTGCTCTTGGACCGGCTGTACAGGGGGTTCGGAGGCGGCTTACGTCAGCCTGAAATGCGGTGCAAGTGATGTGTGAAGACGCACCAACTTTAGCTCGGCCTAAGTCCCAGATACTCCACCTTTTTCACTAAACAGGTATCCGTCGGCAGCTGTGCTACTGGGATATCCTTCTTATTGACACTGTTATATTACAAATAAGAAGGTTACGGCCTAACTGTAACGTCCGAGCTACTAATGTATTTCTAATATTAACATTAACGGTCCGCTCACAAACACTGGACAAATTTCCAATAAGGGCTAGCAGGCTAGCGTTAATGCTCATGTTTTACAACTCACCACTACCTGGCTGTTCGCTGATATCTGCGTATGGTCCGACCTTCAGCCGAATCAACACAATCAATCTCCATCCTGCTCTGGTTTGTTTGGAAATCCGCCACCTCCAGGTTATGAGAACATTGTTTTCACACAGCATTTTTGTCACAATTATTTCTTCTTTCTTCCATCATTGTCGTGTGTTTTGTTACACAACACAGCCACGTTTTACAGCTGGAATCGGTCTGCTTCCCGTCTGGTTGCCATGGATGCACGGCGCTCCAGTCTGTAGAGCGACTGCTAGGCGCGGTTGAAAAAAAGCTGATGTGAAACGGAGCCGTATTAGTTGAAAACTGAAACATTGCAACCTTTTCACTGCTGCAGCAGCTCTTCGATTGACCCAAATATGTGTGAAAACGACCTTAGACCACCATTGAGTGAGACTGCATGCCTTTTGGTAAGACATCTTGGTAAGATGTCATGAGTATTTTCCAATCAGCGTTAAGATTGGGCACCCTTCATTTCTCTCCCATTTGGCACAAGTCATCAGATACTAAAGTATTGGTCCCTTACAGCCAACAAATTAATGAACACTGGATTTGAAGTAGGTTTTATTTGGTGTCAACGATGTAATATGCTGTATAGACCTAAATACCTGTAGCATACACACTAAAAACTCCGGTCAAAACAACCCATAAAGAGTTATTCCTGACATTGCGAGCTTGTAATTGAGTGTCGTTGGTGAAGTAATTCTACCTCCTCATCTGTCCACACAAAGTTCCTCCTCGCCGCCATAGTTGTTTTGATTTTAAACCGAACAGAGACGAACGATTGTATGCACGTGCGCAGACATGGTGGAGTTCTGTCACAGCACCACCTAAAGGCCTGGTGTGCATATCCAAACAAATTCTATACACGCTTGCGTCCTGGTATACACGCAGATTTCTTCATGACGATGCTCGTGTGAATGCGGATAAAAAGATGAAGGCGAGACGCCACTTTTGCGTCTTCTCTTCTGATCGTCGCCATGTGAACATAGCCTTAAACCGTTTGGGTGATGCGAGATCGCTAGCTAACAAGATGGATGAGCATGTAGTGGCAACAAGGTCTCAGAAAGAATACAGAGTGCAGTATTATGGCTCTACCGAGACATGGCTGCATGAACACATCCTGGACTGTAATGCGTCTGTACACGGCTTCAAGTCCATGCAGACCGTAATAAACAGCTCAGCGGGAAGCTGAAAGGAGGTGGGATTGCAGTGCTGGTCAATCAGCGTTGGTGCCATCCAGGACACGTCACTGTCAAGGAGAAGATGTGCACAGAGACTTCAGACAGTAGCTGTGAAACAAGAAATTCACTGGAAGATGCACGTTTCCTCTGGAGTTTCTTTGTGCCTGAGTATGAAACATGCATGTTATTTTTGAGTAAGAATATCATGACTGTGTGTATATAGTGTTTATGACTTTATCATATTTTTTAAATGTACTGACTGCCTGGCACTTTTTAAATTTTGTTGTACTTGTTTCAATGACTAGAATGGACTATTCTAAAACAGCTATTTTTGTGTGTACTTACAAGGAGCTAGGATATGCTTTCATTAGACCAAATATCAGCTAATGCTTTTACTTTCTTGTCACTCCACGTCTGACCACGAGCACTGCAGTCCCATAATGTGTTTGTTGTCATTACTTTAACCCACAATGCCATTCTAAACCAAATGCAGGAAGCAACAGTTTGTAGTCCACTTCCTGTATTTGGTCCACTTGAAGTGGACCGAGACCTGCGTTTGTAGGCTGACCAAGTCTGCTTGTTTGTTCCAGATCAGAGTCTGTTTGCGCATTCACAACTCCCCAAAACAAAATGGACTTTCCGAATAACTTGAACACACACACACACCTATAATACTTCTATTGTTTTATGTAAAGCACTTTAAACGGTCTTGTACAAGAAATGTGCTAATAACTCATCTTTATGTAAAGTGAATAATGTTAAATTTCATATCTAACAGGGAGCTGATGCAAAGAAATTAAAGCAGGAGAAATATGATATCTCTTCCAAGTTCTCATCAGAACCCTTGCTACAGCATTTTGGATCAGCTGAAGAGAGCTTTACTGCAAATCTCTGAACATCGGGTCAATTTTTACATTGTTAAAATCAATTTATTTAGAATTAGTAGTAATATAAAATCATTTAGAGGGTTTTCAGCATGCACACATACAGCACCATTAAACAGATAAAGGTGACTCCAAAATCAGAGAGAAATAAAAACCTTCAGATATAACCTATGTAGTCTGAAGCCTTGCATGAGGTCAAAATGACCTGTTTCAGTGAGAAGAAAATGGCACAAGTATGGTTTTTATCCACCTGAAACTAGTTGGCCTCAGCTTATTTGATTTTGATTAAATAATCACATTATTGAGCATACATACTTCCACAGTATCTTCATGTCCTTCATGATGTTGATGTCAGGTTGACCTGCATAAATGCAAGCACACAGAAATATGTACACTGGCACGCACACACACAGAGTTAATATTACATTATCATCTAGGCTGGGACAGAAGGTCAGTGAGGCTTTGACTACACACAGCCTGTGTGACTGCTGAAATTAAATTAATTTTCATCATTTGGATGTTTTGTTCACATAAAACAAAAACTGGTGTTTCGAGAG